>OX393555.1:47415276-47962776 GCA_947650365.1 Chamaelirium japonicum | reverse complement strand
TTTTTGAACGAATGGTTAGATCTATTCGGTTCATTTTTGTCCAGCCAGTTTGTCATAGTCAGCTTTTTTGCTCTATTTTGTCTAGTCAGCACAAAACCGACGTCCCTTGCTACATAAATTTCAGCAAAAATATATGATGTCTACAGAAAGAATACAAGCTTATCTTTTCTTTTTTTTACTTGCAAAAATAAAAAATATTTTCTTTTTTTTTTATTGGATTTTTTCAAAATAATATTTTAAAAATACGTATTTAATTCAATAGCTCTTTTTTGAGACTAGCGCTCCGAATATCACGTCGATTGACCTCGAAGAAAAACGAGCGCCACGTCAAAACCTTTTCATCATCGACAAACCCGACAGCTATAACAGTGGTGCTTTAATGTGTCAACGTGTGCTGACCTTCCATAATCCAATACAACGTACGGTATGTTGGGTTACCCGACATGTGTTGGAGTGGCATGCAACCCCAAGTTATCCAACGTCCAGTGATGGATGAGTGCATTTTGATGAGTCAATCAGTCCACACGATTAATCCAGACATAGTGGTTGTCAGTATAACTGACGACGTTCCAAATGCTAGACATAGCACCGGAAGGTATGTGGTGTTATAGATGACAAGTCATCAAATTCTAGTCAGATGATCGATCAGGTTTGATGCATGGTGCTCCCCACTGCCTAAGTCGAATCATGGCACCAGTAATAGGAGGAACTAAAGATTATCAGAGTATAGTAGAGAACAGGGTTACGAGGGAATAACATAAGTTTACGATTACTAGAGTTCAACTCACGTCGCACTCTGGGTGGCTACGCGAGTTAATCGGATTATGACTGATTAGCAGAATTAATCAGGAATCCGATTAAAGTTAGAGATTCTGACCCATTAAGGTTCCACCCTATCATTATGTATAAGAATTGTTCCTCGACCCAGTTGGACACGTTAGATACAAAGTGGCACAAAAGAGTGCAAGCCCGAACCTTAAGAACCTAATTTCATAGGGGTATTTTGGTAAATATTAAAATATGATTCAGAACATATTAAATATGGTTCTTAAATGAGTAGAATAATTTCAGGATCTCATAGGCACTGACGGAACTCGATTCCGACAAACATACCTCAATCTATCTCGCTATCAGCGGCATCTCGACAAAAGAGCGTTTTCGTCCGGAGTGTCAAGGAAAAACCCTAACACCCCCCCCCCCCCACGCCCCTTTTAATCCCAATCCTTAGGGGGCCGGCCCTAGCCTCTCCCCTCTCTAAAAAATCCGCCCCCCCCCCCCTCTCCTTTGCCCTCTTTGCCTGTGGTTTCGACCAAGGAAGAAGGAGGAAGGAAGAAAAGAAAGAAATGAGAATGAGGAGATCTTGCAACTTGCCATTGTCTTCATTACGTGCAATCTTCCATCGGCACGTCATCCTTGCACTCAGAGATAGGACGTCGTGGGTTTCTCTTCGCAAAGGACAAGATGTTATCCAACAGCATCCCTCTCGATTCATGTGTGGTTTTTCATCAATCATCGTTCTGTTCTCTTCAGATCTAAGAGCCACTATAAGTATGATGTTTCTAAACACCTAACTAGATGCATGCATATCTTTCGTAGATCATAGTATACCTCAAGGGTGTCCGCACATATGCTATTATCATATATTAGCATGTAGATTGTTTTGTAGAATTAATTATAATGAAACATATACCATGAGATCCTCAGATCTATATTTTACTTCCGCTCTACTCTGATACAAGGATTTAAATCCAACATATACTTGTCCATATGATTTGTAGATTGATTTTACATTTGATTATGCTGATATAATCGAAGTGGGAACACTGACTATTATTTCTTTTCCCCTTTGATAGTTTTTTCTCTGTTAGCGCTTCTTAAATTCAAATTGGATCAATTTTCTTATAATTCCTCGATATTTTTCTCTAATGCCTCTCTCGTGCACACAACATATTTGAATTTATATCTTTTGAGAGGAATTTGGGTCTTGATCTGTATTTGCATATAGTTAGGAAACAAGAAGCTTGGTGTGTTGTAAATTGGATTTCTATCAAAATTTATACAAAAATCAGGTTGGTTGGTTGATTTTCTGATGTTTAGAAACAATTATAAGGGGGGTGGTGGGATGATGTGCTTAAGGCAATTGGAAAGTAAATGATATGATTTTGACTGCAAAATCTACTTTAGATACAAAAAAATAAAGCACATGTATCAAATAGGCACTAACAAAAAGAATTTTTAGATGGATCGTGAAGCATATTCGCATCAAAAAATAAAGCACATGTATCAAATAATCATACATCATGTGACTACATAGGAGAGTGGCGAGAGAAGAGCAAGAGATAAACTGAGAAGATGATCGAGCTCTCTTTGATCTCAATCTCTTTCTGTAACATCCGCTCCAAACACACAAGATATTGTCCGCTTTGCCCGTGCTCGCACGAGAACTTCCCAGGGAGGGTCACCCATCCTGGTACTACTCTCGTCCGAGCACGCTTAACTACGGAGTTCTTACGAATACCGTAGCGGCGCACGGTTTTAAAACGCGTCTTCTATGTTTGGGAGGGAAAATTATATAAGTAGCTCATGATCTCCTTCTCTCCAGGCGATGTGGGGCTAACTCATGGCCTTGTACACCTCACCTCACCTCACCTCATCCATCTTGGCATTCCCGCCTCAGGAGTCTTGGCTCTTGGCTATTGGCATATTGAATCTTGGTCATCACAACCCACCCCCCTTAGGGCTACACGTCCTCGTGTAGGGTTAGACCCCCCCATAGCGAGGAGAACCGGCTCTGATACCATTTTGTAACATCCGCCCCAAACACACAAGATATTGTCCGCTTTGCCCGTCCCCGCACGAGAACTTCCCAGGGAGGGTCACCCATCCTAGTACTACTCTCGTCCGAGCACGCTTAACTACGGAGTTCTTACGAATTTCGTAGCGGCGCACGATTTTAAAACGCGTCTTCTATGTTTGGGAGGGAAAATTATATAAGTAGCTCAGGATCTCCTTCTCTCCAGGCGATGTGGGGCTAACTCATGGCCTTGTACACCTCACCTCACCTCACCTCACCTCACCCATCTTGGCATTCCCGCCTCAGGAGTCTTGGCTCTTGGCTATTGGCCTATTGGATCTTGGTCGTCACAATCCACCCCCCTTAGGGCTACACATCCTCGTGTAGGGTTAGACCCCCCCATAGCGAGGAGAACCGGCTCTGATACCATTTTGTAACATCCGCCCCAAACACACAAGATATTGTCCGCTTTGCCCGTGCCCGCACGAGAACTTCCCAGGGAGGGTCACCCATCCTGGTACTACTCTCGTCCGAGCACGCTTAACTACGGAGTTCTTACGAATTCCGTAGCAGCGCACGGTTTTAAAACCCATCTTCTATGTTTGGGAGGGGAAATTATATAAGTAGCTCAGGATCTCCTTCTCTCCAGGCGACGTGGGGCTAACTCATGGCCTTGTACACCTCACCTCACCTCATCCATCTTGGCATTCCCGCCTCGGGAGTCTTGGTTCTTGGCTCTTGGCTATTGGCCTATTGGATCTTGGTTGTCAGACGACCAAGATCCAATAGGCCAATAGCCAAGAGCCAAGACTCCTGAGGCGGGAATGCCAAGATGGATGAGGTGAGGTGAGGAGAGGTGTACAAGACCATGAGTTAGCCCCACATCACCTGGAGAGAAGGAGATCCTGAGCTACTTATATAATTTTCCCTCCCAAACATAGAAGACGCGTTTTAAAATCGTGTGCCGCTACGGATTTCGTAAGAACTCCGTAGTTAAGCGTGCTCGGGCGAGAGCAGTCCTAGGATGGGTGACCTCCCTGGGAAGTTCTCGTTCAGGCACGGACAAAGCCGACAATATCTTGTGTGTTTGGGGCGGATGTTACACTTTCTCTCATTCTCTCTTAACTTTTACTTATATTTTTTGGAGAGGTGAAGTTTTTCTTAATTCTCTGTTTTTTTTTTGGAGTTGTGTTTCAATTTCACTACTCTTGTTTTATATGTTGAACGTTTGATGCCTGCAATAACATTCATTGAATGAATAGCTATATCTCGTGCTACCTTTTTTTTCTTTCTTGATCGAAGCCATTGACATTCTTTACATTCATTGCAGCTTATCTTTGCCTACATCGAGATAGATGTTGAAAACAATAGTAAGTATTTGCTATGGGCAAAAAATTGGCTATGAAACCTTCGGTTGCTTTTCTGTCATTAATGGTCATGAAAAATTTTGGCATCGATCTCAGGATCCGGGATGGACCGTAACTCGTAGCGTTAGAGAAAATAAGTGTGGTCCAATTGAGGGATATACCAAAATTAAGTGTAAACTCCATCACATGGATCCATAGCTAACATAGGCCTCAAATCATGCCGAAGCACCATTGGAAAGTGCAAGTACGTTTTATGGCAATCATGTGATCGAGCCTTTCTCGATCTTTGCATCTTTAAATTATATCCGAGAATTTTAGTAGTTGATAGCACCTTTAAAAAACCAATGCACGAGACTTTCATCTAGCATCGCTCCTAAGTGATAAAGAACTCAAAGAAGATATTGGTTGGACTAGACGAAGAACTTCTTTTGTTGGTGGCGCTTTTTAGTCTTGGATCTTCCAAAACATTTCTCGCCATGCACGGGTCTATGATAAAATCGCTGCAATACTACTCGTACACACTACTCGCATGGGGTGACCATGGCGGCCCTCTCGCTCATCTCATCGCTCTCGATGATCCTCTCTCATAAAAACATAAAAAAAAAACTTGCCATTGCAGAAATTTTTATCTATATTTGGAATAGAAATACAGAGTTTGTATAGGAATAGTTTTTTTTATTTGCAATTATTCTATAGGAATAGTTATTTTCCTGAAACTTCAATTCTTTACCGTATGTGTATATGAAACAGAGACAGAGTTTTTTTTTTAATTAATTCCAGCAGCTACCACAAAAAGGTAAGAAAATACATATTAAATTCCCATCAAACAACTGAAAAGGGAAAGCTGAGCCCTCTTCCTCCAACCCTGCACGCTGCGTCTCCGTCCTTCTTGCTCCTCCACAGTACGGTGCAGCTTCTTCCTGAACCGCCGTAAGGAGGCGGCGTGGGCCAGAGGCCTCCGAGGCTCGCCGACGCAGACGCCCTCCAGCCCCGCATCGTCGATGCAGCCCGGCTCCACCCATTTCTTGTGCATGTAGTCGGCGACGTCCTCGTCCTTCTTCTTACGGTCGAGAAGGGTGCGGAGATCAACGTAGCGATGTGGAGTGGAGGGTGAGGGGGGTGGACGGTGTGGAGAGGAGGGGGAGGATGCGGAGGAGGAGGGACGGTGTGGAGAGGGGGGTGAGGATGCGTCGTCAGAGAAGGCGGTGGAAGATCGAGCTGTGTACCACGACTCCATCAATCTCTCTTCTTCTTCGATCTGATCAAAAATACGTAGGACATCAGATCGAATTCTCTGTCCTATTTATAGAGAGAGAGAGAGAGAGAGAGGGGGGGGGGGGAGGCGGTCAATGAGGGCCATGAGGCGGTTCCGAGCGGATTTCGAATCACGTGGGTCCCGCGCGTACGATTCGCCTGCCATCCTGTCGCTCGCCGCCGTGCCCGACCGACTTGAGGAGATTTGCACTCTTGATTTGCCGTCCCCTCAATTACCAGCCAATTTAGGGCCTGTTTGTTTTCCAGACCCATAAGCTAAACACTAGTAAGAGCCGAGCAGCTCTCTTTAAGGCTTATGTGGCACTCCAAACTACGCATCCATCTCCAATCGAGTCCGAGCAGCTCTCTTAAGGCTTATGTGGCACTCCAAACTAAGCATCCATCTCCAATCGAGTCCGAGCAGCTCTCCTAAAGGGTATGTGGCACTCAAGGCTTCGGATGATGCTGACATGTGAGCATGATTCTATATATATATATATATATATATATATACACACACACACGTGCGCGCGCGCACACACACACACACACTAGTAATGCCCGTGCCTGTCGGCACGCAAAGGATTTCGAGGGCGGGGGCAATATTTAAAGGAAGATGACAATATTTCAAAGATAGCAATAAAATATTTCAAGAGCAGCGATAATATTTAGAGAGAGATAACAATATTTCAAGCGTGATAACAATATTCTGAGCGAAGATAACGGTAGTAATGCCCATTCCTATCGGCATGAACATTTGGTGAGGGTGTTCACATTCTGTGAAGTTGCTAATATTCGGCGAGGCATCCATATTTGGCGGGAGCGCCCACATTTGTTAAAGGCTTATATATTCGACAAGGGTGCCCACATCCGATTGATGTGTCCATGTTTTTCCATCACGATCATTTTCAAAGGGGATGACCACATTTGGGGGGGGGGGGGGTGAGTACATTTCAGCAGGGGCGCCTAGATTTGTCGCCAGTCGGACGGCCACCTTCGACGACATTGGCAATGCAGCGACTGCCTTCGGCGATAAAACATAGTTGGCAACCCTCACCCTAGACAAAATCAAGTCGTCCGATGTAGAGCGCATCGGTAAGATGCACACTCCACACTCTCCCCATCCTCCTCACATATTGGATTAAAAAAAAAAAAGACATTCAATTTTTCACAAAACTCACGCTCTCTATCTCTCCCCCTCTCCACCCCACCTTGCAACCTTCCTCACATATTTATTTAACATGAAAAAAATTTTGAGAAAAAGCCGCCCCCCATATTGTGCCCTTCAAATGGACGACGTGGCACACCACGTTTGGGCCATAAGCGAGTTCTTGACGTCCCTGCTCACCTCATCATCTGTGTTTTGAATAAAAAATATGAGGCATATAAACAACCTTTTTGAAGTAAATTAAAGAATTGAAATTCTATAATTTTTTTCAAAAGAAAGAAGGATCTAGAGATACAATTCAACGCCTACTAATAAATTACTTGATACTATAATGCAAATTTCTTTTTGTCCACAATAGCCATTGCATGGCACTGAAACATAATTATCATTTGATTGTAGCTATGTACAATGCATATCAATCGAAATTTTCTCCCTTTAACAAAAAATTCTCAACACAATATTGCAAACATGAAGCATCTTTATTTTTACTGTTTTCTAGCACACCAGTTTCTTAGTCGTGATGTGGAATCATGCGGAATCACGTGCTTCTTCAAGACCTTCATCTCAGGCATTGCAAGTGCTACACAGGTTCGACGTGGCTTCAGGCCGCCCTTTAACATATTCTTTGATGATTCTTCAAAGGCGTCCAGCAATAATTTGAGGGAACAACAGATCATGTCATAATTACAAACTGCTCAAGAAAAGGAAAGATCATCACTCATTCATGCACCCAGCCACCTCCTCACTTATAAAAAAAATGAACCATTCATATATTTGATCACCGAAAGAAAAAAAAAATTGAAACCGAACACCGTATGTTTGATTACCCAAAAAAAATTACCAAGCATTAAATGACCCAGAGAAGCAAAGGGTTGTGATCTAAGCAAAGTTTTTTTTTTGGAAAGGATGATCCAAGTAGAGTTACCATTTGTTTCTCAAACAGGAGGTCAAGATTGAGACTCTGAAATGTAGAAATAAGCTCAAATGCATTCATAAGGGTTGGCTTTTCTTTTCGTCTCTCAACAACACAATTAGATATCACCAGCTTGTCAACAAATAGACTTTAACTCCGCCTGATGCATTCATAAAGGATAAGACTTGGTTGATGCTATGATGATGATGTAGCAGTTATACCTTTATACATACTTGACCTCATACATACTTTATGTAGCAGTTATACACAATTTGATACCCAGTTATACCTTTATACATACTTAACCTTATCAGTAAACTATGACATTAGAAGGAATCTATCCATGTTGAAGAGATTATCCTATAACCATATGACAGAAATAAGATATTATTTTAAGGGTGACAAAAAAAATTTCAAGGGCGCAACAAACTTTTGAGGGAGAAGACAATATTTTAAGGGTGAATAATAATCCAAAAGCAATGATAATATTTCGAAGGATGTGACAATATTTTGAGGGAGATAACATAAAAGAAAATGTGAAGATAATAATGTATTAGCGAAATCCAATAAACCACTTGGGTGTGAACGTACATAATGTGCAGACATCCGACGAACTCAAAGATAAAATAAAAAAAATAAAACCGAACTCTCCCTCCCACTCTAAAATTGTAAAATAAGGTAAATAGCCTTATAACTTACAATTGTGGATCTATTGACAACTTATCAAAACAATCAAATAACTCTCTAGCTGCATAAGAAGCTTATAAGTTTAGCACATGAAAGAAGTCTCAACCAATTGAAGTAGTTGTATTTTTATTCACGTAGTAGTTTTTTACAAAATGGTAAGACAAAAGATTTTGAGGGCGACACAACATTTCAAGGACGGGGACATATTTCGAGGGCGACATAAAAAAGAACTCGGGAGCAATGTAATTAAAATGTCTAGTACTTATAATAAAGTTCTTAAGTACACAAAATTTGCATAAGATAACTATTTATAGAATGATTGATTTAAAAAAAAAAACAATTGAGTAAAAAAATAAATCGGAATAACTTATTTCCTTAATTTTTTTCCAAATGCCATAGTATACAAATAACTATGAAATAAATCAGTATTAATAACAAAACACCAAAGGCTTCAGTATACAAATAACAGCTGAGTAATAATATGATACCAAATCCAAGTTCTCCATAGGATGAATTCAATAGGCTCAACGATATGATACAAAATCGGTAGCGGCCAAATCAATCGCTAGTTGAAATAATATAGGCAATTAGTGAAGCCTATATACCATATGAGAATACAATACAAATTGACGCAAGTTCTCAGTCTTCTTATTATTCTTCAGCTTTTTGAAAACACATGATTCGATTTGGCAAATCCTTTTCACTGCTCAAACCCATCGACTCCCCGATTTGTTGCTGATGTTGTAGCTTTAGAGAATATCATATGGCATCAAGCTGATCAAGAGAGGAGGGAAGGATGAAGAGGGGTGTACCCGTGCCTGATGGTTGGTGCCGTTAATTTAAAAAAAAAAAAAATACGGCGAGCTACTTCTCCGTTGCTCTTGAAGAAATATGGTGGATGACCATCCGTATGATCCCTAGTCTAAGATCAAATTTAGTAAAATCAAACATCCAACATATAAGTTCTGATCAGTTTTTATGTTAGTTGAAATCACTACTTAAAACTCGAAAAAAAATAAAAAAACATACACGAAGCCATTTTCAAAAAGATAATAATGAGGATCAAAATTATGGTAAAAATGAAGGCTAAAGTTTGGTGCTAAAGTAATCAGTATTTACAGCATGAATTAATGAACTCAACTGAAACATGCCTATCTTATCAAAAAAATAAAAATAAAACATGCCTAGAAAACTGCATCTACAACATGAGTTAATGAGGATCAAGTCTATGTCATACAATTTTTATGAATCCTCTCTTGAATATTACCTAGAAAAAATCCATTGCAGATCTTTGTCTCTTGGTCAATGGCCGCATCAAAGACAGTGAGTTGCTTGATCATGAAAACTCAGCATCATCTCTTGACAACAAATTATTATACATTAGTAATAACTACTTCAACAAAAATATCATGTCATGATCAAAAAGATGATCACAATGGTGATTCCTTTAGGTAAATAAGGCAATATTGAAGTACTAGAATTCACTTAAACGGACTAAAATTCAGATACGGGGTACATCAACTCTATGTTGAGAAAAGATTTTTATAAAATTAAGAAAATAAAAACACTATTTTGACTTGGATTAATGGATCCGATAACAGACACTTGGATTCATAGATATAATAGCGGAGAATGATGCACCTTTGAGGCCCTCAAGTCGGGCACCATTTCTCCGTTATCCTCCCCAATTGTTGTTGTGATCTGTAACAAAGAAAAAAAAAGAAAGAAAGATCAATGTTAGGAGTAAAGAAAATAAAAACATAGAACTTTGATCCTTAACATGATGACATAATCTATAAAACCATTGCACATAAAATGAAGCATGATTATCTAGATTCATACATGGTTTTGAGAGTCCCAAAAACATGTATTACCATAAAAAAATTGTCACCTATGTTCATTCAGGAATCACATGTGCACATCAAATAATCATTGCACATAAAAGGAAACATCATCTGCTGAAAAACAGAGCAATTGTATTCAGTGCGTAAAGCAACATAAACATTACATAAAAACAAATATTAATAATAAAATAAAAAAATTCACTTGTTAAGAGATGTGCATCCATATGCTGGCGATGCCCTTCTATACGGAGATCTCCACACCGATCGATCTCCCTTTCTTCTTGCTGAAACGTAGAGAAATTACAGGAAAAAGAACCGTAGACCGTGAAAGATGAGATGGGGGGTTGTCTTTCAAGTTTCCAAATATTAATTATAATGCTTTGAAAAGGACAAAGCTATAGCTAGCAGGCAAACATTTTCAGAAGGGTGCAGTGGGTAGTCCATTTACTGGGACTGGAATTCGTTGGTGTACTTTGAAGGAGAGGAGGGTCATCATATTCTTGCTCATCAGCACCACCATCATTGTTTTCACTTGAGTGTCCTCCACTGGGTTGCAAATATGATATTCAGAGTAAAGTGAGATGGAGTTAAGCTAGCCCTTCCACAATCCATCTCATGTTTTTTGAAGCAATAAGAATAGAATCTTTCTTGACATAGACTGCAAAAAGTAAATAGGATGGCAGAAAAGATGTGCCTTTGTGAATGAAAGCTCTGGCTGAAGATCTCATTCTCTTTCTCTAAAACTCTGGCTGAAGATCTCACCTCCATCCTTTGATCCTCCTAAAACAGAGAGAGAGAGAGAGAGAGAGAGAGAGAGAGAGAGAGAGAGAGAGAGATAGATAGAGGGGAAAAAAATCATCAGCCTAAAAAAGGATGAGAGAAAGAGGGAAGAAATAATGGAAAAAAATCACCACCTTCTCCATCTTTTTGCCTCCTCTCTCTTTCTCTTGCAACCTCCTCTCTCTTTCTTGCAGCTAATGAGAAAGGACCTTGCAGTGAAGGATCATGGAGATCGAGATCGTGGATGACTGCAATCTAGAAATCGGGAGATCGAGTAAGAGGGATCGGGATCGTGGAGATCGGGCTTGGCAGTAGAGAGAAAGGGATGTGGAGATCAGGAGATCTGGGGAGAAGGTCCTGGCGAGAGAGAGAGAGAGAGAGAGAGAGAGAGAGAGAGAGAGAGGGATGTGGAGATCAGGTCTAGTGGTAGGAGATCGGGGTCAAGAGAGCGTAGTGGCTTGAGTGGAGGGGGCTTGATCGGGGACGGGCTGCGGCTTGAGTGGAGGCTAGATCGGGGCTGGGAGTGTGCAGATCTGAGGTGGGGGGCGGTGCAACAAATCTATCGGAGCAAAAATGCTCTCCTCCCCTTCCTCTCCCTCGCACCGTCCCCCCACCCTCTTGGTGCGCTGCCCTCACCGAGTCCCGGATCGACGCCGCTCGCAAGGAGATCACCGTCCTCCTCGACCTCTATGGCACCGCCGCCCTACATCTTCTCCCTCGCCGTCCTTGCCACATCATCTGCAGCGAGCCCGTTGCCGTCCTCACTGGTGACGCCCACCTCGCTGGGGCTGAGGGCGCTGGTGAGGTCAGGGGTCCAAGGGGTCAAGGGCTATAGAAAGAGAGAGCGAGAGAGAATCGGAGAGAGAAAGAGAGAGATCTTGAGGGTGATGGGGGGCTTAAGAGAGAGAGTGATCGTGCGTTGAGGGGGGGAGGGGGTGGGGGGGGAGGGGTAGGGGGGCTTAACTGATTATCCAAACCGTTGTGATGCAATGAGAGAAAGAGCATCTTGAACCGTCCGTTGTGATGCAATGAGAGATAATGAATCCCGAGCAACTGCTATTCAACCGGACCACTGTGATGCAATGAGAGAGAGCATCCCGAACGGTTGATATTCATCCGGATTGTGATGCAAGCAACCGTTGAGAGAGAAGCACATAGACTTGTAGGCACGAAGGGAAAGGGATGATGCATAACTACCCAATGCAAAGAGATCTTGGCCTTTTATTTTTTTAACTGTCACTTATGTTTGTATCGAACGACTCTCTTTATCCATTCCTAGTGAAATATTATATATATATATATATATATTATTTTGAAAAAAAATCCCTTTTTATGGAAAATACTATATGTTTTTTTTTTCAAAATGGTATTTGTTTGGGGATATTTTTCGTTGGTCCGAGCGGTTGTCCTGCAAGACATAAAAAGCGTGAGAACGGCTGGCTCCCTTTGGAGCACAGACTCTCCGACGCTCAAGTCAGAACAGGTACAAAACAGGGGAGAGCTGTTGTAGTTGGAAGTGGTGGGGTTGAGGGTTTCGAACCTGTACTTTGGAACCAGGGGTGGTACCTTTATAGCCTTTTGCAGCCCATCAGAGCCTAACACGTGGCGGCTCCTTCCCGCACCTTCTATGCCCCCATGTGCTGGCCCACATGGGCCTTTGATGGCCTTTGTCGTTTAGCCTATCAGGAGATGGAGAAAGGGGATGCACCGGTCTTGTCCTTGCCATGTGGCGGTTTTGGAAAGTACAAGTCTAGAAGGTCCTAGCCCAACTTTTGGCCAGCTTCCGTGGGCTGCAATCGTCCACGTAGCTCCATAGGGGTGCGGCCACCTGGCGGCTTACCACCGCCTTATCGTTTGGCGACGTTAGAGGGGAAGAGGGCAGGCTCCCTTTGGGTGGTCCGCCCCTTTCTCCTATTGCTAAAAGTCGAACTCCATGGGTGGGAGATGGCTTCTGCAGGGAAAATAGGCAAACTCTCTGGTCGGGTTGTTCTTTCAGAACCTTTTCTATCACCAGCAGGCGAGCTCTTGAGAGTCTATGGGTGGCGTGCTCTATTAAGCTCCTAAGCGCACTGGACAAGGTTTGTAATGTCAGAAACAATAATACGAGTGTGGGCACCGAAATTAGCCCACGAATTGGACCCGACCCGCATGCGAAACCTGGCCCACACACAATGGCCCGCATGCGAAACCTGGCCCACACACAACGGCCCGCATGCGAAACCCGGCCCACACACAACGGCCCGCATGCGAAATTAGGCCCGCGCACAACGGCCCGCATGCGAAATTAGGCCCGTGCACAACGGCCCACATGCGCAACTCGGCCCACACACAACGGCCCACATGCGAAATGCGAACCTCGGCCCATACACAACGGCCCGCATGCGGAATTGGGCCCGCACACAAATGGCCCGCATGCACACAACGTCCCGCATGCGAAACTCGGCCCGCATGCGAACTCAATTCGTGTGCAATGGCCCGACTCAAAGCAAACGGGTCCCACTGGACCCGCTACCCGAACCCAAAAAGGGAGCCCATCGGCCCCCCCTTCTTGAAAACCGTGCCCCCCTCCTCATGGAGAGGTGGGGCCGGCCCTAAAAGAAAGGAAAAAAGAGAAAGAAAAAAAAGAAGAAGAAAAAGAAAAGAAAAAAAGATCAAAACCGCCTTGACGCGGGGGGAGGTGGCGTGGACGTCTACACAACCGTAGATCCGCGACGATCCCTCGATCCAACGGACAAGATGACGTTGTGTCGCCATCCGATCCAAAAGTGCAACAAAAATAACAACTCGATCCTTGAAGATCGAGTCACATCTAGCCCATAACCACCCCACCTAAAAAGGAGGGGATCAAGTTTGTTTCCCCAAATAAGGGAACAATATCTTGATGGTTATGGGGGGAAATATTGGAGGAAACAAAAAGATTTCAGCCATATCTCTCCCAACCTCCCCCCTTTGCCTATAAATAGAAGGGGTGGGGGAAGGCATCAAAGGTCGGAAAAGCTGAAGACGAAAGGGCTCTGCAAGAGAAGCTCCAACGCTCGACGACCGAAGGCTTCACGAGGCATGGCAAGCATGTCCTACGGGAATCCTTGGCCCTTCAAGTCCTCATCAACGTGAAGACCTTGCACTCGAAGATCAAAGCTTCGACTCCTCGCACGAAGAAGAAAGCTTGGAGAAGAGGACCCGGAGTCGTCGTCATCCCGACTTCTCCAACGATCTTCATCAACTCCGAAGAAGCCATAAGCAAAGGCCGGAGAAGAAGATCGAAGCCGACAACACCCGTCGTCTTCAACAAAGGCGTCGACTCCTCGCACGAAGAAGAAAGCTTGGAGAAGAAGGCCTGAAGCCGGTGCTACCCCTGCCGTCTTCGTCAGCAAAAGCCGACGCTACAACCGTCGTGCGGAGATCGGTGCTACCCCCGCCGTCTTCACCAACAAAGCCGACGCTACAACCGTCGTGCGGAGATCGGTGCTACCCCCGCCGTCTTCACCAACAAAGCCGACACTACAACCGTCATGCGGAGATCGGTGCTACCCCCGCCGTCTTCATCAACAAAAGCCGACGCTACAACCGTCGCATAGAGATCGGTGCTACACCCGCCATCTCTAAAAGAAGCCTTCAACTCCAATCAAGCCAAACACGCCCGGAGAAGAAGCCAACGTCACAACCGTCGCCAGGTCCGAAAAGCTGAAGACGAAAGAGCACTACGAAGAAGCTCCAACGCTTGAAGACCGAAGGCTTCACGAGGCATGGCAAGCATATCCTACGGGAGTCCTTGGCCCTTCAAGTCCTCATCAACGTGAAGACCTTGCACTCGGAGATCAAAGCTTCGACTCCTCGCACGAAGAAGAAAGCGTGGAGAAGAAGACCCGGAGCCGTCATCACCCGATTGCTCCAACGATCTTCATCAGCTCCGAAGACGCCATAAGCAAAGGCCGGAGAAGAAGATCAAAGCCGACAACACCCGTCGTCTTCAATCAAGGCATCGACTCCTCGCACGAAGAAGAAAACCGGGAGAAGAAGGCTTGAAGCCGGTGCTACCCCTGTCGCCTTCGTCAACCAAAAGCCGACGCTACAACCGTCGTGCTAAAGCCGGTGCCACACCCGCCGTCTTCATCAACAAAAGCCGACGCTACAACCGTCGCACGAAGATCGGTGCTACACCCGCCGTCTTCATCAACGAAAGTCGACGCTACAACCGTCGCACAAGCATCGGTGCTACCCCCGCCGAAAAGCCAAAACCGACGCCACAACCGTCGAGGAAGTCGGAAGAATAAAGAAGCCTTGAAGAAGTAACGCCAGTCGTTCGAGAAGAAGATCGAGTCAAAGCTAAAGTCAAAGCCGACGCAAGAAGCCAAAGCAAACGCACCGGTAAAGCCCGCGCTAAAGCAACGCACGTGCCAAAGCCAAGCAACTACGACGGTCACGAGCAAAGCACCGCACGTTCTAGCCGATACGACGCGAAGTCCGGAAGAACTAAAGCATCGCAAGTCTCTACCCGCCTACGTTCAAGCGCAAGCGCCAAAGCAAAGCAAGCGCCAGAGCCACGCCAAAGCTACGCAAAAGCCGAAAGCTAAAGCCAAAGCTGACACCAAAAACACGATCGACGCCGCGAACCGACGATCAAGGACGCCGAGGTCGAGCAAGGATCGAGGAAGACACGAAGACCGAGGAACGAAGCCCAAAGCCTCCCTAGCCGAGAAAAGCGCGAAGCACGGAAGGGACAAAATCAACGGCAGAAACTCCTTAGCCTCTCAAAAACCCTCACCCTGTAAAGACCTCTGTCCTGGGCAACCCCTTCAGAGCTCTCGCACGAATACCACGTGGAGACACGGATCAAAGGGACCCTCCAGAGGATCTCTCCCACAATCTCCTGATCAAAGAAAATTTGTACTCTCGTGTGATCCGCAATAAAGACGACCCGAATCTTTTTCCGCGACCACATATTTCTGTCACTCCCGGTGGGACCTCCTCTCCTTTCATCCGTACGTTTGAAGGAGTTGCTTCAAGTTCGCCATGGCCGGAACGAACGATGATACGTTTGCTCCAACAAGCCTCTCACCTATCGCCGAGTCTCCACTACTCCAACACGGTGATCCAGAAAACCCGGAGGATGTCATTCCCCCGGTAGTACGCGTCTACACTCGGCGTACTCAAACTCTTGCGGACTTCTTCACGCCGGAAACTGCTGCCGAAGATGCCCGCCAAGGCGCCAATGAGGCCTTGGTGCATGAAGAAACAAGCCTCAATCCTGGAACATCTGTCTAGAAATTTGGGGAGGACCAGCCCCAACCCCGAACCGTTCGGGTTCTCCAGCGGACTTTGCACCTCCCCTGCCGGGGGCAAACATCCGTCATCAAGCAGAAGCAAGTCAGCGTAACTACGTCTCCGACGACGATGGCGAGGGTGCGGGCGTGCAACATCGAGACGTCCTCCGACATCATCCTCCGTCCGCTCTCCAGCTCCAAGTCATGCAAATGGGTGAACACATGGCTCAGCTCACCCGACTAATGGAAGAGAAAGATCGTCACATCAACACCTTGCTTCAAAGGCTGAGTGCCAGGGATGTCGCAACATTCGGTCAACCTCCTGCTTCTCCAGTAGCTGCTCCAGCCCCGTCTCGAACTCCTGCTCTTGCAGAAGTTGGCCCGATAATACTAGCAACTACTCCTGCACTTTCCTCGGCTCCCGTGCTAGCCTCGGCGGCCGCGCAACCTTCGATGGCAGCGACGATGAATGCCCAGCAGATACAAGCACTGGTGGCAGACATGATGCGTTCCCACGGCAATAGCCTACCTCCGATTACGGCGGCATATTCAAAGCCTTACACCACAAGGATCCAACAGCTGCGCTTCCCTACCGGGTTCCAGCCACCAAAGTTCCAGCACTTCGACGGGAAGGGAAATCCAAGGCAACACATTGCCCACTTCGTCGAAACTTGCAACAACGCCGGCACATACGGCGATGCAATGGTGAAGCAGTTCGTTCGCACCCTCAAAGGTAATGCTTTTGACTGGTATGTTGATCTTCCTCCAGGATCCATTGACAGCTGGGATCAAATGGAGAGGGAGTTCCTCAACCGCTTCTACAGCACTCGGCGCATCGTCAGCATGACCGAGCTTACTGCTACCAAGCAAAGAAAGGATGAGCCGGTAATCGACTACATTGATCGTTGGAGAAACCTTGCGCTAAACTCGCGAGATCGCTTGTCTGAAGACTCGGCCATCGAGTTGTGCACCCAAGGCATGCACTGGGGCTTGCTCTACATCCTCAAAGGGATCAAGCCTCGGTCCTTCGAAAAACTGGCGACTCGGGCTCATGACATGGAGCTCAGCTTAGCAAATCGCGGGGACTCAAAGGCCAAAGCCTTCCTGAAGGTGGAAGAGGAGGACGAACCGGCGGCATCAAAGCAAGTCAACGTCACCAACCTCGCTTCGACTTCCAAACCACTCAAGATCGGTGGCAAGCCGGACAAAGGCAAAGGAGCCGCCATACCACCTCCTCAGCCTCAACGGCCACCAAGGATGACTCTCGAGGAGCTTGAAGCTAAGGAGTATCCCTTCCCAGACTCGGAAGTTTCCTCCATGTTTGATCAGTTGATGCAAGGAAAGATGATCGAGCTTCCGCCACCAAAAAGGCCGGAACAAGCACATCGAGTCAACGATCTGCTCTTCTGTAAGTACCACCGGATGGTCAGCCATCCCATCGAGAAGTGCTTTGTCTTCAAAGATAAGATCATGGCACTCGCTAAGCAAGGGATGATCGAGATCGACTCTGGTGATATCGTCGAGTCAAATATGACGTCAATCACCTTCGATTCCTTCCCGCCAGTGCTGACTGCTCCACAACGCACTCCAGCAAGACTGCGCATCGTCTGTCAAAGATCAATGGCGAAACCAGCCCCAAGAAGACGACGACGGTATACTCCTGCAGTGCCCAGGGCCAAATCCTCACTGCCTTGGGGGCAACCGTCTCTCGTGCAAACACTCCCTCTTCCAAACAAAGCTACATCCCAGCATGTGCTCAAAGCAAGAGACGAGCAAAGAGACCCTGAAGTCAGCCTGCTAGGCCAGCCATCAGGTAAGTTCGACTTCTACGTCTTTTACTCCAAGCCTCCTTCGATCCCAATGAAAGAAATCAAGCCAACCGGCTGGGGATCAGAAGATGAGTCGGTAGAGCCTCCAAAAGAGCAAGTCCTTCTGATCAAAGAAGAGTCGTCGGTCACAGCACCAATTCTTCACCCTGGCGAAGAAGATCTTACTGATGAAAATGCATGGGCTATGGCGCCTCGAAGGAGAAGGCCACGACGATCAAGCTACAGGATAGCATGTCCGGCCAACCATGAGCAAGATCGAGCGACAACAAAACTCCCCGAAAGAAAGACCTTCAAAGAAAAGAGTGAAGCTCCAGAAAGAAAGACGTCCAAAGTACCTCCAGCAAGTCCGAAAAATCTTCTCCAGCAAACATACCCAGAGCTGGTGACACTCCAGGAGTTCTTTCCCAATCGCTTCCTCAAAGCTGATCAAAACTTCAAGGTTTCCTGCTGCATGATGGAAGTTCATCAAGTGCTCCAGGAAGACGATAAAGAAGGCGGCTCCAATATCGAAAGTATGGAGAGAAGCATCGCCGCCAACGGTAAGCCGTGCAACAAGGCCAAAGCACACATTGCTGACGCCAAGTGCTACCAGGCTGAAGACCTCGTTGCAGAAGTTCCTCCAGCAAAGGCACCACGAGCCCAAGAAGTCCAACCAGTTGCGAGGGACAAAACCTCTCCGCTTGCAAAACTAGTGACATCCTCCAGCCAGACGGTGCACAAAGTCAAAGGAGCGCCAGCATCAAGACGAAAAATCCACATCAACTCCAAATCAAGCTCAACGCCACACGTTCCGTTGCCTGCTCAAGCTGCAATAGTCCTGTGGCTCGCACCTCAATGGCTTCGCAAGCCAGGACGATCGCCTTCCACTCCAGCAAAAGAACCATCGTCACTATTCTCCGAGGCCAACTTCATCACTTTGCAAGAGGTGACATTGCCGTTACATGGTCTGTTGCATACCTCGAGCTCAACCGAGTCTTCTGAGTACACCAGCTCCGAGCGACTCGCAATCAAGACAGAAAATACTCGGGGGCAAAACTCCACCGAGTTGATGTTCAAATCCAGCTGCAACAAAGAAAGCACAGAGCATATGGGTTCATTACCCTCAGTTGCGATACCACATCGCCTGACAAAGACTCAAGCTCGTCTCTCCAAAAGCGACGAACAAAGTCTTTTAAACCACCGAGACATCGACTCTAGTCAAACTCCAGCAATCACCAAAACTCCAGGCAAGAAGATCTTCACTTCTAACTACATTGAAGCGAAGAAGGCGGATGACAACTGCGAACCAGCAGCGACTCTGCCTACCAGTGGCAAGTCCCTCAAAAGGTACTTTGCCTAGCGCAAGGTTACCCCCCTTGCCCAAAAAAAAAAAAAAAAGGGTAATAAAGGAACTACGTGTGACTTGATCCCTCTCAGTAGGGTACGTAGGCAGCCTGTAAAGGTTCAGTCCAAACAAAAAAAAAGTAAACCACCATTCCAGAAAAATAAGCCCAAAAAAGACGCAAGTCCAACTCCGTGGGACGAGAAGCCGTCAGCCTCTGTCAAACCACCAGCTTCCAGCGCTGCCATAGCTCATCTCTCGAGGCACCCACGCGGTGCAACTCCGAAAGGCGAGAAACCACCAGCTCTCGGTGGTTCGTAAGCTTCTCCCGCTGCTTTGCAAGCTCCGTTGCAAAAGTCTTCTCGGTTGCTCGAGCTTTCTCCAAACGGGACTCCAGCATCTGAAGCAACACATGAATAGCAAGTCAAAGTCCTTGAGGTGTCGAAGCGGCTCGCATCCCACAGCTTACACGCGCTTACACTCCAGGGGTAGAGGAGCCATCAGCTTCTAACGCGTCGCTAGCTCTGCACGCTGCTTCGCAAGGTTCGCTTCAGAAGCCTTCTTGATCACCCTACCAGCTCAACGCGTCGCAAGCTCTGCACGCTGCTTCGCGAGGTTCGCTCTGAAAGTCTTCTCGGCCGCTCGAGCTTTCCCCAAACAGGACTCCGATTCCTAAAGCGATGCACGAGCGGCCTCCATTTTCTTCTGCACCCGAACCAAGTCTGCAGTAGCAAACGTGTGAAGCCCCTCCAGTCGACGTTCCTTTTCCTCGGCCTTTGCCAAACGCCAAGGAAACGTCCTCCTCTAGTGAAGCCCGTTGCAAGCAATGAGCCTAGTTGTCCGCCAAAAGGGTGCACATATGCTCCTCAAACAAGGAGTCATCCACCAGGAAACCCACCAGTTACTCAAAGCGTCAAGACCCTCCTCTTGGAAGGGTGCAAGTGTCACCTGGATAAACTTCCAGCACAACTCTCCAAAAGAAGCTTCGAAAGAAGACTCTGCGATCTACACTTTCACTGGTAAGTCTCTGAGTGCTGAGACAAGGCACGATCCTGTCCTGAAGACCCAAGCACGGAAACCGCCTCCAGGACCATCGCCGTGACGGCTGTCAAAGACGTCACAAGAACTGACAAAGAAGCTGCGACCAAAACATCCGTTGGGACTGACTTCTGAATGGCAACTCCGGACTCGGTCGAACGATCTACCGTGAAGATCCCTCATCAGTGAGAATGAGCTCGTCCAACTTCGACACACGCTTCCTGCTTCGAAGTACGACGGTAGAAGACTCGCACAAAAGGGAAACGAAGACGCGTACTCCCTTGGGAGACCGCATCGACGATCCATCCAGAAGTCGGAAAGCTCTCGTAACAGCGGCAGAACACTTGCGCAAAAGGGAAACGAAGATGCGTACTCCCGTGGGAGACCGCATCGACGATCCATCCAGAAGTCGGAAAGCTCTCGTAACGGCGGCAGAAGACTTGCGCAAAAGGGAAACGAAGATGCGTACTCCCGTGGGAGACCGCATCGACGATTTATCCAGAAGACGAAAAACTCTCGTAACGCCAGACCCTGAAAAAGAAAGGGAGAAAAGCACAAATCAGCCACGCATAGAAACAAATCAAGTCAAGGCAAAAAAAAAAAAGAAAGAAAAGAGAAGAAGAAGAAGAAGAAGAAGAAAAGGGCCTCGAGCCAAGGACTGCATCTTTCGCGACCTCCACGAAGCCAAAAAGATTGTTAGAGCTGTCACCGAGGTCAAGATCAGCAAGCAAAAGACGACCAAGACAGGCTGCTCCTTGTCAATGCTAGTGGCTTCATCTTCCTCCTCGTTGAACTCCAGAACACCCATCTCGATGTCCTCCAAGCTGACATCACCACCAGAAAAAGTTATCTCCAAAGTCCAGAGGAACATCCAGCCCGTCTTGCCTAGTCTGCCCAAGTGCAACCTCGCCAGTCACTCTGCTCTCGCGGTAGACCTCAACGATCCCGCCGGCCTTCGAAAAGCACTCGGAGGGATGAGTCCTACAAGGAGACGAAAAGTGCAAGTCAAATCAAGATGCAAGGTCAATTCCAGAAGAAAAGGGCAGTGCAAGTCCAGAAGTCTAAAAAAAAAATAAAAAAAAAATAAAAAAAAAAAAACCCGGAGCTAAAGCTGCAGCCCCAAAGGGGACCATAGCCCCATGAAAAACCCAAGACCAGAGAGGGGTCAGCAGCCCTTTCCTTCCTTCAAAATCCAAGAAACCAAATGGCCACAGCCTCTTAATGCCAAAAACAAAAATATAGAGGGGGCCGTAGCAAAAATAGCCACAGCCCTCTTCTCTCCGAAAACCCACAGCCCCCAAACGGGGTTGTGGCCTCCAACTCCTGTGCCCCCAGCCGGAGCCCTCACCCGCAGTCGTCGCGTGCCTGAGCTGCTCCCACGCCGACTACTCGCAGCTCCGCTCGATCTGCGACCTGCGCACTGCCACCGCCCGCTTGCGGCCTCGCATCTCGACTCGCACGCTGGCCACCGTCGCTGTCATACCACTCGTGCCAAGCCTGGCCACCACAAGTCACTGCTGTCGCCACTGTTGCCGACACCGCAACCGCACCTCGACCCTCGTCAGAATGCCAGTCATGACCGCCACCTCTGCGCACATTCCGCCCGGCCTTTGCTCCATACACCCGCGGCCACCGGTCGCCTGCACCGCAGCCACCGCTGCTGCGCCCCGTGCCAGAACCCAAGCCGGCCACCTCGCTGCTGCTGTGTCCATAAAACAAAGAAGGCAGAGAAGTGGGACCCGCAGTCACCAAAACCCCCAACCATGGCCGGCTCGTGGACCCCGGTACCAAAAAAAGAAGAGGGGTAACGACTGCAGCCCCCATATGCCAAAAGGAAGAAAAGGAGGGGGCCACGACTAAAAAAAAAAAAAAGCCGCAGCCCCCATATGCCAAAAGGAAAAGAAAGGAGGGGGCCACGGCTAAAAAGCCACAGCCCCCCATGCCTAACGAAAGAAAAAGGAGGGGGCCACAGCAAAAACCGCAGCCCCCCCTTCCCCTACAAAGACTGTCACGCCCCTCGGGGGGTGCATGCCGGGTCCGCGACGGCCACCAGCCCGCCGCTCCCTGTGCGCGCGCACCGGTCGCCGCACCCGCCACAGCCCGGCCCGCCTCCGGTCGCACCGCACGAGCTGCGCCCGCCACAGCCCGGCCCGCCTCCGGTCGCGCTCCGTGCGCTGCGCCCACCGCAACCCGGCCCGCCTCCGGTCGCGCTCCGCGCGCTGCGACCACCGCAGCCCCGGCCCGCCTCCGGTCGCACCCCGTGCGCTGCGCCCGCCGCAGCCCGGCCCGCCTCCGGTCGCGCTCTGCCCGCTGCGCCCGAGCCCACTGCACCCGCCTCCGGTTGCACCCTGCGCGCTGCGCCCACAGCAGCCCGGCCCGCCTCCGGTCGCGCCCCGCACGCTGCGCCCACCGCGCGCCGGCCGCACCATGCAGCCCCCGGCCGCGCCCCGACTCCGGCTCGCACGCCGGCCGCACCTTGCAGCCCCCGGCCACGCCCCGACTCCGACTCGCACGCCGGCCGCACCCCGCAAGCCCTCCGTTCGCGCCTGCGCCGCTGACCCCGCGGACCCGACGGCAGAGACGAAGAAGAAGAAGAAGAAAAAAAAAAAAATGAAATGAAATCTATTTTTCATTGACCCCCTATAAATAGGCTTAATCGGTTATTGGGATAGAGATAAGATAACTCTCCCATCCCATAAATCTAGGGTCTATATCCGGAGTGCATCCCGATCCGATGCAACCATTGTTTCAAAAGAAAAAAAAAAGAGATAAAAAAAAAAGAAGAGAGAAAAGAAGAAGAAAAAAAAAAGGAGTAGGAAGAAGGAGGGAACCTCCTGCGACTTCAACCACTCCGCCTCCTCCGCTCGATGCGCCATCCGCCTCGTCACCACCATCGGCCGCGACAATCGGCTTCCATCATTGCGCTCCAGCACCAAAGAAGGGCAACAACCCTCCGCCAAGGCGCATCGCTGCCGTCCTCGCACTCCCGTCGCCTTGCTGCCCTGGGACTCCGCGCAGCGGCCGTCATCAACGTTCGCGCCATTCTCAAAGCAAAGGAAGTCCGCGACAATAAGGGCGATCGAAATCATAGAAGAAGTCTTCGACTACAGGCTGCCAGCGCCCTTCATCTTCCGCGCTAGCAACGATAAGGGAAAACAAAAAGGCAGGGGTCCCTATAAAGACCTAAATTCCGCACAAATACGTGATCAAGGCCAATTGCTACGCGTTTTCCGCGGGCGCACTTGACCTTGAGGGGGCATTTGTGGGCACCGAAATTAGCCCACGAATTGGACCCGACCCACATGCGAAACCTGGCCCACACACAATGGCCCGCATGCGAAACCCGGCCCACACACAACGGCCCGCATGCGAAATTAGGCCCGCGCACAACGGCCCGCATGCGAAATTAGGCCCGTGCACAACGGCCCACATGCGCAACTCGGCCCACACACAACGGCCCACATGCGAAATGCGAACCTCGGCCCATACACAACGGCCCGCATGCGGAATTGGGCCCGCACACAAATGGCCCGCATGCACACAACGGCCCGCATGCGAAACTCGGCCCGCATGTGAACTCAATTCGTGTGCAATGGCCCGACTCAAAGCAAACGGGTCCCACTGGACCCGCTACCCGAACCCAAAAAGGGAGCCCATCGGCCCCCCCCCTCTTGAAAACCGTGCCCCCCTCCTCATGGAGAGGTGGGGCCGGCCCTAAAAGAAAGGAAAAAAGAGAAAGAAAAAAAAGAAGAAGAAAAAGAAAAGAAAAAGAAAAGAAAAAAAGATCAAAACCGCCTTGACGCGGGGGGAGGTGGCGTGGACGTCTACACAACCGTAGATCCGCGACGATCCCTCGATCCAACGGACAAGATGACGTTGTGTCGCCATCCGATCCAAAAGTGCAACAAAAATAACAACTCGATCCTTGAAGATCGAGTCACATCTAGCCCATAACCACCCCACCTAAAAAGGAGGGGATCAAGTTTGTTTCCCCAAATAAGGGAACAATATCTTGATGGTTATGGGGGGAGATATTGGAGGAAACAAAAAGATTTCAGCCATATCTCTCCCAACCTCCCCCCTTTGCCTATAAATAGAAGGGGTAGTGTGACGACCAAGATCTAAGATCCAATAGCTAAGACTCCTGAGGCTGTGATGCCAAGATGGATGGGGTAAGGTGAGGTGTACAAGATAATGAGTTAGCCACATCACTTGGAGAGAAGAAGATCATAAGCTACTTATATAATTTCTTCTACCAAACATAGAATACGTGTTTTAAAACTATGCATCGCTACGATCCTGTAAGAATTCCATAGTTAAGCGTTTTAAAACTGAAAAGTCCTAGTTCGGGCACCGGGGCAAAGCAGACAATATCTTGTGTGTTTGGGGTTGATGTTATAAGTAGTTAGAAGGGTCTTAGGCTAAGGGTTTTTTTTCTCAAAACAATAATTTTTTTAAAAGATATTATTTTAATAATCACCTATCAAAAATAATTTCAAAAGTGGCCCGTCACGTGGTTGCCACATCAACTAATACTGAATATTCTATGTTCAGTAAACCGGTATGCGGAATGTCAGTTTTCAATAGCAGTTTCAGTACCAGAGTTCAATGGGGACCATCACGCCACATAATACAAAGGTGGTCGTAGTGAAAAACCGGTAAACAAAATGCTGATTTCAAAGTTGGTTTTCCACTTACCGGATTTGAAATTATTTTTGATAGGTGACTATTTAAATAATATTTTTTTTTATGAAAATGTTGTTTTTTAAAAAAACCTTAGACTAATAACCTAATTATTTTTATTTTTTTCTTCAAAATAATATTTTTCAAATATAAAATTATTAAAATATCATTATAACTTTTGTAATTTCAAAAGTGACGCTCTGACGACCACGTGCGGGTCAGCGCCAAAAAATGCACCATCATGTTTGCCGTATAATTTTTTTTTGGATTCTCGATGAACATTGCATCCTGGATGCAATGTTCATTAACAACAAATCAGGTTAAACCAGTTAATGAAACACTGCAGCGGGATTGCAGTGTTTAGTGTCGAACTAAACCTTGCAACCGGATTGCAGTGTTTTAATGGGAGGTGTTATAATCCTACACTCCAAGTTATTTGGGCAATTACTTACTTCTACACTCCAAGGCTCCCATTTAAACATTGGAACTCGGTTGCAGTGTTTAGTTTCGACACTAACACTGCAATGCAGTTGCAATGTTTCATTTGCAGGCTTAACCCGATGTGTTGTTAATGAACACTGCATCCAAGATGCAGTGTTCATCGAGAATCCAAAGAAAAAAACTATATGATCAACGTGGCGGTACACTTTTTGCCATTGACTAGGCCATCTAAACATTTCAATGAATGATAGGTCATTGGATTTTTTCAGAAATCCAATCTTACCCTCGGCCTCTCCTTCTCCCATCTCTCTCGAGCATGCGAGCAACGGCGGCGGTGGAGAGAGCAACGGCACAAGCGGTGGTGGCGAGAGCAGCGACGACAAAACATCAGTGGCAAGATCGACCCCAATAACCTCGACCTTGACCCTGATGAGTTGCAGCTGCTAGTCACCGCCGGGGCGGCGACGGCGAGCAACGACAACGAGAAACCACCACCATTTGGTCCCAGGTTAAGATTAGGATTAGGTTTAGAAATCCTTGGTCTAGGGTTCATCCCATGGCCCCTTAATCTTGGGTTAAGGGTTAGGTTTAGGTTCAGTTTGACGTCAGTGAGCAGATCTAGCGACGGCGAACAATGATTTCATGGTTTAGGTTCGGGTCAACGGTGATGGCTGTGGTGGACGGCTTTGATTGTGGTTCGATTGTTCAGAAGTTCGCTGGATTGATAACGAACAAAAGAAAATTTGAAATATTATAGTTGTATTTTCGTCCACAGCATTTTAAATTTCTTTTACCCTAAACGATTTCTTTGTGAGGGACTGCTTACATATCCCTTTCAGCTTATAATGCTATTTTAATAATTTTAAATTTTAAAAATATTATTTTAAAAAAAACCTATTTGTAACAGATGGGTATTAAGATTATTTTTTAAATACTATTTTGAAAAGAAAAAAAAAAACATCAAAAAAGTCGGTAACGCTACTCGTTTTTTTCCCGTTTCGTCACTTAGGCGTTGCGCGCACGGCGAGCTGCCCCTCGTCTCGCGTGGTTTTTCACCGATCGATCCATCTCCGGCGATGGCTCCGGTCTCCGCCCTCGCCAAGTACAAGCTGGTGTTCTTGGGCGATCAGTCCGTCGGGAAGACCAGCATCATCACCCGATTCATGTACGACAAGTTCGACAACACCTACCAGGTAGATCTACCCGCTGGTGGATCCTGATTCTCCTTGGGGTTTGGGCGTCCGATCCGGTTTTCTAGGGCTTAATATGCCCGAACAACGTGGGATCATGATCGATCTATGCTCTCTTGGTTGTCTGGGCTAGAATTTGATCTAGGTTTCGTTGATATATCTGTGCACTGTTAGATGATCATTTTCGCATCCTTTTCATTTTCAATTTCAATGCAAGTGTTAATAATTCCTGTTTTATGATAATCGATTGATTTCTACTTGTGGTCTTTTGATGTGAATTGTGATAGTGCATTTCATCATTCCATTCTATGAGTTACAGTTTGATATCTGTTTTTCGATTGATTTACACTTCTTGAAAGTGTGTTCTTTTGATTTGAATTGTGATAATGTATTTCATTATTCCATTCTATGAGTTACATTTTGATATCTGTTTTTCGATTGATTTCCACTTCGTAAAAGTGTGTTCTTTTGATGTGAATTGTGATAATGTATTTCATCATTCCATTCTATGAGTTACATTTCATTATCTGTTTTGATCATCTGTAGCTTTAGTTTTTTTTTCTGATGATTATTTTGGTCAAGAGAGGATTATTGATCTTATGCACAAAGGGAGTTGGTTTATTGCTCACATTGATTATCCTCCTTAGACTCTTCCATGAAGCTGGCCTTTATGTTCTTAAGCTCTTAGCCTTAACTACAAGCAAAGAAAGAAGATCGGAATCCTCTTTTGGTTCAGGTTTCTTTGCATGTGCTTCTTCAAATTTCATTGAATTCCAGTTCAGCCTTCGACCATTGAATCTAAAGTCATATTGGGCCACTTCTTTATCATATTGTACATCTCGATTAGTGATCTTTGCTTGCCTAACATTAGGCGTGTGATCTTCTTCGGGATCACATCACACCATTTGTCTCATACATGCAGATCTTAATGGAAGCCGGGCATCGCTTTGTGATGATGAACCACTATTCAATGTATCGTTTTCCTATGCAACCTTATATAGACGCGATTCGATTTGACCGACAAGTTTAACTTATCCTCAAGTTCTTTTATGGAATCCATGCCCCGCTCCACCATCAATAATCAAACTGCATATTTGTATACCACATTTAACTCTTGTACCTCTTGTTTGGAGTAAATGAGGCTCCTCAAGATGTAGAAAAATAGCTTTGATAGATATGCCTTTTGTGCTCTCACCCCCATTTTTTACACATTGTTGTCTAGTTTTAGTCTCTAAAAAAACCACCTAACTCACTGCAAAGTGCAAACACAATTCTAAACGCTAGCTTTAGCTAAAAATGTTGTCTCTGCAATTTTCTTTTTCTTAAAAGTTCTTTGAAGTAGTTACCAATTGCTACTAAAAAGCTTAAGTCTTCCAAAAGTACTGTTATGACATCGAAACACTAATCAAATAGGCCCTTGTCATTCCTATGTTTTTGTTGTTTTTATAATTTCTATTCCTAAAAATGTTACAAGGTCTTGGAATATCTTGAGTGGAAAAAGTGCTATGGAGGAGGAAATCAATGTTCTTCACATAAGTTATAGTGGAAGATTGTGGATCATATTTTTAAAGATCGGTAAAACTCGATCGTATCAAGCCGTGCCGACCCGACTCGGCCAGTTTTCGATCTGGTTTATTTGGTTGAGTCAGATCTAGTTGTGATAAAACGTGGTCGAGTCTGATTGAGTTTACTCGGCTCAGTTGACTTTCGAGTTAAGTGTGAGTTTTGATTTTTTGAATATTGTGGTGGATCTCTCCCAGACAAAAGAAGATAATACAATCCCTCGAGATTTCCAGTACTCACTCGAAGACTTTATGGACTGAACGCCTAAGGAATCCTCTAACATCAATAATTTGCATTCAACTAAAAATGGGACCTATATTTGCCAAATATGATTTTGCATCTCAAAGTGTAATTGAGTCCACGTGTCCCTTTTCTGAAAGCCTCTTTTGTTACCCACTCCCCAATTCTTTGAAATCCCCTTCGAACCTTCTGTGCCAAATTTTCCCTTTTCTAATATTTTTTTTTTGAGCAATCCCTTTTCTAAACATGCGTATCTATGGAACGTTCATTGGGTGGCCCTATGCAAGCTGAGGATTACCAATACCCATTCTCATCCATATGAAGGCCAGCATAAGGGTATCATTTTCATTTTGCAGGTATTCCACATGATCTGTCACTTGATCCGCCTCCGGTTACACCACTAAACCCACGAGATTCTCCAATTCCACCGGTTCCGACATACAGTTTTCATGGAGTACCATCAGATTTGGATTCTCACCTTGTACCACCCTCAATAGTCATCAAACATCTCGGAGTATTGCCTGAGCAGATTGGTCCACTTTCTCTTCCATCAAACATCTCGGAGTATTGCCTGAGCAAATTGGTCCACTTTCTCTTCCACCTTGGTCCACCTTCAGTGGTCACCAAACACCTACGCTTCCAGCTTTTATCATCTTTCATGGTATATCCCTCTATGATCTTAATCTCCATTGGTATTACGTGCTGAAATTAAAAACTAGACATGGACCTTTGTATTGTTGGATCCACATGTCTTATTTTGAGTCTACCAATAGCACCTAAGCATAATCTATAAGGTTCCTATCTTTATTATCTTGTGAGTTAAATTGTTGTTCAATTTTGCAACATTCAGGAAGTATACAAATACGTTAATGGCTACACAAGGCTATACACGATGGACCTATGTGTATGTGTCTATAACCCCCCCCCCCCCCCCCCCCCCCAATCAAATTCATGGTGGATCAATTATCAAGAGTTTGATCAAAAGTAATTGAAAGGTGCCTATGCTTTTCTGCTTCATATGCCCGTGCTCTCTTAGAAAGATCAAGGAACTGATTATATACTTCATGCTAGATTCTTTCTATTGAAGTTGGTGGTATCTGATAAATAGTGTATATTGATAATCCATGTGAAGGAATCACCCTTTCATATGAGTTTAAATATATCTCAAGTAGCCACTCCTCTTCCACATTTGTTTTCCTTTTGAACAGGACTCATGAGTTTAAATATATCCCTAGTAACTACTCTTCCAAACTTGTTTTCCTTTTGACTACATTTTTTGTTGGGCTTTTAAAACTTTGAAAATTGAACCTTCTAATTCTCAGTCGATTTATGCCATGTAAAGTTACTCCAAATCAAAGTTACTCAACCGTGTTTTTCAGGGTTAATCTTTCCATGTAAATCTAGAGCCTCCAGTTTTTCAGTGTTAATACCGCGCATGTTGGTGTGTCATACTGCACATTAGGAACTTACTGGTGGCTCATAAATTGAGGATATGCTGAAAAGATTCTTCTTGCTGTCACAAATTTTAAGAATGTATTCCATATTGTCCTTGGCCTCTAGAACACAAGTTCAAATGCTCTTCTTGTCCAATACTAGGAAGATGGATTTTTCAGAATGTATATGTAAGTGTAGGTTATCTATTCACCTTTTTTGGTGAATTTTGAACTCCCAAATCATCAAATATTGGAGAGGGTATTGAGATTTTGCCTTTGTCTAGTTTTCCATAGATTCAATTCTTTTGGAAAAATTTCCCCTGTCTCTTCTTTTTGCCTTCGAAAATTCACCATGATCTGTCCATGTGTCTATGTCTGTCAACTACCTCTTTATGGCCTTTCTCATCGTAAAATTGAAACTTTTCTTCTCTTTCCATGTTATTCACCTTGTCAGAGGGGTGATTTGCATGTCTAGATTGGATTGCTGGTGCCAGGTGCCTTGGTGCCAATTTGATGCAATCTTATTGAGATTCTTTGTATGGACCCGAGGATCCTTGGATCTTGGCTCGAAGCGGTGATTTGAAATAATTTAGATTTTCTGTAGAGGTAATGGTACATACACTTCACATCCAAAATATGTACAGGGAGATTAAAGATAAAATTGTCCTTAACAATGAAAAATATAAAATGAAAGTTGATTTAATAAGCGAGACAAAGACTTTTGAGTTAATGGCTATGTGATGATTAAAGTTAGGCCATAATGATTTCCGTCAAGAACCGGGAAGAAACTCAGGCCCGAAGCATGGGACCATTTAAAGTTTTATAAAGAGTTAGGTTTAATGCCTATGTTGTGGACCTTCCTTCATAGTACATGATAATATTTAATGTGGTAAACCTTACTACTTTTAATGGTCCAATGTATATTCCTGAAGATCCCTTCACTGAGCCAGATGACTTTTTACCCACGCCCGAATCTATTTCTCCCATTATGCCTCCTTTGTCCTGCACCTCACAGGAACAATAAAAGGTGGACCCGATTTTGGATTCACAAGCAATTTCCACTCGGAGTGGTGTATTTCAAAGGTACCTGGTGTGTTAACGAGGACATCCCAACTCCGATGTGACATGGGCTACCAAAGAGGAGCTGTAGCGGCTTGATTTAGACTTGTTGGAGAGCTAACAGAGCCACCCAGGCGTACACTTGATGTGGTTGAGTTTTTCCACCTCAGGAGAGTTGATGTGGACACCAGAGCACCATGTCTATGTGTTAACAATCGCAGACAATGGAGGAAAGCCCGCCTGATGTCCTTATGGCTTGGATAAGATTATTTGCATGTTAACCAAACTGTTTGGGTGCCCGATCCCAACCCTGACGCCCCTCCATGCCCGGCTCCCGGCTCCCGACCCGCCTTGCTCCAGGCCTTGACCCCTATTTGCATCTGACTCCCGGTTCCGGGCTCCGTCGTGCTCGGCTCCCCCCGTGCATGTTCAGCCCTACCCACGGTCCTCCCGACTGTCGTCGCGGTCCTTACGGTTCCTTCTGCTGGCGATTTCACGTGTCTACTTCAACCTTCGTTCGCTTCCAGATTTGTGTATGTGCTCGTTCTTTGTGGAAAATTAGCTTGCGACTCCACTCTGGTTTTTTGAATATTGTTCAAGCAAAACGAGGTGAATTTGCTTTTGTTCCCTAACTTGTTTCAGCTTGATCTACCAATATTATCAGCCGAGAATAATTATTGAATCTTTATTTGTGCTAGTTTTGATAGAACTATACTATTGCATGAACCTATGCCCTTTGAAATTAAATCTTTGAGCCTTACTAAAATATTTGAAACCCTTTAAAATAAGTTAGGTTTGTCTATATACTTGTTGGAAATCCCTTTATGCTATTAGAAAGTTCTATCTTATGGACACCCCTACTTAATTTTAATTGGTTTACACTACGAGTCTATGTGAACTTATTTGCCTTTAGTATCTATTAATCACTTTCACCGATTTTGAATATTGTAAGGTTTTTCATTTGTTTTTTTTAGCATTATAATCAAAAGGGTGGTTTTAATTTTAATCTCCTTAAAATCTCTAAAGCCTAGAATTCCTACACACCCTAGGCATCAAGAAATTGAAGAAATCTTCATGTTTTTTTTAGAAATCTCATCCTCCAGGACCTCCACAAGGTGTTTATATGATGCATATATTCCTAGAGAGACCCAAGCTGACCTTTTTCTAGTCCTAAGTAGACTTGAAAATATCAAGAAAAGGAAGTAACAAACTTACCTAAAACACGGCATACTGGATGGCTTGGATGGGACTATGGGAGAAGCAAGAGAAGAGAATGTGATGTAGGAGGAATGGCCGTGGAGACTCCATTTCCGCTAGAGATTGGGTTACTGATCTCAGTCTATGTGAAGGGTGTGGTGTGTTCTTTTCCATTATTTTTTCCAACTTTGTCTTTTGTTTATTAAGTTACCTTGCTTATGTGGTATAGCTTAAGTGCCACATGAGCATTAATATATGTCATCCCCATTATTTGAGATCTTTTACTCACGTCTTCAACCAGACTTGCTTAAGAATTTAAATTAAGTCCCTAAAACTGATTCTAATTGCAAAATGACTCCAGGGACTTCAAATCAGCACCACCTCTTTTTTTTTCCCCTTTTTGGGGTCTGATCGTCAAGTTTTTTTTTGAAAACTATCATCTCAACCTTGACAACATCAACATGCATATTCACACTTCTAGTGTTCCGTTCAATGCAATGAGATATCCAATTTGGCATTTTATTGTGATATTCAGTATAGCCCTTGAGTACATGGGTTGATGCCACTGCTATTCTTCTACTTGGCATTTTGCGAATCTCAAGGCATGTCATCTTTTTAGGGGACTATGGATGCTTTCTAGGGAAGTTCCTTTAAGGAACATTCTAGTCCCTGGCCCTGAACCTAACATGTACACTTACAATGGGCCTCAGCCCCTCATGTATCTCGTACACAAGTACATAGTATACGTCGAGAAGCTTGGAAATTTGATTTAGCAGGTTGCTAAAATGTCATGCCTTTGCCATGATCATGCATGCATTTTGCATTCCTTGCTCTCTTGTAGTTTAAAAGTTCGAATGATTTGTGACTTTAAAGTTTAGACCATGGTTCAAGGGTTCATTCGAACCTGAGCTGCCAAGCCAGTTTGGATTTAGATTGAGTCAAACCAACATATCCCCCACGATTCAGATCTGGTTCATCTTGGTTCGAATCTGGTTCGCCCTAGTTAGATCTAGTTCAACAAAATCATATTGCCACAAGGTCGAATAAGCTGCGGAATGAATCGACCCAATCAGCTAAACTAGATTTTAATTCTGATTCTTTTAGTTTTCAGATATTTTTAGAAAACACCCAAATGGACCAAAGCCTAACTGACGAAACTGGTTCGTTTTTAGCCCGATCTGAACCCAAACCCGAATTCTTGAATCTTGCTTTGGACTGACATTTTGAATCCAATTATAGTCTTACTCTTTCCTTCTATCTTCTTCGCCTATACTCTTTCCAAGCCTAGAGAAACTTGGAGTGTTTCTTCCTAGTTGCGTGAGCTTAAATTGTGCAACCAAGGTATGCTGCCCTACCCGCTAATCGCCAAGTTGCCTTTATCAGGTTTTCGCGACCCATTGTTGAGGGTTGAGAACAGTTTGATAGCCCGTCTGAAAAATTTTGGATCTTCTAAATTATAGTTGTGCACTAGTCATTCTTTATGGGATATGACTTGGATGATGATGATAATTAGTTAGCTGACATTGAACTATATGCTTACACTTCTACATGACATTGTCTGTGTCCTCTGTAGTGATCTCTTTTTTCTCCCTTTATTTCATCTGATAATTATATGTTGTGTTTTTTTTTATAATAGTATTGACATAATTTTCAATTTCAGACACAAGCTGTAATCAATGTCTAAGATGCTTATTAAAATAGTAGGCATACTGAAGTCCCTTTTATTAATTTCTTCTTTGAGAGATACATTACAAGGTTGGTTCACGCTCATTAATAGTGTAGCGAGTGATGTCTCTTTGTTTGATGCAGTGATCTGAAGCGGTAATTTAACCCTTAAATTTATTTCCCCCCTTTCCTTGTTGATATCTCCTCTTAAAGCTATCCTATCATATAAAATGGGAGTATTGTGCTCATGAATGTTGCTGGATGTAAATGTTTGAGTCAGACTCAATAATCATTGCATAGCATCATGATCTTTATAATTTGCGGCTTAACTTTTTGAGTGACTGCGTTAGTTCACAAGACTCGCAGAGCTCAGTGGTAAATCCGATCAATACACAATTGTTTGGTTTAAAATTTTTTTCTGGCAAAGTTTGATAATTAGAAATTTTCTTCTTTGGTTTTGCCTTAGTTCTCAAACGGCATACTATCTTTATGCTACTATTAAGCATTCTATGTGGTCTATTAGAAATTGAGAAGCAATTACTTAACAGAGTTTAATCATATGCTTTTGGTTTTATGTTAATTTTCTATCAGTAATTCCATTATCTTTTTACAAATCCTTTTTCTTGTTCTTCAGGCTTCCAACTCATTTTTTTCGAAGGGTTTAGGTTGTTTCTCAATTATGTTTTCTTGTATACATAATGTCAGACAATTATTTTGGTGGATTTAAAATGCTAGTTGGACGCTTTTTTAATACATAATGTCAACAATTATTTTGGTGGATGTGTTATATTGTGTTGACAAGATGTCCTTGGCAATCATTCTGAAAATTGATTTTTATGGAGGTGGTCTGTTCCAAGAAAAAAAAATTGTTCTTTGATTTCTGAGTTCATGTTGATTCCTTTACATTATAAAGATGAATCTAGAACCCTTTTGTAGATCTGCTATTGCATGCAATTTTCATATACTTCAAGATACTAGGTTTAAGAGTCTATGATACGGATTCCAATTATTTTTCATGGGTCAACCCACATTTTTTTTCCTATTGCCTATAATTCTTCCATTGATGACAGGCCACAATTGGAATTGATTTTCTGTCAAAGACAATGTACCTTGAAGATCGAACTATTAGACTGCAGCTATGGTAGGGGCACTGGTTCCTTAAATGTACATTTATACAGTTTTTACATATAATATTTTCATTATTTCTCTACTGCTTTGTTGGTTGATTGACTTACACAAGCAGTGGGAAAGCGTTAAATTCTGGAGGTAGCTAAGCATGTATGCATAATGCACTTCCTTACCAACCATTCATTGTTGAATCCTTGTGATGATTTGAGATAGCATGAATATCTGTAGATTGCCAAATGAAAATGCAGTTGTTTCTTCTGGACTTTCTGAAATAGTGCCTTTGAATTGGACAACTGGTTCTGTTCAAGCTTTTTGATGAAGACGTCATAGCATTTGGATTGCATGATCTGTGGGTTTACTAGCATCGACAGAGGAGAATTGCGAGCCCTGTCTCACCTTGTCTTGGAGATCCAATATGGACTTGATGGCCCATCTCAGTCAGAGCCCATAATCCAAACTTGATTGTCAATACATTTTTCCATTAAAATGCCATTCCATGTGGTCCGTTTTGGTTCCACTAATTGTTACATCTTAATCTTCCAAAACTTTTCTCCCTAATTTAGCAGTAAGTTCATCAATTATAAGAGTAAAAAGATATGGATTTCGTGCTGACTCTGGGGGAAGTCTCACCTTGATTGGAAAATTGTATCACCATAACTGTTTCTTACTCTCATAATAGCTTCCTCATACGTGTCTTTCATAGTTTCAATATATCTTGGGGCTACACTTTCCTTCTTATAGTCCACCAAATTACATCTTTTGTTACTCTTTCGTAAACTTTCTCTAAGTTAGCCATATAAGGTGGTTCTCTCATCTCGAAATCCTTACATCAGTTGTCTTAGCAAGTAAACAACATCCATATTTTTCAGACTTATAAGGAAAAAATAATGTTTCACGTGTACATTTAGCTTTAAGAAAAGTTAATATGGAACAATCATAAATTTTAAAAAAGGTACATTGTTGAAAAATCCATTTCATCAACCCTTCTTACAAAATTCTGGTCATAACAAAATTTTTTGGCTTCTTCGTTCGTATTATTTATGGAAGCAGTTAGAATTCAATATCCACTTCTTTTGAACTTTATTTATAAATAACTTCTACCCACTGTTGTCATGTGCGGTTCCATATGTGCATATACAACTGCACATGCAAAAGTCCCTCATAGAAATTACTACATGGGCTTCACACATTTGAAGAAGCACTTGTGCACATAAGATTTATGCGGCCATATAACTCCAATGGTTTAAATTTTTACCATTAGATTTGTGCAGCCATATAGGTACTTGTGTGACAACATAGGGATGTGGCTACATGGGGACCCCTAATTTTTTTAATAAATCCCTACCCAATTTTCATTCTTCTTACACACTTCATTCTCCACACTCACCCCCCCCCCCCACCCACCCACCCACCCACACATACACAGACCCCGACCACACACACACACACATTAAACCCCCTCTCATGTTCATCTTGGTCATCGTCGACATGGTGAGTTCATCTAGAACGCTTGATTATTGGAGGTAGTTCTTCTACAGTTGCAACTCTGACCAGTGTTTTAAAACTCATCGAGTCGACTCGAAACTCGGCGAGTCGACTCGACTCGGCTGAGTTTCGATCCGACTTGGTCCAAAAGTCGATTTAGTAACTACTCGGACCAAAACTCGAGTGACTCGGGCGAGTCGACTCAAGTTTTTGGGGTGTCTGACTCGGTTCGAGTCTTGATCGTTGTATTTTTAGGGGTAAAATCGGGATCCGGTAGAACAATTTATGTTTTGTATTGACATATTATTTGGTGATAAGCTTTAAGGTCATCAAAACTTGATAGATATCCATTTTAAACTTTATTTTTATGCTTTAGTTACTTCATATTATCATTTTTAAATAGAGCTATATATATTAATAATAAATATTAAAATTATGTTTTATTTTTTGAGTTTTGGGTGTAACTACTTGACCAAGTTTTAACCGAGTTTTCGAGTCGACTCTACTCGGGAAGGTTCCGAGTCGAGTCGAGTCGAGTTTTCGGGTTTTAAAACATCGACTCTGACAACATTGAAATGATCTAGTGTGCCATCCTCATCACTGCATTCAAGTTCAACTACCAAAAAAAAAAAAAAACTCGAGAGCAAGACAGATCAAATCACCAAGAAGGTCTATGTCTGTCACACAACTCACACTTTTTAGAGAAAATTGCTTGAACCAATCGTTCGACCAGATATGAAGGTTGACGCGAGAGTGTCCAAAAGAAGACCTTCCTTTTTCCTCAGTAAAAAATGAAGCCCCCTAGTCTGCAGAAAGTGAAGCCACTCCTACTCAACAAAAAGTGAATCCCTCCTTCGACTCAGTTAAAAGCGAAGCCCTCTCTTACTCAGCAGAAAGTGAGCTCCTTCCTCCTATTCAGTAGAATGTGATTTTTTTTTTGAAAAATCATCTCTTTGAGAAAAGTTAGAGGTCACAAAGGGAAAACTCCATGAAAGGTACCAGCCGGTGGGTTCGCCACCAAAAGAATTTGGTTCATAACAGGGTTTGTCCGAAACCGAACCAGTTCAGATTTGGGTCGATCCGATTCCGAACACTCGAACCCGCATCATGACCCCTAATCTGGTCTAGTTCAAATTTGGTTCCAAACACTCGAACTCACATCATGATTTTTGGTGAGAATGATCAACTTGTCATAGATAGCATCCCCACCGAGTTTCATCAAATTCTGAAACATCTAGGGTAGGTAAAGGACAGTGTGTAATTGCATGAGTAAGAGTATCCCTCCCATATATATATACTAGTAATGTCCGTGTTTGTCGGCACGCAAAAGATTTCGAGGGCTATAAAAAAGTTGAGCGTGACAATATTTTAAGGGAAGAGAATATTTTAAGGATAGCAATAATAATTCAAAAGTGGTGATAATATTTCGAGAATAACAACAATCTATGAAGGTACCCACATTCGGCAGGGGCACCCACATTCTATGAAGGCGCTCGTATTCGGTAGGGGCGCCCATATTCTGTGAAAGCACCCATATTTGACAGATAGACCACATTCTGTGAAGGCGCCTATATTTGGAAGGGGCGTCCACATTCTGTGAAGGCGCCCACATTCGGTGAAGGTTCCCACATTCGGCGTGGGCGCCCACAATCGGGATGTGCTCCCACATTCTGGATGGGCGCCCATATCAGGCACAACCATCCGATGGAATCACCCTTCGGTGAAGGTGCCCACATTATTCAAACTATCTCATGGATCTAATTCAATATGTCAAAAAAGAATTCAGATTTGATGTGATAGATCAACATTGTATCGACCAAATAGACAACTCAAGCTATTCAGTCATCCAGCCCTCCATTGATTAGGCCATCCAGAAGTGGTGCTTGATCACAATCGACCCTTGCACCCAGCCCACAAAGGTGATTCACACTCAACTTCAACTACAGGCGAAGGGACAACTATTATCATGTGCCACATCAAGATAGACCGAATCAGGTGGGAAACTGGATGGTTGAATAACATTGCAATGATTGCTGGAACGAACGGCTATGCTTACGGGTTGAGTTGTAAAAATTGATTCGATCACTACCATTCTTTATACCCCCATAAAACTCTCCCTTATTATATAGATATGTAGTAATTTTCGTGCTTGTCGGTACTCAAACGGCCGTCTTCGGCGGCCAAACAATTTCGACGAATGTACCCACATTCAGTAGGAGTGTCAAATTTCGTTCGGAGGTGCCACATTCAACGGGAGTGTCAAATTTCGTTCGGAGGTGCCACATTCAGCGGGAGTGTCAAATTTCGTTCGGAGGGGCCACATTAGGTTGCGACGCCCATTTCCGACGATAGCGTCTACACCGTTGACCGTCGAACCTCCTTTTGTGTTGTATAGTAATGCTCATGCATGTCGACACTTGGACGGCCGCCAAACAATTTTGGCCAAGGCACCCACATTCGGCGAGGTTGTCATTTTGTTCGGAGGTGCAACACCCACATTCTGTTGCGACACCCATTCTCTCTCTCGTAAGAGAAGTCGATCCCTTTGCCCAAAGATTCAAAGTAAGCACCAGTGATCCCCACACCCACGATCATGAAGCTCGTCTCGAGCCACCGTCCGGCCCGCAATCGATGGGACGGACGACTACCATCCTCCTCGCCGCCCAGCTCTCCACGTTTGGTACTCTTATTCGAGACCAGAAAATAGTAGAGTACGCTTGGTATTTTCAATTATACCCTTTTAATGGTGGACGTGGTACAACCCAATTGGGCCGTAAGCTAGTGCAGCAAACCGATCGGGTAGCAAAATTGCTCCCAAGAAGGGGAGTGCGATTCACACAGCAGACACCAATTTGGCATGGCACCCAATCATAGAGATGCAGGCCCACGAAGAGCATTTTTGCTATCGGAAAATACTATTTGTCCTGAACCATCTATCACGAATGGTCAGCTAGAATGGCATGTCCGGATCACAACCTTCTTTTGCATCAAGCACCGATCGATGAATCACACTCAATCTCGACCGGCAGGCAAAGGGCCCCTATGATTGGATGCCACGTCATTCGGGTTTAAGATTTGGGACAAATGCTTGGGGTTGAATAGCATTGCAAAAAAAAAAAAATTGCATTGCTCTTGCTACCAGATTGATTTGCTGCCCTTGCTTACTACCCAGTCACAGTCTTCCGTTGCACCAAACACCAACCGATGAATCACACTCGGTCCTGGCAGGTGTAGGGACGCTATGATGCCACGTCATTCTTGTTGAGCATTCACGAAAAATGATTGGGGTTGAATAGCGTTGCTCTTTTGCTACGACATTGTCTTTTGCTACCAAATTGATGGGGAAATTTTCAGCACATCCTGCGTACGCTACAATCGCAGGGCTCACTGCAATTCAAGAGACATGGGATAGCAGGCCCCAACAAATGGGGGTAGTGCCCCCTAGCACTTAGAGCGTGCTGAAAGGCTTTGGGCAACGGTTGTAGCGTATGCAGGATGTGCTGAAATTTTTTCGTAGATTGATTTGTTGCACTTGCTTAGGCTCAATCGCTATATGCCATGTCGTTCATTAAAAATTCATAATGTGGCATCAATATTTGTGGCAGCAAGTGTCTCTTTGTGCTATTTTTAATGAACGAGGTGGCACACCGTGATTGAGCCGAAGTAAATTCAGCAAATCAATGTTGTTGGCCGCACTGTATAAAGGGTTCGATAAATATGAAAGAGGGGGACCACGTACCTAAGGAGGGATGGACACATGGCGGCCATAACTAATTAACACTTGACCGGAAAACATGTGAACAATGGGATCAATATCAAACATGTCCCTATTATTTTACGTCAAAGCCCTCCAATCGATTATTAAATTTATTTTTTTACAATCGGATCCTTCATTGATTTATTCCTTTATCCACTTAATTTCATCCCCACATTTTAACTCCATTTCAATCTTAACTGTCCCCTTTTCTTAGATGATTGTCACTCACCCTAATGTCAACTTATCTCAGCCCCTACTTTTTATCCCCCTCCCAACTACAGATCACGACTGTTCTTTGTACCCCCATAAAACCTTCTGATGTATTATATATATATATATAGGGGCATGCTATAATGCGGCATGCGGTAAGTGCGGCACCATACCACAGCCGTCTGATGCACCCACTGTGTACATCGCATGCACGCAGCGGTGCATCAGACAGTTGTAGTACAGTGCCGCACTTACCGCATACCGCATTATAGCATGCCCCTATATATATATATATATATATATATATATATATATACACACACACACACACACACACACACACACACACACACACACACACACACACACACAGAGAGAGAAATGCTAGAATTCGGCATGCGATAAATGCGGTTATCCAATTTAGATGCACCTGTAGGTTTTGGAATATGCTAATTTTTTGTGGATGTGTTATCTATGCCATGGATAAAACATGCACCAAAAATCAACACATTCCAAAACCTATAGGTGTATCAAATTTGAAAGGACTTTTGTCGACTGTCTATTTGATTCATTTTAATTTTGATGCGCCTATAGGGTTTGGAAGGTGCTAATTTTTTGTGCATGTTCTATCTATGGCATGGATAACACATCCATAAAAAATCAGCACATTCCAAAACCTATAGGTGTATCTAAATTGGATTACCGCATTTACCGCATGCCGCATTCTAGCCTTATATATATATATATATATATATATATATATATATATATATATATATATATATATAAGATTACAGTAGACCAGGTGTATTTCAGTTTGAAAGCATATATGGAATGTAAGGTATGGTGCATAAGATGTACGGGAAATGCCCTATATTACAAAATCACACCCGGCTACTATAATTTGAAAGCATACGTGGTTATTCTACCTTGTTTATTACATGCATAGCAGTTTTAAATGCTTCAATGGCCATTTGACCTTGTTTATTACATGAACAACAACCATAAATGCTAAAAAAATTGTATTTTGGAATTCTCTTCTACTTATCTCTATTCATCCACAGGGATACAGCTGGGCAGGAGAGATTTAGGAGCCTTATTCCAAGCTACATTCGGGATTCTTCAGTTGCAGTCATTGTATTTGATGTTGCTAGTATGTTTCCTCGACAAAAGAACTCAATGCATATATTTTAGTTTTCAAATAAGGCTTCCTTTGTTTTGTAGGATCTACATTTTGATGTCTTAAAAAGTTCTGACTGGCATGGTCGTTACCTTATACTTTATTTGCTTGAAAGGCATTATCTGATTTCTAATTGACATGCACTATGTAACTGGTTTTGGTTATTTGAACAAGACCTTGAACCAGGAGGCTTGTAACTTACTACTTTTGCCTCTTGATGATGCAGGCCGACAATCTTTCTTAAACACTTCTAAGTGGATTGAAGAGGTGCGCACTGAGAGAGGTGGTGATGTTATCATTGTTCTTGTTGGGAACAAGACTGATCTTGTTGACAAAAGGTGACGAATTATCATCTTGTTTTGGTTTCCCTTAGTTAAGTGATCGAGTAGGTATATCTTCTCTCAACAAGTGAGGGAATCAAGGTTTAATTTTACTTCTACCATTTGATGACCCTAGAAGTTTTGGAATTTGTTGAAAATTGGTGAGGATGATTGTCTTACCCTAGACAACACCCTCTTCAAATTTCATCAAATTCTAAAACTTCTATGGGGATCAAAGTGAGCGCATCTCACTTTCTCCTCCGGCAGCTCACAGCTCTCTCTCCGGCAGCTCACAGCTCTCTCTCTCTCTCTCTCTCTCTCTCTCTCTCTCTCTCTCTCTCTCTCTCTCTCTCTCTCTCTCAATGATCATCCTTACAAAAAATCGTCAAAATTGAAAACCTTTAGAAGTGTCAAATATTTAGATGGTTTATATCCGTCTATTTCACCCGTTAATAGGACATGCTTATTTGACCCCCCTAGAGGTTTTCAAATTTGATGATTTTTTGCGAGGATGATCATCTAACCATAGATAGATGATCCATAAAAAAAAATCATAAAAAAAACTCTAGATGGGAAATGAGCTGCAAAATAATTTTGACGGAAATAGGGTGGCAACATATATGATATATCCAGCATTCCTCTCTCAACATATATATAGAAACTAGCATGTCTAATATTATGATTCAGTGTGTAGGATAAGAGAGGCAAATAAATAGAGGATTTGTCACTCTTTTCCCTTCTTCTACACAAACAGTAATGTTCCTTTGACATTGCCTCACTGATTGTACTTTAGCGGTTGCTATAAGCCTACTAACAAAGAAATGCAATGCATGCTTAGATTTAAAAGCAGTGAAAGCTTTCAATTTATTGATCTAAGATGACCTTCGAGAATTCAGCCATTTACCAATCGGGCTGACCATTCATACTAAACGTTTCAGAATAAAAATCCAGATCACAGACGTGCGTTGTACCCAGCCCGTTAAATAAATCTCGCCCAGACTCATTTGTGGCGTGTTCGGAATACATGTCCGCGACATGTTTGTGACCCAAACAATATTAAAAATAAAAAAATTAGTCCAACACATCCGACACGTGTCCATGTCCTACACGGATATGGGCCCATGGGGCCTCCGGAAGAGTGTTCATGCTTCCTAGCATGGAATTAATAAATAGCAGCTGTTGTCTCCCCCATTTCGATCTTCGGACCTCTTTGAGCCCTTGCTCACCTTGTCCTCTGACCGCTTGGCCAGTCCAGTGGAAAAAAAAAAAAGATCTTTTCGAGTTTATCAGTTTCTATAGGTGGTTGTATCTTTGTTAACTTCAAACTAATTGCTAGATTTAGTTAGGATACTTTATGTCAATGTCTTTGTTAAGAGTCCTAATATTTGTCGATTGAGACTCAGCTTTTTTCACCGTGCATGGGTTTACCTCGTCTAGGGTTGTACTGTGTGTCAATTGTTTTGGACTACTTTTGTGGAGGCTCGACCATGAGTCATTTTGTTTTGGGAGGATATGGAACATTTCGAGTTTGGGGACTCCGAAGCAGTGTTCTAAAAAGCGGCCCAGGCCGCCTAGGCGGCGCCTAGGCGCTAGGCGGCCCCCCACCGCCTCGCCTAGGCCCTAGGCGCTCCAGAAAAGCGGCCAAGCTCCCAGGCGGAGCTAAGCGGGGCAAGGTGGCCGCCTAGGCGGAGCTAGGCTAGCCAGGCGGGCTGAGGCTAGCTAGGCGGGCCAGGCGGACTATGTTTTCTTTTGTTCTTGTTAATCACTCAATCTTGAATTATGGTTATATACTTGTTCTTTAAAATAATGGTTTAGGATAATCTTGAACTTATATTAATTTTTAAACATATATATATTATATAATATCAAAATACTAATTAAAATAATTAAAAAAAGGCAAAACGCCTAGGCCGCCTAAGCCCCGCCTAGGCGCTAGGCGGCCCCCCACCGCCCGACTAGCGCCTAGCGCTTTTTAGAACCTTGCTCCGAAGAAAGTGCGATAGAGGATCGTCGAGGGGTGATAATCAACCTAATTAGTTATATTTAATTTTTTTTATCATAAATTGTAATGCCCCGTCCAATGCATGTTGATAAATTTAGTTTGGTTTCGAGGGGGTTGCTGGTGCCCCATGAAGATCAAAGGAGTTTGCAGAACCAGGTTCACTCTCTGATCTTGCATCCCTACAACTCCCTCAGTGTGGTAATTTTTAGTATTTTCCCGAGGGATCTTGTATCATAGCTAGGCACCACTGGTGACCAGGTGATGTCTATCACTTCCATTCAGACACAAATAGGATGCGTACAACATTCATCTACCCATCTTTATTGAGGTCTTGTGCCTCTTTTTGGCTTTCATTCCCTTTTTTTATTTTTGTTTCTTCAGTGTGTAACAGTAATGTCCAACCCTCTAAACCGTGATGTCTCGGTGATTGATAAGTTAATTGCGATATATGTGGATGATCCAACAGGCAAGTCTCGATCGAGGAGGGAGAGGCTAAAGCACGTGATCTTGGTGTGATGTTCATCGAAACGAGTGCCAAAGCCGGTTTCAACATAAAGGTGCACACCCCCTCCCCCCTTGAAATTTCGACTTCTCTGCCCCCACCGTACGAGTCCGTTGCCTGTGAGACTCCGTACCAAGCTTCGGTAACCCATCCTCACAGGCTATATTCTCTGCAGGCGCTGTTCAGGAAGATTGCTGCTGCACTGCCGGGGATGGAGAATCTCTCATCGGCGAGACAAGAAGACATGGTCGACGTGAATCTGAAGGCTACGAACCCTAACGCGTCCCAATCGCAGCCTCGATCCGGAGGGTGCAACTGCTAATGCACTTGATCTGCGATGTCGTATACCTGGCTTCTCGTCGTTGATCATCACCTACTCAGTATAAAGAAGGTATGGTAGAGGTTGTGGTGGTGTGAAACTGTTTCCAGTCTCGTCAAGATTTTTTTGTTGTTTCATACCATGTTGATAGAACTTGTGGTATCTGTCACTCTTGTTTTTCAACTGTAATGACATCAATTAGAGAGAGAGAGAGAGAGAGAGAGAGAGAGAGAGAGAGAGAGAGAGAGAGAGAGATGGTCGATGTGTGTTAGAGAGAGAGAGAGATGGCCGATGTGTGTTGCCACAGTGGAATCCTTGTTAGTTTGAGGAAATAAAACAGTAGAAGATTTTGAAGGAGATGGATCCCTGATAGAGGATAATTTGCATGCTTGACTCGAAGACTACCTTCATTTGATTCGAGCTCGAGATCTAGACCAAGTCTATAGATTGTTCTAAATTTTTAATAAAAAATATTTATGTGAAAACTATAGGGGGGTGTTTTTCATCGCCTCGCCCAGCTCGCCTGCCTTTGAGAGGCGGCGCTATAGATTGCACGCCTTCGAGAAGATCAGAAAGGCTGTTGCAGGCTTGACTCGTGCAGAGTAAGGCCTCAGAATGTGGCTTCACGTCTTAGAAGTATACTAAAGATCCAGTGACTAGATCCAGTCCAGGATCCCTCCGATTCTGCGATCATCGACTTGTCTCGAATGCGGCGATCATCCTCTCGCTGTTTATGTGGCCAATCAAGCCAACAGACTGACGCCGACAAACTTGGGTCATCAATAGTCTTAACCCGCAAATCACCGACTACTAGAATATCTTGAAGCCACAAGCAGCAAGACCCAGGTAGCTAGTCATTAACAACCCATCTCCATCGCGACGGGAGCATGAAGCTCAACCAGTATAAAAGGACCTCCTAACCCTCCAGCCTGTTTTGTTCCGTACAGTTGGAACGCGCGCGTCAACACTGCACAGCAAGATGTGTTTGGTTCCAGTTTGAACTATTGCTAGGCCGATTTCCTATATAAAAACATGTAGTAGGAACACGTAGCAAAAAACTGCATGTTCCAACTACACGCATTGCGTTGCGACCCCACTGCACGGTATATTTCGAACCATAGGGAGACCAAACAGGCTGTTCGGAAAAATGTGACGATCCTAAAGAGGAGAGAAGCTTAATTCCAACCCGAGCTCTTTCCTTTTTTCTTCCTCCTGAGAAACAATGACTAATTCCCATACCGGAGGGTCCTTGGAGCGATAGAACAAGGACCTCTTTACCCAATACTAAAACTAGGAGGGGGCAAAGTGTGATTTTCCCATAGAAAATTGCTGATGTAGTAATGATCAAAGCATCTCGACTTTCAAGCAAAAGAGGAGCTGCAAAGTCCACCCACTACCATATGGTTCAAGTGATACTGGCAGTGGCATCCACCACAAATGAGTGGGGTTGGTGATGAAAACATCAAATGAGTGGGGGAGGGGGGGGGGGGGGCAACAAAAGCACTCTTTCATCAAATGATCTCCAATGCCATTGGCTACCAAAATTTTTTTTTTGAAGAACAGAAGTTGAACTAATGTACAGAAGACCAGCCATGAACATCAGAGCCCACTATAGAGTCAACGATTGTCCGCGATCGTGATCGACGGAACACCTACCAATGATGCTGGACAAGGTTGGCGACAACTGGAGGTGGACATCGATGGAGGAGGATCAGCAGCAGCAGCAACAACAACAGCAATAGACGAGGAGGCTTCAGATGAGGCAACCAACATAGTGGGATCTCTGGTACTTCACCTGCAGTTGGGGCCACTGCACAAAGAACTGATCGGCTACGCGCAGCTTGTAAAGCAACAACCCACTCAACGAGAGCTTCCCCACTCTGGTGATGCTCTCGGCATAGAAGATCAATGAACATCCGAATCCAGCCACCTGCAGCTGAAACCGAGAAGTTTCGGCGTAGGGATAATTAAGTGCATGTCCTTTAGAATAGTACCTACTTACAATAGGCTCAGACAAAAGTTTTGGTTTATACTAAGTCGAAAAAATGTTGGCATTGAGAGGAAATCCCATGCATAGTTTTGTCCGCATAAGAGGTCCTTTCAAGCGGTTTTTTTTTTCGGGTAATATACCTAAGGTCCTTGACAAATAGATTATTTTAGTGTAGGTGCACCGAAAGAGATCGCTTTAGCTGTGGTTCCTATGATTTAGAATTTATTAACGTGTAGTCAGTTCAAAAAACACGTGGGGTATATGCAATGGATTAGGATGTGTTACGTGTAACAAACTTAAAAAAAAAAAATCAAAACAATTTTTTCTATTATTTCCTTTTTCATGTGCAGAATTTCATTCATCGTCCAAAAAAAAAACAACGGTGATTTCACTGTATTTTTTTATTTTAAAAAACAAGATTTATTAAAAAGATTGCTACAATGATTTAACTATAGCAAATGTTACTCTTTATAAAGAGTAATGGTTCGATAATAGAGTCATATTTGCTATAGTCATTTCACGTTAGCTAATATTTTCTTAAAGGAGATTTATCAAAAAAAAAATTGCTACAATTATTTCATTATAGCAAATGCTACTCTTTATTACCCAAAATGTTACTCTTTATAAAATGTAATATTTCAGTATAAAGTGTAGCAATTGCTACAGTACTTTCACTCTAGCAAAAAATATCGAGTTTTTCAACAACAAAAAATGCTACAGTGATTTCACTGTAGCAAGAAAATTTTGAAAATAAATAGTAATGTTTGCTAGAGTGCATATATATGCTTGGATTTCTGTTGATGGCAAAGTTAGTAATTTGGGCAAATTTCGAAGGATATCGATGGGATTTGAAAACATTGTGGTGGTCAAATATAGCTGGCGGTGTTCCGTTGTGGAGGGACCCCATCTCAAATCATTTGTTGGGTATCCTTCACACTAAAAAGACTATCTTGTGGGGGACCGACTCCCCCCCCCCCCCCCCCCCCCCCCCGCCTATTTTAAAAATTCGTTCTTTTAAAATACAAAGAATACACTTAAGATATTCACCCACACCAAATCCTGTAGAATTCAGATAGCAAATCCAAATCATTGTAGCAATTTTGGACTACGATTGTATTTCAGACTGCTACAGTGATTTCGGACTGCTACAGTGATTTTGGTTAGGTTTAGAGTTAGGGTTCACTGTTAGGGTATAGATTTAGGTTTAGGGTTTGGGTTCACTATCTAGGGTATAGAATTAGGATTAGGTTTCACAATGTAGGTTATAGAATCAGGTTCGGATTAGGGTTCACTATTTCGGTTATAGAATTAGGGTTATGGTTAGGTTTAGGGTTAGGATTTCACAACACGACAAAAACGTTTCGAAAATTTAAAATTTTTTGGTTTTGTTGTGAAACCGAATTAACTAGATGGTTAATGGAAGGGTATATGAGTCATTTTAGTAGTAAATTTAACCGTTACAATTAATGTGGTTTTTTTTTTTTTTTTTTTCTGGAATCGGGCTGTTAGGTTGGCAGGCACAATCTAACAAACCAAGGAACGCAGTAGACCGGGTTTACATGGAAAAACCTTTCGCAACATCGAAGGGAAAAAATCACGGGGCGGGGCAAGAATGCACTAACAAGGCAAATGGGTTATAATCTCTCACCCTGACCCACTTACACCCGGAGAGGACCGGCCTCCCAAAATGCCGACCTCTCAAGTCTCTCTCTCTAGCTCCGAAAATTCAGGAATGCGACGGGCAGCACTTCTCCTTCCCAAAATTATGATCCCTTTCTCTGAGGGGGTGGGCCTCATTTTATAGTGCTTCGGGGTGACAGCTGGGACGCTCCATGCGGACATTGATGTCGTGTTTTCGCGACCTACGTGACTACTCACGAGTGGGCGACGTGTCGCATTGCGGGCACCCGGTAATTATGGCTAGGGGTGTTTTTTGCCTTACCGGTCGGCTAAGAATCTCGGGGCGTCAGGCCGTCCTCCCTTGGTTACCGCCCGGCCGAGATTCTCGGGAATAACTACTGCACCATCACAGGGCGTGATCTTTAGGCCAACGCTTCGCCAGAATATCGGAGCTGTGCTAAGAAAGCGGAACTCCCCTCTGATCCCTATGCGTCTCAACCAGCCAAGCCCTTCAGGTTGACCCGCCAGCCGACTGCTGTGAGACTGGGGAGGTCGATACTTACATAACTGGGCGAAACACAAGACCGACTAGTGAGAAACGCGCAGTCGACCAGGTGCGTGGCTGGCCATGCCAAGCAGGATGAAGCGTGTGACCGACCGACGCTTAATGTGGGGCCGGCCAGGCCCAGCAAGATGAAGCGCATGGCCAACCGACGTGTAACGCGCGGCCGACTAGGCCCAACCGGGCAAAATGCACGACCGACCGGCGTGTAACACACGGTTGGTCGAGACAGGGTGCGCGACCAGGTCCTGAGCGCTTCTTCTGCATTTGTTGAGGTACACACAATACCCCCTCTTGATCGGTCGGTTTCTGGGGTTCTCCAACTGGTCAAGACTATTATGTCTCGTTTCTCACCGTGCGTACCTCAAGCTATGCTGCTTTCGGAATTGCATTGTGCACAATCTTCATGCTTGGGTTGATCGATCGGTTTCTTGCAAGAGTGGTTCTTGATTTGCACCGTTGCCTTATTCTGGCCAATTGGTCATACTTTGAGTGACCTGTCAATTTTTGCTCATACTTGAGCGACTGGTCTCAAATCTCTTTTCATTTGTGCTGCTGGCTAGGAGGAGGGGGGCAACTTTGAAGGTTTAACCTTGCTCGAGGGGCGTTAAGTGTTTCCGGAGAAAATTTTAGCTTGACCCGACTCATGGGGGGTCAAGTGCTCCCAGAGAAGGCTTTTGGATTGACCCAACTCATGGGGGTCAAGTGCTTCCGGAGGAGGCTTTTGGCCTGACCCAACTCGTGGGGGGTCAAGTGCTCCCGGAGAAGGTTTTTGTCCTGACCCAACTAGTGGGGGGTCAAGTGCTCCCGGAGGTGATTTTTGTGTTTCACCTTTCGAGTATTTTCACTGACCAGTCATACTCCTCATCAAGTCTTTAGACTAGTCAGTCTTTATTGCAGGTCGGTCTTGAGTGTTTCACCTTTCGTGCATCTTCACTGACTGGTCATATTCCTTGTCGAGTCTTTCGACCAGTCAGTCTTTACTGTGGATTGGTCTTTACTCAATAAGGAGTTTTTCACCCTGGGCATTTTCACCGACCGGTTATACTCTCTTTTGAGTCTTTAGACCGGTTGGTCTTTACTGTCCCCTGGTCTTTGCTCCCACCGAGTGATTGAACCCACTTTAGGGTGTTACATATCGCCCGAACTTTTTCACCTATAGGTCATAGTACTCCATCTTGAGTCTGTTGACCAGTTGGCATTGAAGGTTTACCCTCACTCTCTGAGAGGTGAAAGTACCGACCGATCATACTCGATATTAAGTCTTTTAACCGGTCGAGCTTTCACCCAACCGACTCTTTAACTTCGGTCGGTCGAGTCTTCTTGGGAGAGGTTTTTGGCTTGACCCAACTCGTGGGGGGTCAGGTGCTCCCGGAGGAGGCTTCTGACTTAACCCAACTCGTGGGGGGGTCAAGTGTTTTCGGAGGAGACTTTTGGCTTGAGGATGGACGATTTCGTCCAGGGTCGGTCTTCTCGATCCTTCGCCACCCCTAGCCCACTTATATTGCTAGGGGATCTTGGACGATGAACTTTTGCATAGAGTCTTTATTGATAGAACGAGAACTTAAAACCTTCCATTAAAGGCATCAAGTCATTACATTCTTAGGCCCAGGAGGCTACAAGTAGTAGTGATTAGTTAGTGGAGGGTGTGCCTTCCAGCACCTCATCGACAAGCTCGTGGGTCGTGCATCGGGGATGGTCAATGAACTGGTCGAGATAGCCTACTTCAACGAGGTCCTCGATGTGATTCTGCAACGCTCGACACTGCAAAGTGGTATGTCCATGCTCCATGTGGTTGTCATAGTAGCGAGACAGGTCTCGTGAGCTCCTCTCTGCAGGGCGCATCACGAAGCCCTACGAAAGTACTGCTCCTTCTTGATGATCTCGAAGACCTCGTCAATAGGCATGTTCAGTACCGTGAAGTCCTGATTCCATAGAGTGTAGGGTGCTCTGCCATGATCGCCCCACTTTTGGCGCTTTGCGTCGTACTGCATCGACTCGCTCGACTGTTTTTCTACATTTTGTACAGCTGCTATCCATTGAAAGCTAGCTGCTGGTCACCAGTATCTTTAGTTTTTCGCTTTCGTTCGGTATCTTCGATTTTGATGTACTTCTCCACCCTCCAGAATAGGTCATCGATCATTTTGGACGATCACTTGATGAGTGATGCACTGACCAATTGATTAGGCTGGACTGAATTCTTGAAAGCTGCTACCAATATGAGGTCTTATCCATCAGCATCTTCCAAGTTCAAGTTTTTAGCCCTGAATCGGTGGTATAATTGCTTCAGCGACTCCTTGTGGGTCATGCTCATCCCAAAGAGAGATTCAAGGGTCTTCAGTTCCCATCGATTGCAGCGGTATTGGTCGATGAACTACGTGCTCAGCTCCCTGAAAGAGAAATTGATGAAGGTCCGAGCTTGTGGAACCACTCAAGTATTGTTTCCAACAAACTATTTGCGAATGTGCGGCAAATAATGTGATCGTCTTCATGGGGGACCAGGGCATCCCGGAAAGCAAGCACATGATCCACGGGGTCCTTAGTCCCCTCAAACCTTGGTAGGGGGGGGTAGATTCCAGCCTCGCAGGAAGGGCATCTTAAGAAGGTCCGCGGCGATTGGTGACTGGTCAACCCCCCTAATTACAACCTCCTCCAGGCGATCTGGGATGCGAGGCCCCAAGCGATCTTGCACTCGCTCGGTGTGACCCTCTAGACGGTTTTGAACTACCCTGTTAAGCCGGTCTTGCACATTTCCTCTATAGGTATCCTGTGCCGATCACAAGCTCATGAGTGATGAGTGACGATTCTTGTGGGGTCGATGGCGACGGTCTCCTCCATATGCTAGGACCCGAGACTCGGTTGAGCCAGATCTCGAGTGGTGATGATGTGCAACAGCGGGCTGACCTCCGCACGACCCCAGCCGAGTCCAGACACTCGACCAGTTGGGAGTTTGTTGACAACCCTGATTGTGTCCAATCAGTACTGAAGTGCGAGTAGGCTGGACTGAATCTGCTTGGCGTCGACCCCCTACTGGTCTTGGCGGGTTGGTTATTGGTAGCTCATCAACCAACTTGTCTTACCGAACATTCGGTGCTTGATGCACGAGGCCGTTGTCCAGGCCGTTGGTAACTGGATCGCCTTGGGCCTCAGTGGGTGCAACTTGGATGATGGTACGAAGTTCATCATGGTCGCTTTGAATCATTTGTAACTGAGCTGCTATAGCTTTTACTGAAGCCATCATTGTCATGAGTAAGACCTCAGATAGACCCCCTGCTTGAGTTGCCAAGACTACTATGGGAGCTTGGTTTGACTCCCCGAACCCCAGCATAGGGTTTGCTGGCGGGGTGGTGCACTCTGAGTTGGGGGGTGGTTGAGCTAAATGTCTGACATTTTCAGCGTCACCGGGTGCAGCAGTGTCGGACTAAAGCTGCAAGGTCGAACGAGTATGGTATGGTCCTCCTGCTATTACTCTTCAATCATGTGATCGTGGTGATGACTCTTGAGCTTACTGGTCGGTCGACACCCACGGGTCGGCCGATCGATGATTCAGGTAGGTTACAGGTCGGGTAACCGAGACTGCAACGAGATGGGATGGCTAACCGATCGACACCCACGAGTTGATGGTCAAGAAATCTAGTAGGAAGTCTCAAAGACTGATCCCACAAACGGCGCCATGATTGTGGGGGGGTTTTCTGGAATCGGGCGGTTCAGTTGGCAGGCACAATCTAACAAATCAAGGAAGCAGTAGATCGGGTTTGCGTAAAAAAACCTTTCGCAGCGTCAAAGGAAAAAAATCACGGAGCGAGGCGAGAATGCACTAACAAGGCAACGGGTTACAATCTCTCACCCTGACCCACTTACATCCGAAGAGGACCAGCCTCCCAAAATATCGACCTCTCAAGTCTCTCTCTCTAGCTCTGAAAATTCAGGAATGTGACGGGTAGCACTTCCCCTTCCCAAAATTCCAATCCCTTTCTCTAAGGGGGTGGGCCTCCTTTTATAATGCTTCGGGGTGATAGCTGGGACGCTTCATGAGGGGCGGCATTATGGCGTACGTGTTTTCGCGACCTGTGTAACTGCTCGCGAGTGGGCGACGTGTCGCATGGCGGGCACCCGGTAATTATGGCCAGGGGTGTTTTTTGCCTTACCGGTCGACCGAGAATCTCAGGGCGTTAGGCTGTCCTCCCTTGGTTACTGTCCGATCGAGATTCTCGGGAATAACTACCGCACCATCATGGGGCATGATCTTTGGGCTAGCGCTTTGTGAGAATATCGGAGCTGCATTGAGAAAGCGAAATTCCCCCTCTGATCCCTCTGCGTCTCAACTAGCCAAGTCCTTTTGGTCGACCCGCTAGCCGACTACTGTGAGACTTGGGGGGGGGGGGGGGGTGTTGATACCTACATAATTGGGCGAAACACGCGGCCGACCAGGTATGTGGTTGCCCAGGCCCAGTAGGATGAAGCGCGCGACCGGCTAGGCCCAGCAGGATGAAGTCTGAGGCCAACCAGTGTGTAACGCGCGGCTGACCAGGTCCAGCCAGGCAAAATGTATGGCCGACCGGCGTGTAACGTGCGGTTGGCCAGGGCAGGGTGCGCAGCCGAGTCCTGAGCGCTTCTTCTACATTTGTTGAGGTACACACAATTAATATACTTGAATATGGATTAAAACTAAGATGATAATCTCATCGATACTAATCCTTAAATGAAACTATTAAAATGGATTGAATGGTATCCACCGCCTTAAAAAAATTTAAATGAAACGACATATGCATATAATAAGAAAAACACTAGTTCACCTGAATGGACAACCCAAATGACGTGTCTGGATCATAGTCGTTCGTTTACCCTAACTAGTGAATCGCACTCAGCCCCGACCGGCAAGCAAAGGGACACTATGATTGGATTCCACACCATTCTGGTTGAATGGCATCGCTAAAATAACAAAGGGTAATCTTGTTAATTTTTGCAGTGTAGAGATTTTTTGTTACATTTAGAGCATCTCCAACATGATTGAATTTGTGACGACCAAGATCTAATAGTCAATAGCCAAGACTTCTGAGGCTATGATGCCAAGATGGATGAGGTAAGGTAAGATAAGGTGTCCAAGGCCATGAATTAGATCCACATCGCCTGGAGAGAAAGAGATCTTGAGCTACTTGTATAATTTCCCATCCCAAACATAGAAGACATGTTTTAAAACCGTGCGTCGCTATGGATTTCGTAAGAACACCGTAGTTAAGCGTGCTCGAGCGAGAGTAGTACTATGATGGGTGACCTCCTAGAAAATCATCGTGCGAGCACGGACAATATCTTGTGTGTTTGGGGCGGATGTTATAAAATGGTATCAAAACCGGCTCTCCTCGTGATGGGAGGGGTCTAACCCTTCACGTGAACGTGTAGCCCTTATAGGGGTGGATTGTGACACGACCAAGATCCAATAGCCAAGACTCCTAAGATTGTGATGCACCAAGATGGATGAGGTAATGTGTCCAAGGTCACGAGTTAGCCCCACATCGCCTGAAGAGAATGAGATCCTGAGCTACTTATATAATTTTCCTTCCCAAACATAGAAAACGCATTTTAAAACATTGCACCGCTATGGATTCCGTACGAACTCCGTATTTAAGCGTACTCGGGCGAGAGTGGTATTATGATGGGTTACCTTCTGGGAAGTCATCGTGCTATGGACAAAGCAAACAATATCTTGTGTGTTTGGGGTGGATGTTACAATATTTCTATAAAATGGACGTGGAAGTTCCTCCAATCGTACTCCCTTTTCATCTCTATTTTGCAACCACCAAGTTTTGGCATGCAATTATGAAGGGTTTCGAAATTTTATAGCTTTCTAAAAATTATTTGTATACCCTTTGTCCTATATTAGTTTTAAATACTTTTGACTTTTGTGACATAGGGAAAATAGTAAATGAAGGTTGGAGGGGATAGAAGGCATCAACTTTTTATTAAAACTAGTCAGAAACCCGAGCAATGCCTGAATGTGCTTGATGCACACCATTTGGCAAAGACGACATCGCAACTGTTCAAAAAAGTGTGAAATCTGAAGTGAGTGTGATTCACTTATTAGAGAGAGAGAGAGAGAGAGAGAGAGAGAGAGATTAACATCAAATGACCATTAAATACCATTGAATGAAAATTTATTATCTTTATGGTAGATTTTTAAATGGATTTAAAAAAGAGTCATGTTCACACACAGAAGAAAAATTCTAGCTCTTTAAAAGAAGTCCATGTGTCACAACCCGGGAGAGAGGCTTCCATTTTAGTGTAGATACTAGTAAGAAACCCGGGCAATACCCAAATGTCCTTGATACACGCCATTTGGCAAAGACGACATCGTAACTGTTCGAAGAAGTGTGAAATCTGAAGTGAGTGTGATTCACTTGTTAGAGAGAGAGATTAACATCAAATGACCATTAAATGCCATTGAATAAAATTTTTATCATCTTTATGGTAGGTTTTTAAATAGATTTAAAAGAGAGCCGTGTTCACATACGGAAGAAGGATTCTAGCTCTTTAAAAGATGTCCACCTTTCACAACAAGGGAAAGAGGCTTACATTTTAGTATAGATACTAGTAAGAAACCCGGGTAATACCCGAATGTGCTTGATGCATGCCATTTGGCAAAGACGACATCGTAACTGTTCGAAGAAGTGTGAAATCTGAAATGAGTGTGATTCACTTGTTAAAGAGAGAGAGAGAGAGAGAGAGAGAGAGAGAGAGAGAGAGAGAGAGATTAACATCAAATGACCATTAAAAGCCATTGAATGAAAAATTATCATCTTTATGGTAGGTTTTTAAATGGATTTAAAAGAGAGTTATTCACACACGAAAGAAGAATTTTAGCTCTTTAAAAGAAGTCTACATGTCACAACACAGGAGAGAAGCTTCCATTTTAGTATAGATACTAGTATTGAACCCGTGCAATGCACGGAATAAAATATTAAAATTATAAAAAATAATATATTATAATAAAAGAGGAAAAAAGAATTTATGATTTAAAAAATAGATTGAAGGAATAAATAGAAATAAATTCGACCATGCCAATATTTTTTAGAGAAAAAAAAATCGAATAATTAATTATGGAGACGACTGTGAAAGGGTGAAAGGGGAATATTGTATGTAGCCGTTGCATACTTTAAAAAAAAATACTTAATGACAGCCTAGTTTCAATTGCGTTATACAATTAAGAAGTTAGAATCTAAAACTCAACCTATATAACTTAGGATAAGGCATGTAAATCATCACAGTTTTACTAAAAATCAATTTTCTAATTAGCATTGATAATTTTCCAAACAGATATCCCAATCAAATCCACAGTGGGGTTTGGTATGTAATCAATGATATTAGAATCAAAATAGAGCAAGAAAAAAAATATTATTATTATAATTTTCTTTCAAACCATACAACAAATGAGATGATTTAAAAAAACTTATGTGCCCATTTGGATTTCCTTCGATTGTTTTGAACGCTAACCAATACCCCGGTTATTCAAGGTGTACAACTCTATATTGCCATCATCATGGACATCGTGCAATACATCATATCAAGCTTTCTGATTTGAAGGAGGCAATATCAGATGACAGACTCTATGCCTTTAGTCATCGTTTTGGCAAAGACTTTCAGCTCGGTGAAGTACGTCATACACTCAGCATTGATAGACATGTTGGAGCACTTCGTGGCAGATGAAACTCTCGTCCATTCCCATGCCCTCAAGAAGGTCAAATTTGGATCACCTTACAGCATTGATCGTCGGATACCTTAAGATTTTCAGGTTGAAACATTGCAGCTCAGGACACCTGAAATATCGAGAGAGAAAAATCATAAAATTCTTAAGAAACTAATGTACGTATTATTACCTATTCAACATCTCTTACTTCCAAGTACCAAAAAGAAAAAATAAAAGATACATAGTGTTAAAATTAACTGTAATAAATTCCAAAACAGCCTAATTTACAAACCAAATGAAATGATATCCCCTAAATATTTAAGAACAAACACAAACATAGATTCATGGGGATAATACATATTCATGCGGAAGGAGTACTAACTGACTCTATGAGAAACCACTATAAGAAACTTCATAGGAGGTCGGCGAAGTTCGACAGGGAAGTTGAGCTCATTGTTGAGGTTGTCATCGTAGTGGTTCTTGCCGTGAAGGTGGGGGCCGGATCGGAGTTAAAGAAGCGACAAGGTCCGATGGAAGTGATTTATAGTCTCGTTGAGATCTCATAGAGAGTTGTTACAGAATAGAAGTTGAACCATTGGGATTACTCTGATATTTCATTTAGTTGCGAATAAACCCACCCTTTTCATATTCGGTCAACGAAGCTCCTCAAGCATTAAATATTAAGCGCAGGGTATCTCAAGTCTCAAGTCTGCAAGAGGGATTAGGAACGGCACGGGATCCTCTGAAGGCAAAAGGTCTTTAAATGAGCATTTATGGGCATCGAGTGAAATGAGTTTTAACTTTCCACTAATGGGCATTGGGAGAAATGGGAGAAAATTTTTGCAGACGATAAAACGTTTAATTTAAAACGACATACAAGAAGGGATTCAAATACCAGTAAGAAAGGAATCCATCTTAAAAGCATTAAGCATGCAAAGAAATGGATTTAAATTTTCATTTATGACCATGGGCATCGGAAGAAATGGGAGAAATCACTACCATCAAAGAAAGGAATAGATCATGAGAGCATTAATATTAATGGGCATGCAGAGAAATGGATTTATATTTTCATTTATGGGCATCGAGAGAAATGGAAGAAATCACTACCTCAAACACCATAGATCATGATTCATGAGAGCATTAATGGGCATGCAGAGAGATGTGTTTAACTTTTTATTTATGGGCATCGGGTGAAATGGTTCAAGAAGAAATCGGTTTACCTTTTCATTTATAGAACCCGTCTTCAATAGAGCTCCATGTGTCTGAACTTATGAGACTTAAATTAAAATTAATGTTGTGCCATATGGCGGAAGCTCCTTCTAAGGCTTTCCTTTTAGTATATAGTATAGATATAGATATAGATATAGATATAGATAATTTAAATTTATGGTTTTGGAGGCTAATATGGTGGCTACAAAATGCACACCCCCGTTGAAGTTGTTCTTAGGAAGTTCAAGAAGCTCAATCCGTACTAAGATCCAACACATGTAGAAATCTCCACTACTCAAAAGGAAGTGACATTGAGAGCTAATTAACTTTCAATGGAAGAGAGGGGATACCAAGTCAGCATTGGGCAACCATCTGCTCCTAGTTGTTCTAGATATCTATGATCTTGGTAAGCAACATTAATTTCGAATACTCATGCAGAACTAAAAATCAGCAAGCACGTTCATCGGTAATTTCTGTAACATCCCCATCACCCACATAATATATTATCCACTTTGTCCGAAGATTCACCGCTTCAATCTCGGTCTCGAGTGTTAGATGAGAATATATATATATATATATATATATATATATATATATATATATATATATATATATATATATATATATATATATATATATATATCCCAGAAAACCTTTTCTCCCAAGGCGATGTGAGACTAAATGGAGTTGGACACCTCACCTTATCCATCTTGGCTTTCCCCGCATGCACGAGCAGCCCAACGGCCAACCCTTGGTCAACCAAAAGGCTAACGGCCAACGCACGGTTGGCCATCTCGTGTATAGACAGTTAGCTCATCGATATCTTGTGGCCAGCCAACAACAGGTCACCCACCAGCCTCTCCTCACCTGTCGTGGGTTGTTGTTCCTCTCTATTGAAGTATGGCTCGATTCGGAGTAGATCTATGCCAGCCTCGCCCCTCTTGCACAAGTTCTGTCTAGCGGGTACAAACCACAATACGCATCCCGAGTGCTCACTTCCCTGGGTACCGTCTCTCCCCAAAAAGCCGTAGTCAGCTATGTTTAGACGGTGCGCACTGCCAGGTGATCAAGTTGTGCGCAGGTTATTGCAGAAACACCTACTTTGAGATCAATCACATAGCAAATAACAAGAACAAAAAAGGACAGGGATATGTCCATTGTCGTTGGAGCTCGGGAGTTTTTCATAATGACAGAGGAACATCGGATATACACCCGACACCTTCCTCTTCTACAAAGCACCCACCTCCTCTTCTTATCCAACAACGCCGAAGGCTCACGATCACAAAAGCCTCCAACCTAATCCTCTCTCCATGGAGAATCACCGTCTAGAGTTCTCTCTCTAGACGAAATCTTATCCGTCACACCTCTCTGAACAATACACCAAATGATACCCTATCAGAACCGAAACCAACATATAAATGGGTCTCCCAGACACTCACGTTGGAAAATCCAAACCCGCAGCAGGCTGCTGCCAACATGCGCACGATGGGTAAAACAAGCACATGATGCAACACAGCTTAAAAACCGACGACAAAGAGAATCGTGCGCACGAATGCCCCATCGTACGCACAAAATTCTTCTTACCATGTGGACATTGGGTCATCATGTACACGATCTGTCTGATCCATCTCTATTTGACTCTGACATCAATCATGTGTCTCCAGTATCGTACGCACGATGAGTTCATCATACGCACACCCTATCTAGATCTTCATCGGTATGGAAACACAATAGTTGCAACCTCACCTCAAGGGAATCCCAAACAAGGAACTCCTCTAGAGGTTAAAGATAGATCGAAGCCTCCCTTTGAATACCCGACCTAGTCACCATCATATTGTAAACAGCCAAAAGTCCAACCTTTATCACTTGACCCTTAGGAGACCCTTTGAGGCTCTATGGGGGCTAACATGTGATGATGAGAAACAATGGTTGCTTCTGCGTAGGCTCCACATAAAGATATATAACATCATGTAGATGAGTTCAAATCTCCTCCGGTCGGTCGGTCCCGCTCGATGGACCCAGCATGCATCACAACCGTTAGAGTGTGATTCCCTTCTGGGTCCCACTCATCGTGTGGCTGTGATGCATGCTGGCCCCACCGCCTACCCACCGGCCCATGAACCGGACAAGATTTGAAGTCCAGGTAGATGGAAGACAGGTTCAATGGAATATGACTTTCCGTTGTAACGGCTCGCATGCAGCAACGGGTCGCATGCAAAACGGCTAGTAGCCAAGAAGGAATTTCATAAATGATGGAGGACTTAAAAGCAAAAAACAAAAAGAGGGCAAGTGCGGACCAGCCCATTTCGGAGGTGCTATCGTGTCCGGGTCTGTGGGCGCACACACACGCGCCGCCCATGCCCGGCTCGGCACGGCACGCACGCGCGCGCGTGTGTGAGCTAGTGTAGCCCTTCCTCTAGTGTGATGACTAGTGGGAGGAAGTGGGCAAACCCTTATATGTTGGTAGGGGATTTCTCCCCTTACCGATATGGGACTAAACCCATGTCTTTTGTGTGGTTTTAAAACACACACCCAACAAGTCTCGCCCCTCCCGCACAAGTTCTGTCTAGGGGGTACGCACCGCAATACGCATCCCGAGTGCTCACTTCCCTGGGTACCGTCTCTCCCCAAAAAGCCGTAGTCAGCTATGTTTAGACGGTGCACACTGCCAGGTGATCAAGCTGTGCGCAAGTTATTGCGGAAGCACCTGCTTTGAGATCAATCACATAGCAAATAACAAGAACAAACAAGCACGGGGATATGTCCATTGTCGTGGGAGCTCGGGAGTTTTTCATAATGACAGAGGAACATCGGATATACACCAGACACCTTCCTCTTCTACAAAGCACCCACCTCCTCTTCTTATCCAACAACGCCAAAGGCTCACGATCACAAAGCCTCCAACCTAATCCTCTCTCCATGGAGAATCACCGTCTAGAGTTCTCTCTCTAGAAGAAATCTTATCCGTCACATCTCCCTGAACAATACACCAAATGATACCCTATCAGAACTGAAACCAACATATAAATGGGTCTCCCAAACACCTACCCTGAAAAATCCAAACCCGCAGCAGACTGCTACCATCATGCGCACGATGGGTAAAACATGCATGTACACGATGCAACACGGCTTAAAAACCGGCGACAAAGGAAATCGTGCGCACGAATGCCCCATCGTACGCACAAAATTCTTCTTACCATGTGGACATTGGGTCATCATGCGCACGATCTGTCTGATCCATCTCTGTTTGACTCTGATATCAATCATGTGTCCCCGGTATCGTACGCACGATAAGTTCATCTTACGCACACCCTATCTAGATCTTCATTGGTATGGAAACACAATAGTTGCAACCTCACCTCAAGTGAATCCCAAAACAAGGAACTCCTCTAGAGGTAAAAGATAAATCGAAGCCTCCCTTTGAATACCCGACCTAGTCACTATCATATTGTAAACAGCCAAAAGTCCAACCTTTATCACTTGACCCTAGGGCTGGCAATTTCGGACCCGACACGGCAGACCCGACACGAAGTTAGCGGGTCTGGGTCAGGGCTAAACGGGTTCGGGTAGTTAACGGGTCGACACGATAGACCTGTTTAATAAACAGGTCGGGTCCGGGTTTAGGGTCTGGACACGGTAGACCCGTTTAGTATTCAACGGGTCTTGTCGGGTCGGGTCTACCCGCAATCCGATACTATACTATATAATACCAGCGGGTCTTTCAGGTCAGGTCGGGTCGAGTCGGATTGGGTCGGATCGGGTCAACTGAATAGTCCCGGATGATAAACCGGTCTTACCGGGTCTTATCGGGTCTACCCGTTTATTAGCTGGTCGGGTACGGGTTTAGGATCTAGACACGATTAGTTAAACGGATCGGGTCCGGGTCTGGGGTTTTTGGACAGGAACACGACCCGACCCGACCCGACCCATTGCCAGCCCTACTTGACCCTTAGGAGACTCTTTGAGGCTCTATGGGGGCTAACATGTGATGATGAGAAACAATGGTTGCTTCTGCGTAGGCTCCACAAAAAGATATACAACGTCATGTAGATGAGGTCAAATCTCCTTCGGTCGGTCGGTCCCGCTCGATGGGCCCAGCATGCATCACAACCGCTAGAGTGTGATTCCCTTCTGGGTCCCACTCATCGTGTGGCTGTGATGCATGCTGGCCCCACCGCCCACCCACCGGCCCATGGACCGGACAAGATTTGAAGTCCAGGTAGATGGAAGACAGGTTCAATGGAATATGACTTTCCGTTGTCAACCCTAGCTCCACCTAATTACTAATTAGATTGTTGAGATAAAAAAAAAAAAAAGGGACAAAGTCCAAGACCATGCTGAGGGAGTTGACAATCTTTGCTTAATGAAATTGTATAGGGGAATGCTTTTTGAACACACTTGGGACAACTTAGTCAGACAACCTGCGGCGGTGTGGGGGGTGTCGGCCAGCGCTTGGTGCATCGGCATCCGCATCAAGACACGGCCAACATCTCCGCACCGCCGCGGGTTGTGCGCAAGGTTGTCCCTAGGGGTGGCAATTCTTGACCCAACCGAAGTTAGCGGGTTTGGGTTTGGCCTAAACGGGTTCGGGTCATAAACGGGTCGACCCGATTGACCCGTTTATTTAATGGATCGGGTTCGGGTTTGTACTTATAACCCGATTGACCCAACTTGACCTGTTTAACAAATGGGTCGTGTCAACCCGACCTGACCCGACCCGACCCGAGCCAACCCGAACCAACCCGATCAAACCCGGCCCAATCCGAATTGTCTTGACCCAACCCGACAGGTTTACATGGGTTCTGTTTAGCTAACCCGAGCCAACCCGACCCGACACGACCCGACCCGGTTAGTAAACGGGTTAAACGGGTCGGGTCGGGTCAACCCGTTTATTAGGCGGGTCGGGTTTGGGTTTAAGTTTTTGACCCGTTTATTAAACGGGTCGGGTTAGGATTGGGTGTTTTCCCCTTATACATATGACCCGACCCGACCCATTGCCACCCCTAGTTGTCCCGCAGTATGTTCAAACAGCATTACTCAATTGGATGTGGAACGTGTTTTATTAGACTTATAGTCTATAGTCTCCTCTTCTTAAATATTCGAACAACTATTCTCTTCTCCTACTTTACAAATGGCCGACATAGATGGGACTGTTCGATGCAATGAAAGAAGATAAGGGTGTTTCTGCATAATTACAACTTCTATATTACCTTCTTAAGAAATCATGTATATATCATCACCAATCACGTGATTATTAAAAAGAAAAAGGGGGTTATGGGTCTAAGGTCACTGACAACAACAGGTCGGAGGGGTGAAAAGGACAGGCAACAGATGCTTTTATATGAGATCCCTGGACAGCAGATTGGTTCAGTGAAAAGGATTGTCAAAACCCGAAAATACCTCACCAAACCCGAAAATGCCCAGGTCCTACACATGAGCCCTCTCATGTGTTTCTCTCGAGGACACGACGAGCAACTGAGGCGGCAGCGGATGCGAGCAGTGACGGTGGCGGCAGTGGAGACGAGAAACCACGGGATTCGATTTAGGATTTCTAGGTCTATGGTTTATCCCATGGTCTATAGATCTTAGGGTTTAGGGGTAGGTTTAGGAATTATAGGCTTAGGGTTTAGGGGTAGGTTTAGGAATTATAGGCCTAGGGTTTAAGTTAGATTTTGGAAGGAGTGGCATGATTTGAAAATTTAATGTGAGGGGTCTTTTCATTCAGTAATTTGGTTGTCCTTTTGGCTAGTTGAACTTTTGACCAGGGATGGACCGCTAACTCCCCCAAAAAAAAATTAAAGAGGAAATACATGTCCTAGTTAGAATGACGCTTGTAAGTGTCATTGCACAAGCGAGACCACAGTTCGAAGCTCGTCAACAATAGGAGCGCAACATATTTGTTTCCTTGCCAAAGACCGAGTCTTGTTTCTACCCACAGGTACACCACTTTTTTTATACGCCACATGGCATAAGACAGGTCCAAGATTTGATCATGCGACCACCATAGAGGAAAACAGTGCGGTTAACCACTGGGATACAAGAGTGATTTTCATAATACTACAAAGTAATTTATAGGGTTGGTGGGAGCTATAGGTCTTGTTTTTTTAAAAAATGGGCAAATTATAAAAAACTCTTTTGGACTATACACTTGATTTCAAATTGATCCCTTAAATTTTCTTTTGAACAATTTGATCCCTGAACTATGCTTCGTCTGTATTTTGCCCCCTACAACAACTTTTTATCCCAAAAATATCCTTATTTTCAAAAAGACTCAAAATTATTTTAAAATATTTAACTTATTGACAAGGATATTTCCGGAATAAAAGTTGATTGAGGGGGTTAAATATAGACGAAACATAGTTCAGGGATCAAATTGTTCAAAAAAATGATTTGAGGGAAAATGAGGTGTATATTTAAGACAAGGCTTTTGTAATTTGTCAAAAAAAAAAAATGATGGCCCGAGCTGTTTGATTTGTTGACGGTGATAAGAAATTAAAGTAGACTATCATGCAATTATGCTAAATGAAAGAAGGTGGCTATCTGCTAAATAGAAAAAGATAGGTATATTTTTTTAATTCCTCCCCAACTAATTAATTAATTAAATCTAGTTCATTGTTTAGCAGCTGCACATGTGTACATCAGGGCTGTTTCAGCAATTACTAAAAATGAGGGAGATTTTAATAATTAGCATATTAACCATGGAGAAAGTAGTTGAAAAACCCAAATGAAGATCGAATGGATCATTCAACTCATGAAGAATGTTACACTCAAAGCTTTAAGTGAACCACCACCAAACATCTCTTTCAAAAAAATGGACCCCACCGCCCGAGAAGAGTATCGGAGACGCGACTTCTGGCAAAAGCAATACTTCGAAAGGTCACTACGGCCACTCGGAGTAGGAAGGCGGCGGCCAAATCCAATCCCCCTCGGCGGATTTCGGCCTCGGTGACTGATGCTTTTCAGACAGACTCATTCGGGGTCGGTCGTAAAATTGGGTCTGACTCTTGCGCATGCTTCTTGGTCCGTTTCCGAACGACTCATTTTCGACCCTCCAGGTCCCTCTCTGGGTTAGATGGGGCTTCATGCTAGGTCGGTATCGGACGCTGCGACAAGGTCTGTCGTCCTCGCTGACAGCGACACAATGGCTAAACGGCGAAAGGAGGGTCATCATTCTGCTGACCCCATGGCTGGGGATTATCCTCCCCCCGGCGAGCAAGCTTACGACCTTTTAAGATGTGTTTGTATGATGTATGATTGATGCTTGCTTGTTGGGGTTTTCTAGCTTGTATGATCTTTCAATTCCATGACTTACTAAGGTAAAACACTTTCAACCACAAAAGGAAAAAAAAAACGAAAAACGAAGACCCCTCCCTTCTTCTTTTTTTCGGAAGATTCCCATGTTCCCAAAATGTGCCAACCTAAAATAAAGATATCAAGTAAATATGGGAGTTCCAATCTTTTTTAGGGGTCTAGCAAGAGGTTTTTATCAAAATGTACCCCAATTTTCACGAATTATTGGGAATAGACTCGATTGCTTTTTGCATTACTTTTCTGACTATTTTTTAGTTTCGCACAAAAGTATCCCCGAGACTTGTAAAGGGTTTCACTCCCGATTTTAATAGGATTTGACTATGCTAGCTCCACTGATGATCTGTCGCCCCTTTCGATCACTGACGCTTAAGGAAGAGACACGTGGTGCATCCCATTTCAATGGCCGCGATTGGGCCATGGGATTAATTATAGAGGGATGCCAGTACCACGACCGACTGCAGCCCACCACCGGCCGTCGTCACTCGCCTGTCGCCATCGACCACCGACGGGCACCTCCCGACGCCACCGCCACCCCCATCGGTCCCCACCCCCACCGCCGCCACGTCAGCCACCACCTGCGATGGCCGATGGGGCAGCGAGGGTGGTGGCCAGCGGTGATGGCGGTGGGTGGTGGCCGACAGGGCATCGACCATGCCGAACTTGCCTCTGGCTCTTATTTACATCTCTCAATTCACTGCAGTGCGCCGTAGAATATGCCGACGCATTTTATTGCGTTGCCGCAGTAGAATGTATCGGCACATCAGTAACATGCTCTCGCGCACATGGTGTGCATCAATGAAATACACGGAGCATTTCACTGATGTGTCTGTGCACTAGTGCATTTCACTGATGCACCGACGCACCATGAGCACTGATGCATTTCACTGATGTGTCAGCGCATTATGTCCGCCGGTGCATTTCAATGGCTACGATTGGACCATGGGATGAACCCTCTGGGGATGCCACCACCACCTGCTGTCACAGTGCCGTGCCAAATTTGCCTCCAAATCTCATTTCTTCCCTCTTGTTTACTATTTTTACATTACATCCATCCAATCTTCCATTAAAAGCTACTAATGGTGCAGACTTCGTTTTATGCACAACTCTGGATGGTAGCCTACCGATGCGTGCCACATAGCACAAACAACATCGCAGCCGTCGAGTTGATTGTGATTCACCTGTTATGTATGCCTACCATCGGGTAGCGTACTATGTCCAATGGATGCGATGTCGTTAGTACCATATGGCAAGCATCGGTCGGGTACCGATTCGAACTATAGGTTGCTGGAACCGTAGAAGATCCGAACTCAATAAATGGCAACAAGTTGGGGTCCACACCCCAACCGCCCCCCCCCCCCCCCCCCCCCCCCCCCCCAAAAAAAAAAAAAAAAAGAAAAGAAAAGAAAAGAAAAGAAACCTTTTTGCAAATCAACCCCTACAAACTAGTCTAATTGTATATTAACACCTAAAAAACCTTATATTTGCATATTGACCCTCCAAAACACACAAAGTTGTGTATATTTACCCCTCCATTACTATCCGTTAACAGAAAGCAACTTAAACATGGTGAGCTTCTAACCTGAGGTCCAAATATCCATTTTATCTATGCTCAAAGGGTGACCTACCTTTAGTTGTTTTTAGTATGAGTAACCTAATCCTATGTCCACTCTGATCTCTCCTAGATGCTCGTATAGCCCTCTACATTTATCTGAGAGCCCTCCATGCTTGTCCGATAGGTTTGGTAGCCCTCATTGTTTACACCTAACAGTCAATATATAGAGGAATATTCTTATTATATTCATCATTTTGAGATGGTAGTTGATCGGAGGGGTGAATATGCATAATTTTATATGTTTTGAAGGGTCGATATACAAATATAAGGTTCCCAGTGGTTAATACGCAATTATAGGGGTGTGCATCGGTTCGAAACCGACTTATTTAGGTAAAACTCAAACCGATCCAACCTTGGTCGGTTTTGTGGATTTTCAATCCGATCCAAGCCGAACTAAGATTGGAATCCAATCCAAATAAAGCGGTTTGAATTGGATTGGATGGTCGGTTTAGGCTTTGGACCATGTTCGTATTGCCCCCCCCCCATATTAGGCACTAGTTCAAACTTAAAAAATAATAATTGTTATTAAATCATTAGGCCTGAATATGATTTTTAACTGCTTTTGAGTCATCCTATAGTATTACAATGGTTGTTGGTAACAAGGGTATATGAGGACATATGATATATTTAATAAAATATTATATGTTTATACATCTGTCGGTTCGGTTCGGTTCGGTTTAGGTCGGTTTTGAATTTACAACTCTGTAAATTGATTAAACCATGTCGGTTTTTTAAAATCCCAATCCGATCCAATCCATTGAGTGTGTTGAAACCTATCAAAATTGGTCGGTTTGATTTGGTTTGGTTTGGATCTTGCACACCCCTACACCCCTACGCAATTAAACTAGTTTGTAGCGATTGATTTACAAAAAACCCAAAAAAAAAAAAAGAAAAAATTTTAGGGAAATTTTATTCATACCCCAAAAATCTGTAATTAGCCCCCGTATCCCTAGCGTTTCTCAATAACTTACTCGACAATCCTTTAATACCAATAATGCCCTTTTTTTTGTACCCCAAACCCCAAAGCTCCTTCTCAGCGTCTTTTGCACCCCCAACCCAACCCAATGTTTGTTTAAACTTAGCCCAAGCCCAACCTGTTGGGTTGACCGGGTTGTGCGGGGTGGTTCGGGTTAACCCGCCCAAAGTCAGGTTGGGTTCGGGTTGGCCCACCCAATTTGCAGCTAGGGGTGGAAATAAGTCGTGTCGTGTCGGGTTCGTGTCGTGTCTAATTTCGTGTCGTGTCCAAAACCCTTAGACCCGGACCCGACCCGTTTAACTAATCATGTCTATATCCTAGACCCGTACCCGACTCGCTAATAAATAGGTAGACACGATAAGACCCGGTAAGACCTGTTTACGACCCGGATCTATTCAGTTGACCCGATCCGACCCAATCCGACTTGACCCGAAAGACCCACTGGTATTATATATTATAGTACTGGATTGCTGGTAGACCCGACCCGACCCGACCCGACACGACCCGTTGAATACTAAACGGGTCTTCCCAGGTCTACCGTGTCCAGACCCTAAACCCGGACCCGACCCGTTTATTAAACGGGTCTATCGTGTCGACCCGTTTACGACCCAAACCCGTTTAGCCTTGTCCCAGACCCGCTAATTTCGTGTCGGGTCCTGTCGGGTCGAGGAGAAATAATTCGGGTTGGGCTCAGATTAGCCCGCCCAAATTCGGGTTGGACTCGGGTTGGGTTCAGGTTGGCCCGCCCTAGTTGCAGCTCTACTTGTGCCTTCAAGTATCAGCCAACTGCATGGGGTTTATTTAAGAGTGGGGTGTATTCAAGAGTGCATATAATTGGGGTATATTTAAAGAGGTATGTGTTTGATTGGGGTATAATCAAGTTGGGGCGGTCCATTTAACTGGGGTGTATTGAAGGGGGGGTGTAAGGGGGAAGGGTATTTTTGGGATAGGAATGGGGTATGAAAAAAAAAAAATGGGGTGTGTTCAAGTTTGTTGGAAATGGGGGCTAATTACAGATTTATGGGGTATGAATAAAATTTCCCAAATTTTATTCATACCCCAAAAATCTGTAGTTAGCCCCCATTTCCAACAACCTTGAACACACCCCATTTTTTTTTTCATACCTCGTTCCTATCCGAAAAATACCCTTCTCCCTTACACCCCACCTTCAATATACCCCAGTTAAATAGCCCGCTCCAACTTGATTATACCCCAATCAAACACATACCCCCTTAAATATACCCCAATTATATGCACTCTTGAATACACCCCACTCTTAAATAAACCCCATGCAGTTGGCTGGTACTTGAAGGCATAAGGGCGGGCCAACCCGAACCCGAACCCAACCCGAGTGCAACCTAGGGGTGGCAATGGGTCGTGTCGTGTCGGGTTCGTGTCTAGTTTTGTATCGTGTCCAAAACCACTAGATCCGGACCCTACCCATTTAACTAATCGTGTCTAGATCCTAAACCCGTACCTAACCCGCTAATAAACGGGTAGACCCGTTAAGACCCGTTTACCACCGGGTCTATTCAGTTGACCCGATCCAGGACTCGACCCGAAAGACCCGCTGATATTATATATTATAGTATCAGATTGCGGGTAGACCCGACCCGACCCGTTGAATACTAAACGGGTCTTCCCGTGTCTACCGTGTCCATACCCTAAACCTGACTCATCCCCGTTTATTAACGGGTCTATCGTTGTAGACACACAAATTGTGTTTAACCCGAACCCGACTTGCGTGCACCTATGCGGATGCGGACCCGACATGCGCTCGGACCCGGACCCGACTCGAAGGCCCCTACGTGGATGCAAACCCGATGCGCTCGGACCCGGACCCGACTCGAAGACCCTACGTGGATGCAAACCCGACGCGCTCGGACCCGAACCCGACTCGAAGGGCCCCTACGTGGATGCAAACACGACGCGCTCGGACCCGGTCCCGACTCGAATGCCCGTATGTGGATGCAAACCTGACGCACACCACGACTCGGACCCGATTCGCACCCAACAAGGGGGCCCCGGTGGGCCCATCCTCAAGTGGGGCCCACCCCGGCCCCCCTACTTACAAGACCGAACCCCTTTAGGGGGGGTGGCCGGCCTTGCATGCAAGGAAAGAAAAGAAAAGAAAGAAAGAAAAAAAAAGGGGGGGGGGGGGGGGGGGGGGGGGGGGGGGGGGGGGGGGGGGGGGGGGGGGCGGCCTTGCAAGGGAAAAAGAGAAGAACGGAAAGAAAGAAAAGGAAAGAAAGAATGAAGAAAGAAAAGAAAAAAGAAAAGAAGGAAAGAAAAGAAAAGGAAAGAGAAGAAAGAAAAGGAAGGAAACACCGCATGCCGGGGTGGGAGGTTGCGTATGACGTCTGCTCACACGCGGATCTGCGCTGATCCCTCGATCCGACGCACAAGAAGAAGCGCCCGATCGCCATCGATTTCGTGTGCGAAATCCAGCCATAATTGCCTCGCCAGAAAAGGAAAACAAATAAGTGTTATTCCCCTCATCCAATGGATGAATAAATCCCGAGCAATTATGAGAGAGATAAAAAAGGGATTTAAAATTAAAAGTTCCCATATCTCTCTCCCCTCCCCTTTGCCTATAAATAGAGGGGGTGGGGGAAGATTCAGAGGGTCGATGGTTGAAGACTGAAGACGAAGCGCGGGAGCTCTGCAGAAGAGGAGACGCGGTCTTCATCGACCCAAGGCTTCACGAGGCACGGTCAAGCCTAACACGCGATCTAGTGTGTGAAGAGCCTTGCACACGAAGATGAAGACATCGACTCCGTGCACGCTTCTTCATCGACCCAAGGCTTCACGAGGCACGGTCAAGCATGTCCCATCGGGATCGGCTTATTGAAAGCCCTCATCGATGTGAAGACCCTTGCACACGAAGATCAAGACTTCGACTCCGTGCACGAAGAAGAAAGCTCGGGGAAGAAGACCCTTCGACTCCGAAGACGCCAGAAGCAAAGGCCGGAGAAGAAGCTCGGAGCGGCACTACCCCGTCGGCTCCAACAAATCCTCGATCCCGATCAAGCTCCAAAGCCCGGAGAAGAGAAACGAAGCGTCATCAACCCGTCGCCTTCGACAAACGTCTGCGCCATCCACGAAGAAGAAAGCCTGGAGCAGACCGCCTGAAGCGTCGTTACCCCCGCCGTCTTCACCAACAAAAGCCGACGCTACAACCGTCGCACGGAGACCGTCGCTACCCCTGCCGTCTTCATCAACAAAAGCCGATGCTACAACCGTCGCACGGAGATTGGTGCTACCCCCACTATTTTCGAAAGCCTTCGACTCCGATCAAGCCCAAAAGCCCGGAGAAGAAGAGGAGCGGCACTACCCCGTCGTCTCCAACAAACCTTCGACTTCGATCAAGCCCAAAAGCCCGGAGAAGAAGAGAAGCGGCGCCACACCCATCATCTTCAACAAAGCCTTCGACTCCGATCAAGCCCAAAAGCCCGGAGAAGAAGAGAAGCGGCACTACCCCGTCGTCTCCAACAAGCCTTCGACTCCGATCAAGCTCAAAAGCCCGGGGAAGAAGAATGAAGCGGCGCTACACCCGTCATCTTCAACAAAGCCTTCGACTCCGATCAAGCTCAAAAGCCCGGGGAAGAAGAACAAAGCGGCGCTACACCCGTCATCTTCAACAAAGCCTTCGACTCCGATTACGTCGAATATGCCCGGAGAAGAAGCCAACGCCACAAAGGTGGATGGTTAAAGACTGAAGACGAAGCGCGGGAGCTCTGCAGAAGAGGAGACGCGTCTTCATCGACCCAAGGCTTCACGAGGCACGATCAAGCCTGTCCCGTCGGGATCGGCTTACCGAAAGCTCTCATCAACGTGAAGACCCTTACACACGAAGTTCAAGACATCGACTCCGTGCACGCTTCTTTATCGACCCAAGGCTTCACGAGGCACGGTCAAGCCTGTCCCATCGGGATCGGCTTACTGAAAGCCCTCATCGACGTGAAGACCCTTGCACACGAAGATCAAGACTTCGACTCCGTCCACGAAGAAGAAAGCTCGGGGAAGAAGACCCTTCGACTCCGACGACGCCAGAAGCAAAGGCCGGAGAAGAAGCTCGGAGCGGCACTACCCCGTCGGCTCCAACAAATCCTCGATCCCGATCAAGCTCCAAAGCCCGGAGGAGAGAAACGAAGCGTCATCACCCCGTCGTCTTCGACAAACGCCTGCGCCATCCACGAAGAAGAAAGCCTGGAGCAGATCGTCTGAAGCGTCGCTACCCCCGTCGTCTTCATCAACAAAAGCTGACGCTACAACCGTCGCACGGAGACCGTCGTCACCCCCGCTGTCTTCGACAACAAAAGCCGACGCCACAACTGTCGCACGGAGAGCGGTGCTACCCCCACTATCTTCGAAAGCATTCTTCGACTCCGATCACGCCAAAGAAGCCCGGAGAAGAAGAGAAGTCCAGTCGACACGCAAACCGTCGAAGCACCGGAGAAGTAGCCCACGTCGTTCGAAGAAGAAGATCGAGTTGACGCTGAAGCTAAAGCCAACGCAAGAAGCCAAAGCAAAGTCCCAGTAAAGCCCGCGCCAAAGCAACGCAAGTGCCAAAGCCAAGCGACTACGCCGGCCACGAGCGAAAGCACCGCACGTTCTAGCCGATACGACGCGAAGTCCGGAAGAACGAAAGCATCGCAAGTCTTTCCCGGTTACGTCCAAGCGCAAGCGCCGAAGCAAACCAAAAGCCAGAGCCACGCCGGAGCCAAGCCAAAGCCAAAAAGCCGAAGCCAAAGCCGACGCCAAAAGCACGATCGACGCTGCGAACCGACGATCAAGGACGCCGAGGTCAAGCAAGGAGCGAGGAAGACACGAAGACCGAGGAACGAAGCCGGAAAACCCCCTAGCCGAGAAAGCGCGAAGCACGGAAGGGACAAAGCGACGGTGGACATTCCTTAGCCTCTCCAAAACCCTCACCCTGTAAAGACCCCTGTCCTGGGCAGCCCCTTCAGAGCTCTCGCACGAACACCACGTGGAGACGCGGATCAAAGGGATCCTCCAGAAGATCTTTCCCACAATCCCCTGATCAAAACTCGCCGCAACCCGGACTCGCTACACCCGAGCCACCCGGGTCCCGGCCACACTTGTAATCTGATTTTGCGCAATAAAGACGACCCGTGCTTTTTCCAGCGCTACAATCGTGTCGACCCGTTTACGACCCGAACCTATTTAGCCCTGATCCAGACCCGCTAACTTTGTGTCGGGTCATGTCGGGTCCGAAATTGCTAGCCGTAGTCCAATCCGAACCTAACCCAATATTTCTCCTCTACCATATTGAAGCCGGTCAACCCACCTTGCACAGATCGATCAACCCGTCCAACCTGACGGGTTGGGTTTGGGCTAAGGAAGTTCAAAAAGACCTTGGGTTGAGTTTGGGGTACAAAACACATTGAGTTAGGGCTTTGGGGTTTGGGATACAAAAGAAAAGGGCATTGTTGGCATTAAAGGGTTTTTGAGTAAGTTATTGAGAAACGATAGGGAGCGGGGGCTAATTACAGATTTTTGGGGTGGGAATAAAATTTCCTAAAAAAAAACTCACGATCCGGTCATTAACGAATGACCACCCACCACCAAATTTCAACGAAACCAACTGGCTCCAGAGTGATGAACGCGCCAGCTTACCGAGACCACCGAACTGTCCCCTGCATCGGTGGGCTCCACCATCCCTGGTATATGTGTCGAACGATAGACGTCCCTCCACAGCATTAAATTCGACACACCATACACCAGCCATAAGAAGGACAACACAGCATTGCGTTCCCCTCTCAATCACAGTTGCAAACAACGACAACGACAAGGGGCTAAATTTTTTTTTAGGGTTATTTTGTCTTTGCCCCCCAACTTTGCCTTGAATTAGACTTTACCCCCCGTCATTAATTAGACTTTACCCTCCAAAACTAACTGTTCCGTCAGACCACCATCTAAGAGAAAGGGTGAGCTGACGGAAAAGAAATAAAGTTTTGGGAGGAGAGCAGACGGAATAGTTAGTTTTGGGAGGTAAAGTCTAATTGATAAAACTATAGGGGGGAAAATCTAATTCTAATCAAAATTTGGAGGTCAAAGTCAAAATAACCCTTTTTTTTATTGATTTTTGGTAATAAAAAACAAAACGCGCACTTACGTCATTTTCCAACCATTTGAACGTTCACCAACATTAGAATATATATATATAGAGAGAGACATGCTATGCTACGGCATGCGGTAAGTGTGGTATCGCACCGTAGCCGTCTGATGCACGCGCTGCGTGTATCGCATGCACGCAGCGGTGCATCAGACGACTACGGTGAGGTGCCGCACTTACCGCATGCCGCGTTATAGCATTTCTCTCTCTCTATATATATATAATTCACCGTGAATGGTTTTATCGATTTCTTTAAACAAAATAGCTTGTTACAATCACAAGACGCGATAGGTGAACCGTACTTAGCCACAACAAATAGGCAAGGAACAACGTGATTAGATGACACGCCATTTGATCTAAATATTGGAGGTAAATGTTGGCATTGTTCTAAAAACAGAATTAAACAATGATGCTTTTGTTGGGCTTGGCAGCCCATGAGATTGGCCTATGCTCGGTTGCAGTCCGTTAAATTGCTTGGCGTACAAGCGTTCGTTTGGCGGGCAAGCGTTGTGTTTGAGAGCACAACAATCCGATTTGGAACCTCTATAAAAGGAGATGGGTAGTAAAGGAGCAAGTTAAGGGACGTAGAGAACAACGACGGTGACCGCAGAGAAAACCCAAGAAGGCTAAGTTCAAGAGGCAAGCCACCGAGGTGTCGGAACACGGAGGGAGGTGTGGGTGCACCTCCCCCTGAGTTGTCATGGAGGAGCAACCATTGGTGGAGCGAAGGCCTGGGGGGAATCACTTTTGAAAGGACCTGGAAGCTAGCAAGTGAGATCAAGGGAACGCAAGACCACGAGATCCACCCCAGATCCGGTGTTAAACAACTGGTGTTCGGGAGCCAATCAAGCGGTTCCCATGCGAAATTGCTCGTAGAGGGGGCAACGGCTTAGGCTCCCATCAGGTGCTCCCCAGGCGAACGGGGGTTGCCGGGGGGGGGTGTGCAGTGCCTCCCCTCCTCTAAGTGGTTCTTGCCTTCGAAGGAGGGCTCAAGGGGGAGGTTGTTGTGTTTGAACTCTCTCCCACCCACCGTTCGACGACACCGATGAATCGGATCTTTGGAATATGTCATAGGTAAGGGGCCTATAGTTAGTCTCCTCGATGACTGGTCCAAGACCGATGGATCGCAGCGGAACAATGTCCCAGTTAGGAGGGTTGTGGTTAGTCTTTTTTAGGGCTAGTTCTAGATCGTGATGACATTATTTTGTGTGAGTGCATAGATCGAGGGGGAGCACCTCGATGGCATGATAGTAACCGACTGGCAATCGTCCCAGTTGCCGACAAGCAGGCTAATGAAGTTGCATATAAGTAGTTGACGGGTGACTAGTATTTGGGCACCGCTGGCTAACGGTATTTTCGAAGCACTGGCTGCTGATTTTACAATGGATGTCGACGAGCGTTGGATTGGAGCCGGAGGCGTGGCAGATGGTCGGACGGACTAGAGCATCTGTGCATGGTACAGTCACTGAAAAGTCATATCCCATGGTGTAACCCTTTGTTTGGTGAATCATATTAATTTGTAATTGCACGACTATTGTATCTGCATTGGATCATTGGTTATTCCGCAACTAACTTGTATCGGAGCGAGGTAGAGGGAGAGAAGTCAAAGCCATGGAACAAATGGCCCTCCTTTTGGTCTGAGGGAGAGATTGTTGGGCTTGGCATCCCATGAGGTCGGCATATGCTCGACGTGGCCCGTTAGGGTTGCCTGGTATGCAAACGTTGTTGCTTGGCGGTGAAGCAGCCCGGTTTGAAGTCTCTATAAAAGGACGTGGGCAACAGAGGAACAAGCGATGGGGCATAGAGCACGACGATAGTGACGGCTAGAGGAATCCCTAGAAGGTTCCGTTCGAGCGAACACCCCCCCCCCCCCCTATGGGGTGCCATGGAGCGGCAACCATCTATGGAGTGAAGACCTGGGGAGATGTTGGTCTTGCACCACCCTGAAGGTCGGTAGGGGAGATCGAGGGGACGCAAGGCCCCGAGATCCGTCCTGGAGCCAGAGCTGGACAGCCGGCGCCCGACGAAATTGCTTGCAGAGGGGGTAATGGCTCAGGTTCCCATGCGAACTGAAGCTGGTGACTCGGGGATGTTCAACGACAATGACGAGAAGATGTCCTAGTTGAAGAGTGGTTAGTCTCCCTGAGGGCTAGTCCGATACCGATGGATCGCAATAGAACAATGTTCGAGTTGTGGCTTGTAGTTAGTTTTCTTGAGAGCTGGTTCAAGACCGCGATGACACTGTCTTGTGCGAGTGCATGGATCAAAGGGAAGCACCTCGATGTCATGAGAGTCACTAACATGCAACCGTCCCAACCGCTGATGACGACTGATAAGATTGCGAACAAGTGGCTGGTGGAAGTGCCGATGTGCATTGCGATGTGAATTGGTGTGGATCGCTGACTTTGTGATGTGGCGTTGTTTTGCACGACGGTAGCAGGCACAGTCGTGGAGTACTCCTGCTGTTCTTGCAGGTTGTTGGGTCATAATCGATTGGCAACTTGTTCAGTTACCGACAAGTAGGCCTGATAGAGAACCTGACGGGTAGCTAAATGAGGCACTGACAAGCAAGATACAAAAAATCAATATATTTCGCGAAGTATTGTGAAATATATCGGAAAAATAAAAACCCGATATGAAATACCACCTACAATCTCGAATAGAACTGGAAATGTCAAAATATCGAGCGGTTTCGTGAAATATCGCGATATTTCTACGAAATCTTTCCATCTCCACAAAATATCGTGATATTTTGTCAAAATTTTGCAAAAATTTTAAAAAAATTTATGAAATATATCCGAAATTCTGTGACTTACATGTTATAAAAGGGGATGGGGGGGGGGGGGGCTGGTTCTTAGTAGCTTATTTACATATAATAACATTTAAGTAAATACATATTTTCTTTATTTACTTTAAGTTATTATATGTAAATAAGCAAATACCCCCTATTTGATTTCAATAAAAATATCAAAAAAAAAAAACAAAAACCAAAGGAATAAAAAGTAAACTTTCAGTTTTAGTAGGAGAAAACAGTTTTAATGGTTTTTTATAAAATCTACATGATGAGAAAAGTGATTAAATCAACTCCTTTTTAGCTCAAAAAATTTCATAAGATGTAGAAGTATGAGTGTATCTAGAAAACCATGGTCTGTCTTAGAAAAATTTGAATGTATAAAAACTTTTCTATATAAAAACTATTTTTTTCACACTTAGAAAAATAACAGTGTTTCACATTTCAACATAATCATTGTACAATTTCAAACTTGCATAACTTTTTTATTTTAAGTCCGATTTCAAAATCGTTTGAAACATTGTTTTAACAATCAACTAATCTTTTTTTCGAAAATATTTTTATCCAACAAAAAGATCAAAAAATATTTGAAAAATATACATCAAAACCGAACCAAATAAGATTGCACAAGACTTACAGACTCAATACGTTGAATACATGCTATGTGGAGCTCTACACCTCTAGATAGGGTACAAATATTATTTGAGTGTTCCAAAGTGTGAATCTATAATTGGTTTATGACAATCTAGAGTTTCACTAAAAAATTCCATCAAAAAATTAATATTTCCACCATTTCTGTAAAATTGTAATATTTTCACACTATCGAAATATTTTCAGAAAATATTGCCATATCCAAAAGGTCAAAATTTTCACCGAAATGGAGATTTCGAACCTTACCGACATGTGTCTATTGTTTGGGCACCGCTATTGATATTACAGCGAGCGTCAAAGGGCTTTGGACCGAAGCACAAAGGTGTGACAGATAATTGGACAGACCGGAGCATCTGGGCATAGTGTACGATCACTAAAAAAATTATTTCTGTAACATTCCACACCACACAAATTTGATATTATCTGTTTTGTCCGTGCTTGCACAAGGACGTATTTCCTAGGAGGTCACACATCGTAGTCTCTCGCCCAAGCACGCTTATGGGATCCGCATTTATTGGAAGAAGAATTTATATTTATTGTTAAGAATCTCCACTCCAAGTGATGTGGAACTAATTCAAGGCCTTGGACACCTCACCGCACCGCACCACACAACACCACACCTCACCTCACCTCTTGGCTACTGGCTCTTGTATCTTGATCGTCACAATATCCATGGTGTAACCATGCGCTAGATGAATTATGTTAATCTATAATGGCACGATTGCTGGTTCTCCTGTGAATCATTGGTTACTCCGAATATGTAATGGCACAACCGCTCATTCTCCCTTGGATTGTTGGTTATTCTGCAACAGCCCACCCCCAATTTGTTTGGCCAAGTAATCCAAGCTCGATGCCTCAACCTCACCAAACAGGTGCAACAAGTTCTGCCAACGGATCCGATTTGGATCGAATCGGGTTATATTTGAATCTGATTCGTTAAGTAAATGGCGGACCGTTGGATTGAAAAACTCGATATGTAACGGATCGGATTAACCTAAATCCATATGCGATTTGATGAATGAACGGGTTATCGGATTCATATTAAAACATTCCATCCATATCGGATGGAGTTGGGATCAAAATCCGATCCATTGGGCGGATATCACAGACCATCAAAAAAAAAATTATTTCGTAATTCTTTCTGACCAACACAAGTTACACAACCATCTAAATAATATTATAAATCATTTATACAAATTCTTGCCTTTCCTTTGAATTCAAAGAAAATATAATTAAAATTTAAAATGATCCAGGGGCAAAAGCGTCACTTCAACCGACCTATATCGGCTAGCTTCCGCGATCGGTTTGGCCCGAGGGTGGACACCTGCCGGTGGTGGTGCGGCGTCGGCATGGCGCGCATCTCGCGGGGGAAGCCCGCATCAGCCGCCCCGCACCGCCGGCCACCGGGGTTCGCCCGCACCAGCGGGCTCAGGCAAACGGCGAATCCCGAGACCCCTCGGGGTAGAGGCGCCGCTGCCTTCCGCATCGGCGTCGGGGGCGGTCTCCGCCACCCCCCGGTCGACGCCTCCGTGATGTATCCGATGGGGCACGCGGAATCGTCGGACTCGTCTCCGCCGGCCGGAGACATCCCCGCGTCCTCCACCCGGTACGACCGCAGCTCCGTCGGGAAGGGCCGGGGTTTCTTCTTCCAGCGGCCGCGGATGAGCGACGAGAGCCAGGATCCCGAGCTGGACGCCCTTGAAGCGCCCGGATCAGACCCGCCCTCGTCGGATCTGGGATGGCCGAAAAGGGTAGATAAGAGGGAAAACCTACCACGGCCGCCCCTTTTCCCGTTGCCGCCGACGTACCCAACCCCGCCGCCTCCGACGGCGTCGAAGGCCGGGCCGACCTGAGGGGTGCTGAAGAACCGATGCTGGTGGTGGCGATAAGGGACGGAAGCCTCGGATCCGGCGGACCTGCGATGCGCGACGTAAGGAGAGACGGATCGGGGGAATTCGAGGGGCTGCTGGGGGTCGGGCCTCCGGCGGTGGTCGGCCGCAGCCGCGAGCTCGTTCTGCGCAGCGATGAGGGCGAGGAGGCGCTCCCGGAGGCAGGAGGCGCATACGCCGACCCCCGGCTCGCTAGGGTGGTTCCGGCACTTCATTGCCGCGCCGCTCCTCCGCCGCCGATGCTCTGCCGTCCCCGCATTAATGTGGAGAGAGAGTGAGAGAACCACTACAAAAACCCTAGATCCGGGAATTGGGCTTCTGTCCCTCCGATCGGAGCGAGGATTTGGGGGGGTTCCGCGTTCCTCTCACAGTCGAGCTGTTCTAGGATTTTATTCCGAAATATCGTTCCTATATTCTTGCGGAACATCTTTGTTGAAATAGTCACCAGACATCAACCAATGAAAGTCGATCAAACCCTAGAAATCTCACTATCTAGCCGCGGGTATATAATAATATAGAGTTCCGCCAGACCCGGTGAACGCTCCGCTGGTCAAATCCCCGACTTGTATTCCATCCATTCACCCGCCGTACGTCCATAGACCTGCGCCGCAACAATCACTTCAACCGACCTGCGTCGATTTACCTATTTACCCCTTGAAGGAGGGTAATTTTGAAAAATACATGGGGGTATTTCCGCACTTAGCCATAGGGATCTAGCTAGATCCGGTAGTGGGGGTTGTTAGCCGTTGGATCACGAAATGACGGTCGACCCGGGGGTCAATACAGGGTCGATCCCGGTGTATGGACGCCCACATGGAAAGCGCAGACAAATTAATTGGAGGCGCTGCCTTCAATTAGATTTGTGGCAGCTACTGTTTGCTGACGTGTTGATGTCGTACCTCGGTTGCAGGGAAAAACAGTGACTCATCTTAAATTGGATCGGCGTATTTAATGCCCTTTCGGATCCCATTTAATTACGAAAAAATTTAATATTGTAAATACACCCGTAGAAATTCATCACTCACGTCAAAAAATTGTGGGCCCTACTCCATTGTGGGACCCTTTCTCGCATGCGAGGAAATGGACGGCTTATACAGAGTGTGGGTTGCTGTCTGTTTGGTTGGCGTGTGAGCGTATCAGTAGAGGAGAATGCTTGGGAATAGGTGGCAGCAAATGATAGGGATAGGATAGGCACTAATTATTGGCGCCATGGTCATAAATGTCATGAAAAAATTGCTTGATATTACTTCAAGTGATAATAGACTTTTTCTACCTATAGGCACCATATTTAGGGGCTCTTTCCTTTAGGGTGTTTGGTTTGTATAATTGAGAGCAAAAATTAGAGCCCGGTGCGCCAACCCGGCCCGCCTAACCCGGTCCTAACTCGTCCTGTTCATTAAACAGGCCGGATTAGGGTTCCACATTTGTCAACCTGCTAAAAAATGAGTCAACCAGACCCTGCTCGCCTAGCCCGTCGAACCAGTGACTCCTGTATCCTTTGAGTTTGTGATAGCCATGGTGCCACCCATCACTCCTCCGAAAGCCCGAAGTCCGCTTCGACCCATGCTTTTATCCCGTTTCAGGAGTACTTTGTCAGTTTATCCTTTGGTGACGAGTTGAAATTGGGAAAATCAAAGTTTTCTAGACTGCTACTTAATTCCTTTTCTACTTATTAATGGATTTTAATATATAGACTTTTAGTCATTTCCTTTGGTTTTTTCTTTGACAATCCCACTAGACTAGGTCCACGAGATCTAAAGCCTATTTCCTTTGGTTCGTATAGAATTATATAATTAATTTGTATTGTTTTTCATGCTGGATTAGTTAATCAATTTTTGGATTATGTGATAGGTATATTTTCATAAAAGATTAACTTATTTTGGATAGTGTATATTTAGTAAGAGGGTTAGATGGGTTAGGGCTAGGGTTGACCCGCTTAGGGTTAGGGTTGGGAAGGTTGACCCGTTTAATAAATGGGTTAGGGTTGAGCCATTCCAACCTGTCAACCCTAACCCACCAACTCTAACCTTAACCCGTTTGCTAGCTCTAGCAAAAATCGTTGCTAAGGGGATGAATTATGTGTGGGGGGAAATGAGTGAGCGACACTTAATTCCTCCCGAGGTGTGGAAATAAATTTCGCCCTCGGGAGTAACTTTTTGGAACTCTACTTTTCAGGATTTACCTTCTCATTTTTTGCATGAACCAAACAACTTTAGGCAATGGAAATGGATGCCCCCTTGATTCCCCCCCTCTTTTCATGCTCGAACCAAACAATGACAATCAATTCTATTTTTGTGACAATCAATTCCGAAAAAATGGAATTGATTGCCGACAAGTAATTCCGGGAACCAAACAGCCCCTTAGGACGTATCAATTGCTGCCACCTCAGCCCAAATAGGAGGTTCTTGCTCAATGCATCGCATCCAAGTATTGTTCTTGGCATCAGCCATGTAGCGGGGGGACTTTCCTTCGACAGTTCTTACTTGGGCACACTCTGATTGTAGTCCTTGTTATTATTTACATCCAACTCTTGATCGCTAATGTAACCTTTCAATTTAACTAGTGTAATGTGATTACCAAAAAAAATCGTAATCATTTGGACACCCTAGAGCGTTTTTATTTTTAATTAGCGTTCCCATTTTGATAGGGCACACACAGATCCTCCCTTTCCTCCTCACCGCTCTGACCGCCATCTACATTGCGTTCGCCCTCCTTCTTCTCCACCTCCCCTTCTTCCTCCTCATCCTCCCCTTGTTCTTCTTCCTCCTTGTGATCTCCCTCCTTCTACTTCCTCCTCCATCTTCATTTCTCCTCCTTCCCTAAAGCGTGTGCAGATGATCGACTCTCGATATGATTCATGGCTGATTTTTGGTGTGAGAAATCAACCGGTTTTCTGGTGTGATTTGCTATCGGTACTGGGTGCGATTCACCAATCGACATAAACGACGAGCATTGATGCACAGTTAGACTAGACATTTTATTGGGTGTTATGTGATGAAGGTCAATCGTATGTACAACCAGTCGATCATATATGCAATTCATCAAAAGAGAACGATGGCTGAATGGTCAACCGATCAACGTGACATTTGATCATAGGCCCTCTAATTGGGAACTCATTCCCACTTCCGATCGACTCACAGAGGCAAGGCATTGGGGAAGGGGGACACGGTCTCCTCCATCATCTCGGTTCTGGCACCGGCTGTGTCACCCTTAACTCTGGCGGTCATGACCCGGTCGACGTGATAAGTTAGTCGATCGCAAGGAGACAATCGCAAAGAAGAGGACCAATAGCCCGGTCGGTCGCAAGCCCAAGCCCCACGACAGGTCGGTCGGCCCTCCTCCGATGCTAGTTGATCGTCGATCGCGACCCCATGGCCAGCGGTCGGTCGCCCAATACCTCCTCCCCCGATGCCGGTAGGTCGACAAAGAGGGACAAGCCCGGTCGATCGTTGTAACCCCACACGCCGTTGCAGGTCGGTCGGCCCTCGCAAGGAGTCGGTCGGTCGGTCGAAGAAGGAAAGAGGAGGGATGAGATGATCAACTTGCATGCAAAAGGGCCTTATTGGATGCCACATCATCGGGTGAAACATTCTGGACAATGGCATCAAGGGCCAGGATCCGCCTTTATAAATCCTGTGGTTTCAAACAGTTTCAATCAATCAGCTAAATAAAAGAAAGGGAGGATTGCAGTGACAATTATATTTGAAGACAAGTTTACTGTCATACTTGTGTGTGCCTTAACAAAGAGAAGGTGGAAGCATCCGATCACGCACTTTGCCCAGCCGCGTGCTTTGCTTGGCTGCACACTTCGTCCGACCGCGCGCTTCGCCCGGCCGCGCATCTCGCCTCTGTCGGCCGCGTACTTTGCCCGGCCGCACATCTCGCCTCGTCCGGCCGCGCACTTTGCCTGGCCGCACGCCTCGCCTTGACCACGCATCTTGCGACCCCTCAACACATTAGCAGTCGACTGGCCAGTGGGTCTATAGGGTTTGGCGCATCAAGGCACAAATGAATCAGAGGGGAACTCTGCTTTCTCCGCCCCAGGGCAGCTCCGATATTCACACGAAGACCACGCTCCAAGATCATGCGGTAGTTATTCCCGAGAATCTCGGTTATGGGAAGACAGCCCACACCCCCGAGATGTCCGGTCGACCAGTATGGCAAGAAGCATCCCCGGCCATAACTACCAAGTGTTGGTCAAGTGACATGACGCCCACTCACGAGGCAGTTACACAGATCGCTGGGCACGTCAGCAATCCCGCTCCATCAGGAGCGCTCAAACTGTTACCACAGCCCACTATAAAAGGGGACCTACCCCTTCAGAGAAAACGGGATCTACATTCTGGAAGAGGAGGTGCTATCCAATTCTATCCAGAGTTTTCAGAGCTTTGAAAGAGAGAGACTTGAGAGGTCGGCATTTGGGAGGCCGATCCTCTCTGGGTGTAATCGGGTCAGGGTGATAACTTGTAACTCGTTTAGGTTATTAGTGCATCCTCGCCCCACTCCGTGGTTTTTTTCCCTTTGACGTTGAGAAGGGGTTTTTCCACATAAAACCCGGTCTACTTGTGTTCTTTGGTTTGTTAGATTGTGCTTGCTAACCGAATCGCTTAATTCCAGAAAAAAAAAACCCCATAATCTTAGTGTCGTCTGTAGGATTGTCTTTGAGACTTCCTATTGAAATTCTTGACCGATGAGTCTATTCGAGCTGACCAGCCAACTCATTCCACTCCATCCAGTCTCGGTCTACCGACTGCGACCCCACGACTTCTTTTAACTACCGACCAGGTGACCCATGGGTGTCGACCTGCCAGTCAGTTTTGTACTGACCAGCCGACCCTTGGGTGTCGACCTACCAGTTAGTTTTTGTACCGACCAGGTGACCCATGGGTGTCGACCTGCTAGTCAGTTTTGTACCGACTAGGCGACCTGTGGGTGTCGACCTGCCAGTCAGTTTTGTACCAACCAGGTGACCCGTGGGTGTCGACCTACTAGTCAATTTACTACAAACCAAGCGACCCATGGGTGTCGACCTGCCAGTTAGTTTTCTACCAACTAGGCGACTCGTGGGAATCGATCGGCCCATCAGTTTTGGAATCATTACCACGACTGTGACGACCAAGATCCAATAGACCAAGAGCCAAGAGCCAAGACTCCTGAAGCGAGAATGCCAAGATGGATGAGGTGAGGTGAGGTGAGGTGTACAAGGCCATGAGTTAGCCCCACATCGCCTAGAGAGAAGGAGATCGTGAGCTACTTATATAATTTCCCCTCCCAAACATAGAAGACGCATTTTAAAACCGTGCGCTGCTACGGATTTCGTAAGAACTCCATAGTTAAGCGTGCTCGGGCAAGAGTAGTACCAGGATGGGTGACCTCCCTGGAAAGTTCTTATACGGGCATGGGCAAAGCGGATAATATCTTGTGTGTTTGGGGCGGATGTTACAAAATGGTATCAGAGCCGGTTCTCCTTGCTATGGGGGGTCTAACCCTACACGAGGACGTGTAGCCCTGAGGGGGGTGGATTGTGACGACCAAGATCCAATAGGCCAATAGCCAAGAGCCAAGACTCCTGAGGCGGGAATGCCAAGATGGATGAGGTGAGGTGAGATGTACAAGGCCATGAGTTAGCCCCACATCGCTTGGAGAGAAGGAGATCATGAGCTACTTATATAATTTCTCCTCCTAAACATAGAAGACACGTTTTAAAACCGTGCGCTGCTACGGATTTCGTAAGAACTCCGTAGTTAAGCATGCTCGGGCGATAGTAGTACCAGGATGGGTGACCTCCCTGAGAAGTTCTCGTACGGGCATGGGCAAAGCGGACAATATCTTGTGTGTTTGGGGCGGATGTTACAACGACGACACAGTTGAGAAGCATGGCCGGCGGACCATACCATACCCAATCGAACTCCCAATTCCAGTCCAATGCTGATGTACTCGGAGACGCCAACAATGTCGGACATCAGTTCAATCGCCCCCTTACTCGGAATGCATCGCTCCGCTAGTGAACCCCGTGTTGGGGGTCGGGGACTCAAACCAAGCTTCGGCAGTAGTTTTGGCAACTCAAGCAGGGGGGTCTATTTAAGGCCTTCCTCATGACAACAATGGCTTCACAACAAGCCATAGCGACTTAGTTACAAATGATTCGATGCGACCATGATGAGCTTCGTAGCATCATCCGAGTCGCACCCGTCGGGGACCAAGGCGACCCGGTTACCAACGGCCCTACGCATCAGGCACCATATGTTCAGCAAGACAGGTTGGTCGAGGAGCTAACGATAACCAACCCTCCAAGACGAGTAGGGGTCAACACCAAACATACTTGCCCCAACCTACCCACACTTCACTACCAACTGGACAGAACCAGGACCGTCAAGAAACTCTCGATCGATCGAGTGTCTGGACTCGACTAGGGTCCCATGGAGGTCGGCCCATTGTTTTGCATCGTTACCACTCGAGATCTGGCTCAATCGAGTCTTGACTCCGAGCACATGGAGGAGATCATCACCACTGACCCCACGAGAATCGTCACTTATTACTCGCCAGCTTGCGAACGACACGGGATACCTATAGAGGAAATGTGCAAGACCAGCTCAACAGGTCAGTTCAAGACCGTTTGGGAGGTCACACCGAGCGAGTGCAGGATCGCTTGGGGCCTTGCGTCCCAGATCGCCTGGAGGAGGTTACAATTAGGGGGGTTGATGTTGGAAATAATCCTATGGTAGAGGCTCGCAGCGGAAGTGATAAGGTGGTTGAAAGACCATTCATGGTGCACGTTACATGATTTAATCTTTAATTGAAACTAATCTACATATGCATGCATGTGTGTGTACGTGATTCGAACACCCTAACGGTAATCTAGCGTAATGATTATCTAGCATGAATGCAAATCAAAGAACTCGCTAGATCTACTTGTTAGAATATGCATACCTTCGTGGATCTTTTAACCGTGGAGAATTGTCTTCTTTGTCGATGGAGACGGAAGATCGTCCGTGAAGAAACCGATGGTATGCGGGGAGATGATGCCTTCTTGTTCACCCGATCTTGCACAATGCATGGTATGTCGCTCTCGGATCCCTGAGTGTCTCCGAAGAACGACCATTCTCCTTCTACGAAACTCCATACGAGGAAGACGAAGTCGCAAGCGGGGAAGTAGGGAGAGATGGGAGAGCGAACTAGGGAGAAGAGAGAGAGGGGGGGTTCAGTTTTTGCGCACCCATGGCCGGCCTCCCCTTGCCCCTTTTATAAGGCCGGCCTACCCCCTTGGACAAGGCTCCAAGGGGATATGTTTAACCCCCAAAAATCTCCCTTTATCTCTCCTTCTATTTATCCGTTTTCCCTACTTTTAGGACTTGGATTTGACCAATTCAAACCCTTATCCTTATCCATATGGCCAGCCCTATTAATGGGGATTCTCATCCCCAGAATATAGGGACCTGCCCTGTATGGTCTCCCACAGCTAGGGGTCGGCCACTAGTGAGGCTCGGTAGTGCATGTTTTTACCAAAACGCCCTTATGTCTCAAATTGATCATTTCTAGTGTGCGAGACTCAGCAACTCATCCATAAGTGATCTTTACAAGTTACTTCACTATTAATTGAGGTCACCGGAGGGTGCCCTTAGTAAAGTCAACTCGTAACATGTCCCAGTGCATCACACCCATGTAGCGAGACTTACTTATGGCGAGGGATAACTACTTGCATCTTTATACTAGTCTAGGGCTTTCCCTTTAGCACTCGCATTAAGTTACGCATCTACCATGCACTAGTGCAAAGCACACACGGAGTGTATACTTCTTACTTCCTCTTATTGCTTACTGTGTTCCAAGGAGATGGTTCAAGAATCGTACATAATGTGGAAAAGGTGGAACCATCAGGGACTGGGGTTTATAGCTTCCAACTCAAGTTCGATCGACACACTACCTGAGTGTACCATCGATCCCCTGAGTTGGAGTTAACCTGCGTGGCCACCCAGAGTGTGATGCAGGCTGCACTCCAATTCACCCAGACTTACTATGTTCTCCGTCATACCCCTGCTCTTCGTTTAGTAGTGGTAAACCCATTGTCCCTCCACTTGATGCCATGATGCACTTTGAGTGGTGAAGAATACCGTCAGACTCGAATGCTCATATGACTTGGTTCCTTCCAGGTTGACCTATACATCGTACCTCTAATTACCCTGTCGAGTAATCGAACCCGGTCAACAGTCAAAATGATGACCACCAGGCCTGGGTTTGGTACAGTGTAAGTCAGACCAAGGAACGCATCTCCCGACAGGGGTGTGGATAGCATACAAGAGTGACACACTGATGCAACACCATCCAGGTAACCCAGTACACTGTAGTTTTGAATCACTGTATCCGGATCCTCACACATTGGTGCGCCAAAGCACTACTCAACTGATTTGTCCATCAGACGTGGTTCCTCAGGGTTTAGGACCGTTTTACCCTAAGCAGAAACATGGCTTAGTGTACCAATTCTGCTTACTGATCTGTACACCGTGTTTGTTCTGTTCGGCTACAGACATTGTGCTTGGTGATGACCATGATGAAGACTTCCCATGAACTATCATCCCCAATAGCTTATCATGATGAGGCGACCAACCTGATCATAGCTACGAACTTATTTAGATTATATGGGACCAATTCACTCAGTGGACTACCATGTAACTATGGCTCTCTGTTCTTAAAAGAACACGTAAATATGTTATGTATCAATATGCATCTCAAATAATAACTATCAACCATTATTTATTAGATCAAAACATAAAGTTTTACAAGCTTAGAACATATTAATCCTAACAGCTAATTGGTCGTCAATCGTCGCGGATCTTCTTAAGATGCCCTTCCCGTGAGGCTGGAATCCACCCCGCTTCCCAAAGTTTGGCGAAACCAAAGATCCAGTGGAGCATGTGCTCACATTCCGAGATGCCTTGGTCCCTCATGAAGAAGATTATCCTTTGTCGAACCTTCGCTAACAGCTTGTCGGGAACACCGCTCGAGTGGTTCCACAAGCTCAGACCTTCATCAATCTTCTTTTTCAGGGAGCTGAGCATGCGATTCATCGACCAGTATCATTGCACCAATGGGAGCTAAAGATCCTAGAATCTCTCTTTAGGATGAGCATGACCCACAAGGAGTTGCTAAAGCCATTATATCATCGATTCAAAACTGAATACCTGAGCTTGGTAGATGCTAATGGACAAGACCTCATGGTGGTAGCGGCCTTCAAGAATTCGGTACATCCTAACCAGTCAGTTAGCACCTTATTCATCAAGAAACCACCTGAAACGATCGACGAACTATTCCGAAGGGTAGAGAAGTATATCAAGATCGAAGATACCGAACAAAAGTGGAAGACAAAAGACATTGGAGAACAACAACCCTCTTTCAATCAACCAGCAACTGTAAGGAATGTATAGAAGTAGTCGGATGAGTCGATACAGCACGATGCAAAGCGCCAAAAGCGGGGTGATTATGGCAGGGCACTTAACACTCCATGGAATCGGGACTTCACGGTACTGAATATGCCAATTAACAAAATCTTCGAGATCATCAAGGAAGAACACTACTTTTATAGTGTACGACCGATAGGTCCAACATAGAGGAGCCCACGAGACCTATCTTGTTACTATGACAACCACATGGAGCACAGACATACCACACTGCAGTGCCGGGCATTGCATAATCACATCGAGGACCATATTGAAGCAGGTTATCTCGACCAGTTTATTGACCATCCTCGATGCACGACCCGCGAGCCTATCGATGAGGTGCAGGAAGGCACCCCCTCTGCTAACTGACCACCACTACTTGTAGCCTCTCAGGCCTAAGAATGTAATGGCTTGATTCCTTTAATGGAAGATTTCAAATTCTCATTTTATCAATGAAGACTCCATGCAAAAATTCATTATCCAAGATCTCCTACGAACAAGACCCCTAGAAGTATGAGTGGGGGTGGCAAATGATCGGGAAGACCGACCTCAGGCAGAATCGTCCACCCTCAAGCTAAAAGCCTCCTTTAGGAGCCCTTGACCCCCCACGAGTTGGATCAAGCCAAAAACCTTCCCCAAGAAGACCCAGCCGACTGAAGTTAAAGAGTTGGATGGGCAAAAGCCTGACTGGTCAAAAGACTCAATGTTGAGTATGATTGGCCGGTATTTCCTCCTCTTGTGGAGTGGGGGTAAATCTTAAATGCCAACTGGTCAACAGACTCAAGAGGGAGTATGACCGACAGGTGAAAAGTCCGACTGATATATAACACCCTAACGTGGATTCTATAGCTCGGTGGGAGCAAAGACCAAGGGGTGGTGAAGACCAACCGATCAAAAAAACTCAATAAAGAGCACGATTGGTCGGTGAAAATATCCAGGGTGAAACACTCCTTATCGTGTAAAGACCAATCCGCAGTAAAGACTGACTGGTCGAATGACTCAACAAGGAGTATGACCAATCAGTGAAGATGCATGAAAGGTGAAACACTAAAGACCAATCCACAGTAAAAACTGATTGGTCGAAAGACTCAACAAGGAGTACGACCGGTCCATGAAGATGCGCGAAAGGTGAAAACACTCAAGTCTAGTCCGCAGTAAAGACTAACTGCTCAAAAGACTCGACAAGGAGTACGACCAGTAAGTGTAGATGTGCAAAAGGTAAAACACAAAAGTCTCCTCCAGGAGCACTTGACCCCTCCCCCCCCCCCCCCCGGGGAGTTGGGTCAAGCAAAAGTCTCTTCTGTGAGCCAAGGTTTAAAACTCGGGTACCGGTATCGGCCGGTGCCGAACCGGTTCGAACCGGCCGGTTCGTACCGGTTCCAGTTGAACCGGTACCGGCCCCTTTTTTTTAGTTTTTTTTTAAATTGTAAAAAAATCTAAAAAAATCTTTAAAAATTCTAAAAAATTAGAAAATAAATATAAAAAATTAGAAAATAAATATTAGAGTACTTTAGGGCCCTAGTTTAGGACCTTTAGGTCCTTTAGGGACCTTAGGAGTTAGGACTTAGGAGTTAGGGCTTAGGCTAGGCCGCTAGGGTTAGTTTTAGGCCTATGAGTTTTATCTTATGACTTCAGAGTTCAGACTATGACTTATGAGTCTTATACTCTTATCTTATGACTTCAGACTTTAGACTTTAGAGTTTTGGATTCATCATTCATCAAGATTCACAAGCACCACTCCCCGAGGTATATGATTAAGAATCTTGATGAACTTGTCAACTATTATCGAATCACCACTCCCCGAGGTGAATGATTGGACAGTAGATACCTAACTGAGCCACAAGACTCACAAGTCACAAGTCACAGTTCACAAGTCACACTCACACCTAAGAAGTTACTAATTCCTAATTTCCTATATCCTTTTTCCCTCCTTTTTTATCTGGGCTTGGGACCGACCTTGGCAAAGTTAAAAAAGATTTTTAAAAGGTTTTATAAAACAACCTTTTAAAGTTTTGAAATTTTTTAATTATTATAAATTTACAATACAAATTATAGAATAAGTTCCAGAATCCAGACGTGTTCCACTTCCACAGAATACAGATTATCAATATTAAAATTATTAACTCACCTTTAGTTACCTTACCTGGCTGGCTCAGATAGTCAGATCAGAAGATTCAGAACTCAGAAGTTCCATAGATTATTATTGCGATCAGCTTCTTTTTTGTCTTCATTTGGAGTTGGTGCCGAGTAGTGCTGGTAGTAAGACCCGTCGGAAGGCCCAGAATAACCGAAGATTGATTAGTCAATGTCCTGGTCGTGTTGGACACCATAACCGTAGGCTCCGTAGCTGTAAGAGGATGAAGAATCTCTATATGTTCCTTGCGATTCCTCTGGCTCTGAAAACATCGGCTGATAAGAATCTCGGTAATATGATGATGGTGGACTTGGTGGTGGATCATATCCGTATGAGTATGATACATATGCAGCTTAATGAACAGTGCCAGAAGGCCCGGCCCCTGCTCCATCATGTGGTGGATGATGTAGATCTGGTGGGGCTGGTGGTCCTGTGACTCCGGTGTACGTGGGAGCACTGGGAGGTGAAGAAGCTCTCTCATGCTCTTTATGGTCAGGACTAGAAGTGTGACCAATTTCTGGACATCTCCGTCGTGACTGAGATGACTCTCCTCCACCATTACTAGATCCGAAAGGTATATTGTCAAGACTCTCATCTGTATCGCTGTGTATCTGCTGCATTGCCTGGGTAACATATTGAAATCTTCGTTTGCCGCTCCTCAACCTTGGTCCCTCTTGTTCTCGTCTTTGCTCCTTGCCTAACTCCTTCTCCATCTATGTATTTTCTTGACCGTCAAGAACTGGATCCTCTCTCTCCGTCAACCAAGGGGCTAGAGGGTTATCGTCGTCGAAAATATAATCCAAATTGATTGGATTATCACCTTGGTCCTCTAATCTTCCCTGATCGCGGACCCTCAATCTCATATTGTAATGTACGAAAACTAGTTTATCTAATTTAGATGATGACAATCTATTTTTAGTTTTCGTATGAATGAGAGAGAATGTACTCTAGTTTCTCTCGCAGCCCGATGCCGAACATGTCTGACTCAATACTCGGATAGCAATCTTGCGAAGATCAGGAGCACTTTCACCATGAATGCACCACTAAGTAGTTATAAAATTAGCCAAAAAATAAAACATTCAGTTTGTATTCGTTGATTGCAATTGGATAATTGTATAATTAAAGTGTGTTATCAACTTATTAATATATTACCTGGCTGCATGGTCGAGATAGATGTTCTTGCATTCTCCGAATCAAAGGAACAACGAGCATATCGAAAGATTTCTATCTGCTCCATTGCCTTATTTTGCGCTGCTATGTTAGGCTCCAAAGTTCGGATCACCTCTTTAAGCCCGATCATTATTTCAGGATATTGTGAAACTTCTACCCTATACTGGTATTGGGGATTTAAGTAAAATTCTATAATATGAAAGAAATAAGTATTGAGTCTAATGACTAATGAGATTAAAAATTAAAATTATTGAATAATGAGTATACACTTGACGATAATACTTACCTGCTGCATGCAATGGATGGTGTAGTGTCTTCTCCCATCTTTTATCGATCAATTTAAAATATTATTTTTTTGATTTTTCTCCAACCTTTATCGACTTCTGAATGATTATCTTAGCTCTGTCCATTGCTTCGTATATATACTCCATTGCAGGTTTTTTATCTAAATCTACCAGTCGAAGAACTTGCACTAGAGGTTGGATGCACACTATTATCTTGTCAATTTCGATCCAGAGCTCCTTTCCAACAACAATATTTTCCACCTCTTTGTCCTCTTCATTAGATGCATATTTTGACTGACACCATGCATATGAGGTAAATATTTTCTGTAAAGCATTACTCTGATTAAAAATGCTCTCCAATGCTATGAATTGAGTGGCAAAGCGGGTGATTACTGGACGCAGAAGCTTCCGTTTCCCAGTATACTTCCATATCAAGTCAACTACCCAGTTATGGTTGTAAATGAATTTTATTATTTTTTGAGCTTGTTTTACGACCTTGTCGACATGATCCAATTTACCTATATCTTTTAGGATCAAGTCGATGCAGCGTGCGGCACAAGGAGTCCAAAATATAGTCTTTCATTCCTTCTGTATGATTTGTCCGGCCTTCTTATAGTTAGAGCCATTATCCGTTACTATTTGGATAATATTATTAGCTCCAACTTCATCGATGATATTATTCATAAGTCCAGCAAGATATATTGCATCATGCACTTTGGCTGATGCATCGATTGATTTGTAAAAAACAGTACCAATTGAGCAATATACTAAAAAATTAATTATGGATTTTCTAGTAGGGCCACTCCATCCATCGCACATAATTGTGCAACCTTTCTCCTCCCAGGGAGTTTGAAAACTATGAATATAATCGTTTATTTCGGAGACCTTATCATCTAAAAGTGGCCCAGCAATTTCATATGGAGTAGGGGGAGAAATTTCTGGTCCAACCGACTGCAATGTGTCGCACATTTTCTTAAAGTATGGCGACGCGGCTGCATTAGCCGGGATATGATTGAAATAAAAAAATTTGGCCACTGCTTTCTTCACTTTACTGGTCGCTTGTTTTATTTTTCCAGCTGTTAATTTGGTTTGTTTCTGGCCACGTTCCCTAAATATAAATCCGTCTAGAGGTAACTGCACAGATGTACTACCGTCAGTACTAGTTTTACCTCCTCTAGCACTAATACTGCTACTACCACTAGGTCCACCTCCACCAGAACTGTAATACCCGGTGCTTTTGATTTCAGGGCAGCCCAGTTATATTAATTTTTTTTTTATTTTATTGTTGCTAAATTGATTGTTTTGTTTCGCATTTATGATCGTCAATGGTGTATACTGGAGCATGAGTTGGACGGGGCAGTGGGCCCCGGGTCCGGGTCGTTAAGCGACGTTGGAGGCATGGCAGGAATGTTATTGATGATAATTTAAATTAATTAAAATAATAGGTTTTTAGGCGAGTCTGTCGGACTCGTGAGGTTTGCGCATCGGCCCGTCTCGGTGCGATGTGAGCCCGAGTGTGAGCCTTGCTTAATTGCGAGCAATGATAGAAAAAAAAAAGAATTAAAAACCCAAACCCAATCTCAACCCAACCCAACCGAACGGACCTTCTCTCTCTATCTCTCTTCCCTCAAATCATAAACCCAAACCCCATCGCAACCATCCATCTCTCCCTCTCATCTCCACTAATAAAACCAAAACCCACCCAGATCTCTAACCCATCTCAAAAACTAACCTCTCTCCCTCTATCTCTCAGCCGAACGCCCCTAAATCCCGATCTTCTCCCCGGCGCGATCTTTCCCCCTCTATCTCTCAATCCTGATCCCCTCCCTCTCAATCCCGATCCCTCTCAATCCTGATCCCTCTCAATCCCGATCCCCTCTCGACCTTCTTCCCCTCCGAGATACTCGCAGCCCCCTCTTCCCCTATAAATAAAGCCACCCGATCCGACCCCCCTCATCTCTCTTTGATCTCCCCCGTCATCTTCCCGACCCCTCGCTCTCGATCTGCCTCTCTCTGTGGTGACTGCGCGCGGCCGGAAAGGGGCTGCCGGAGCCGACGACCCCCGTCATCAGGTTAGCCCCCTCTTTTCCCCCGTTTTCCTTTTTGGTTCTGGCGAGACCAGCCCCCCTCTGTTATGACTTGCGCAGCCATGGCCGTTGGCCAAGTGGCCGGTGGCTGTGCAGCTGGCGAAGCCGACTTTATCCAGGCTGCCTCTTTTTTTTTTCCTTTTTCTTTGAGAACCGATCAGCCCCAACCCCCTGGTGGGCTTTGTCTTGTCGCAGCAATGGCTGCCGGCCTGGTGGCCGGAGGTTGCATAGCCAACAGAGCCGACCAAGCCAGGCCAGGCCCTCTCCGACCACCCGACCCTCGACCTCGCATGCGATGTCGGTCTAGCCCCTTGAACCCACACTCGAGGTCAGTAGGCCCGATCTCATCGGATCATGCATACTTAAAAATTGATATTGTTGATGCAGGTCAGACCGCCTTGTGTAGTCGCTTTCGCACGAGATCGATCGCTTAGCGGCAACGATGCGCTGCTTAGCAGCCTAGGCTGGCCACTAGTATGATTCCCGTATAAACCCTTCTTTTGATAGATCAAGTCCGACTGTGATCGGCCTTGCTGGTTTCGCCATCACCCGGCACGGGTTAGACAGTTTAGTCGAATTAGTACTGTTGAACCTTAGTGCGGTCTTTAATGTTGGCAACGCTGACTAACCAAGATGATATTTTTAGAGCATCGTTTTGCGTGCCGGTAGACCAGCGTCTGACGATGCCTACTTCCCTCAACTCGGCCAACCATGGCCTAAGCCAACGATATTTAGTAGCAGTCAATAACCATAGACCCGCTGTGTGTGTTTGACAGTTCGTGACTGCGTTGACCCAATCGGAGACGGAGCGGAGGTCACCTAGCAGCAGCCCGAGCCCACTTTCCAGGTGACACAGCACGCTTTTTTTAATAATTAATAATATTGATATAGAAATTAAGGGTAGGTGCCCATAACGCTGCATGCGGGTCCCGCCGGACGTCGTCGCATGTGGTCGAGTGGACCCCGTCTTGCATGCGGAGTCGCGAGTCCGGCGACGCATGCATAAAAAGTTAATAATTTAATAATAAATATTCTATTGTTTGCATGGACACTATAGATAGGTATTCCCTTGATTTGAACAAATAAATAATTAAAGAATTATCGGGACCCACCCTTCTGAGAGGGGCGTGGTAACCCTAGTAAATCGATTCAGGGTGAGAGTGCTTTATTTTATTTGATTATGATGTTGGGTTGTGAGTGGGTGCGAATCCTGGTGTAATTCATCGAAAATGATTAAACACTGTTTCGTTCATTCAATGTCATGTGGTATGTTAATTATTATTAATCTACCTGGTTAGAGGGTATGGACCCGTGCGCGCAAGGGTCGTGAACCACCTTGCGCGTATAGCCGAAGTTAAGTAGGTTAGGGGTCACGGGTAAGGGTTATGGTAAAGCCAATAGGAGGTGCCCTCGAGTAGGGATTGGCCTAGAAACCCTGTCCCGGGGACTTGAAGTCCCCATAGTAAATCAAGTTGGGCGGTAGAGCTCCATCGTGAAAGACGGAAAACCCCTTATGATCATCTGGGTGAATTGTGCATGGAGTTGGTGGATGCACGGCGAGAGAGTTGGCCCTCTACATCGAAATAAAAGGCCCGATAGTAATGCCAGACCGGGGGCAGGTTGAACAAAATATTCGGGGTTCATGTTTGAATGTGTAATTGTTTGATTATAAATTTTGAATTGTATGACTGTATACACGATGATCTAGTGACAGTAGGATTTGCATGTGAATGTAGAAATTGCATGGACACATAGGACGTGATTGAGAACATAGCTTGACAATTAGGTTAATCAATAAATTGTCTTAAAAATTGAGCGTTGTTAATTATTAAAATTATTAGCTTGTCACTAGCCATTTATTTGGCTAATCTTCTAAATATATTTTTGGGGGCTACTCATTCCTACGAGTAGACTCTTCTGCAGGAGCTGAGGCATCGGAGCAGCAGTAGGAGTCCAGGAACGAGTTTAGGGTTGCAGCCTTTTCCTTTTAATTCTAGTATGCCGATTTTTACAGTAGTCTCTTTTATTCGATGTAATCTATTGGATTGGAATAAGATTTTATTAGTTAGTTAGTTTGATAAGTGGTAATTTGCCAGCTGAATTCTTTGGGTAGGCCTCTCCTCAAGGCCCCAAGCCTAGGTTAGATCACCACAAAAATATAACAAGAAGAATTGACCTAACTTGACCAGCCCAGTAGATAGGACCTCCAAATAGATGCACCGAGTGTTAGGGAGCGGGTGAGATACTTGGCTCGCCGTCGGAGGCTTGAGCCTTGTGCTCCTTTAGAGGATGTTCTGTCAGTATGTTGTGACATCGTTGGGTCGCATGTACTGAAAGGATATCCCTTTTAAAGGTCGAGCCTGGTCTAATGTTTCTCCATGTTGAAAAATTTTAGTTCTAAAAGGAATAAAAATATCTTCAAGTTTCAAACTACCCTCTTTTGTTTCTTCCCCTTCTTTCATTTGCTTGTGTGTGAGCGTAGAAAGAGCCCAGTGAGAATCCTAAATTGGCATAGTTAAGTAACCATACCCAGAACCCTCTTCATTCTCTCACCTCACAGCCCAAGAATCGGTGTTCAGATTTCTGGGGCGTGACAGCTGGTATCAGAGCCTAGGGATATGTTCCTAGGGGTTAGTTTCTAGGATTAGGAGTCTAAGTCTAGAGTCTGAATAGTTGGTTAGTAGATAGTTGACGTTAGGGCTATCTTTTCATTTCAGATGGCGGGTACTAGGAGTGGAAATGGTGCAAGCAACGGAGAGGATCATCCTCTGCGTCTGATAGCATGGCTAGGATGATGGAAATGTTTCAGGGGATGGCCACCATGGTCCAGCAGCAGCAGGCTGCTGTTGCGCAGCAGCAGACGGCTACTCAGCAGTAGGCTGAGCTAGCACAGGTTGCTCTTGCCCAGGCCCAGGCTCGTCAGTAGGCTGAGGGCTAGCGGCAAGGGAAATTACTGAAAGACTTCAAGGCGATGGGACCACCGAGCTTCAAGGACGAGCCAGACCCCATAGAGGCCGATCGATGGTTCCAGCAGACTGAGAAGATACTGAACGCGTTGGGCATCACCGATGATAGGAGAGTGACCTTTGCCTCGTACCAGTTTGAGGCTGAGGCAGACTTCTGGTGGCAGACTGTCCAGCGCACCAGAGCAGCAGATCGAGGAGCGATTATGTGGCAGGAGTTCGAGGAACTCTTTCGAAAAAAGTTCTTTTCGGTTATCGTGCAGAACCGGATGGAGATGGAGTTTCTGGCGCTCTATCAGGGATCTCGTACTGTGACACAGTATGAGGCCAAGTTCTCGAAGCTTGCGAGGTATGCTCCACACCAGGTGGCGACCGACGGCAGGAGAGCCTTGCATTTTGAGTATGGCTTGAATCCAGCAATCAGAGGTAGGGTTACCCCTTTCTTGGGGAAATCTTATGAGGAGTTGGTCAACCGGTCCCTGGCAGTAGAGCAGGAGTTGAAGGAGTCCCACGCTATCATGGAGAAGCGAAGTGGCAGCAGTCGCAACGATCCACTGACTCAGAAGAGGTTTAGGCCTATGGAGACTCGACCCCCGCCGCGCCAGCCTCAGAACTTTCGTGGTCCTCCAGCTCTTGGACCGCCGCGGCGTGGATGTTTTCAGTGCGGTTCGTTTGAGCATCTGAAGTGGAACTGTCCACAGCTTCGTCGGCAGCCACTCCTACCAGCTCGACCCTAGAGGCCTGCTCTGCCGCCACCACCCGTGCAGCAGCAGAGGCCTCCACAGAGAGCTCAGCAGCAGCAGCGTCCTCCCCAGTCACAGCAGTAGAGGCCTTTCCCCCGTCAGGGCGGAGGAGGCAACCAGGCTCAGGGAAGGACGTACATGCTAGTTGGTCAAGACCCAGAGGCTTCTGGGAGAGCGATCGAAGGTAATCCTGATCTTAGAATTTCAATTCGTAAACATAATGGTGTAGTTGTCTTTGCTATTAGTTTTGATTCATTAGAACTCGTAGTAACCGGTAGCTAGATTAGTTTCTTACATGTTTCCGATAACGCTAGGTACCCTTCCTGTCTTTTTGACCCTTGCTTTCGTTCATTTCGATAGCGGGTCTACTCACTCCTATATCGTCCCTAGTTTTGTCAAGACTTTGGGACTGGAGTCGGTTCCATTGGGTCATACTCTGTCGGTGTTTTCACCGCTCGGGGTAAGTACCGATGTGGATCGGATCTGCCGGGACTGCATCATTCATATAGAAGACAGAGAGCTCTCGGCAGGCCTCATTGTCCTGAACTTAGGAGGAGTGGACGTACTACTTGGGATGGATTGGATGTCAGCCTATCACGTTACCCTCGATTGCTTAACTAAGAAGGTTACATTCTCACCTCCGGGGAACGAGGTGTTCTATTTCTTGGGAGACAAGCAAAAGATCTTGTGCCTGGTACCGCTGCAACAGATCACCCTCAGCTTACTAGCGCAGCTACTGAGTAGAGATAAAGATGGGAATCCAGTGGTGCTACCACCGATGGTTCGTGAGTTTCCGGATGTCTTCCCAGATGAGCTTCCAGGCTTGCCTCTACCTCGAGAGGTTGAGTTTGCTATAGATCTCGCACCGGGAGCAGCACCGATCTCAGTTGCTCCGTATAGGATGGCTCCCGCGGAGCTAAAGGAGCTGAAGACCTAGTTGGAGGAGTTACTCGATAGAGGCTTCATTCGTCCCAGCACATCTCCTTGGGGAGCCCCAGTCCTGTTTGCTCAGAAGAAGGATGGAACGAAGAGGCTTTGTATCGACTATCGTAAGCTGAATAGCATAACGATCAAGAACAAGTACCCTTTACCTCGAATTGAGGACCTATTTGATCAGTTGAAAGGGGCTTGTTATTTCTCGACGATCGACCTAAGGACTGGATATCACCAGTTGGCTGTGAGAGCAGAGGATATTTCGATGACGGCGTTCTGGACGCGATGTGGGCACTATGAGTTCTTGGTCATGCCCTTCGGTCTAACGAACGCCCCTGCAGCATTTATGGATCTGATGAACCGAGTCTTCAGCATGTTCCTGGACAGATTCGTTGTGGTATTTGTGGACGACGTTCTCATTTACTCCAAGACGGAGGGAGATCATCGAGAGCACCTGAGTGTTGTGTTGCAGACCCTTAGAGACTACCAACTGTATGCCAAGCTCAGTAAGTGTGAGTTTTGGATGCAGGAGGTGAAATTTCTCGGACACGTTGTCTCGCAGGAAGGCATCACCGTGGATCCATCGAAGATAGAGGCCGTGATGGACTGGGAGCAGCCGAAGAACATATTTGAGATTGGAAGTTTCTTGGGGCTAGTAGGCTATTACAGACGATTTGTGGAGGGATTTTCTCGTCTAGCAGCACCTCTCACCCGTCTGACAAAGAAGGGTGTCAGGTTTGAGTGGTCGAAAGATTGTGAGAAGTCCTTCTGGGAGTTGAAGAGGCATCTTACTTCAGCCCCAGTGCTTACGATTCCGGCCAGTGGCAAAGGCTATATTGTCTTCACCGATGCCTCACTGATGGGGCTTGGAGCTGTACTGATGCAGGATGGTAGGGTGGTAGCCTATGACTCTAGGCAATTGAAGACTCACGAGAGGAACTATCCCACCCATGACTTGGAGTTAGCTGCAGTGGTTTTTGCCCTGAAGATATGGAGGCACTACTTGTACGGTGAGGAGTTCGACATGTATTGTGACCATAAGAGTCTGCGATACATCGGGAGTCAGAAGGATCTGAATATGCGACAGAGGAGATGGATCGAGGTCCTGAAGGATTTCAATTATTCGTTCTTTTACCATCCTGGTAAGGCGAATGTTGTTGCAGATGCCTTGAGCCGAAAGTCCCGTAGCCAGCTTGCTAGATTGGTGACTGATCGACAAGACTTTTTAGCCACGATAGAAGGCTTTGATTTGTGGGTTCAGTGGGAGTCCTCTCATACCATGTTGTGCACCATGCGAGTGCAGCCTAGCCTACTTCAGAAGGTGATTGCAGCACAGAGGTTGGATTCTGAGTTGGAGGAGATTAGAGTACGGTGCGATAGTGGGGAGTCTGTCCCGGATTGGTCGATCGATGCTGATGGAGGTCTGAGGTTACGGAGGAGGTTGTGCCTCCCTGCTGATGAGGAGGTTCAAGAGGAGGTGTTGTCAGAGGCGCATCGATCCAAATTCTCGGTGCACTCTGGCGGCACCAAGATGTATCTTGATTTGAGAAGACAGTTCTGGTGGAAGGGCATGAAGCGTGATGTGGCCGCCTTTGTGTCTAAATGTTTGACTTGTCAGCAAGTCAAGGCTGAGCACCAGAGATCGGCTGGATTGCTGCAGTCGCTTCCAGTAGCTGAGTAGAAATGGGAGCACATCACGATGGACTTTGTTTCGGGGTTGCCTCTGACCCGGAACAAACGTGACTCAATTTGGGTAATCGTGGACCGACTGATGAAGTCGGCGCACTTTCTTTCGGTGTGGACAACGATGACATCCATCGACCGAGCGAAGTTATATGTGAGGGAGATTGTCAAGCTGTACGGAGTTCCAGTTTCCATTGTATCGGATCGAGATCCTCGGTTCGTTTCTCGATTTTGGGAGAGCCTGCAGACAGCTTTGGGGACGGAGCTCAGTTTTAGCACTGCGTTTCACCCGCAGACAGATGGCCAGTCAAAGAGGACGATTCAGATTTTAGAGGATATGTTGCGGGCTTGCACAGTAGATTTTGGAGGCAGTTGGGAGGAGCACCTACCTCTTGTAGAGTTCGCCTACAACAATAGTCACCAAGCTAGCATCGGCATGTCCCCCTATGAAGCTTTGTACGGGAGGCCATGTCGGTCACCTCTTTGTTGGGCAGAGTAGGAGAGCGGAGTCTCTTGGGGCCAGAGCTTGTCCAGGAGACGACTGAGAAGATCTAGCTGATTAGAGAGCGACTTAGAGCGGCACAGAGTCGACAGAATAGCTAAGCAGATGTGCGTCGATGCCCGCTCGAGTTTACTGTCGGAGACCATGTCTTCCTGAAGGTTTCCCCTCGGTGAGGCATCACCAAATTTGGGAAGAAAGGAAAGTTGGCTCCGAGGTTCATAGGTCCTTTCGAGATCTTAGAGAGAGTTGGCGAGGTGGCATATCGTCTGGCATTGCCCCCGCAACTCTCTAGCGTCCACGGTGTCTTTCACGTGTCAATGCTTCGGAGGTATGAGCTAGACCCGTCGCACGTGTTAGATTGGCAGGACGTGACCCTCAGTTCAGACGCATTCTATAAGGAGCGACCGGTCAGGATCTTGGCTAGTGAAGATCGAGTGCTTCGTACAAAGACCATCCCCATGGTGAAGGTGCAGTGGCAGCACTGTAGTGAGAAGGAGGCTACGTGGGAGCTCGAGTCAGCGATGTGGTCCCAATACTCTTCCTTGTTTGATGATTAGTGTTAGTTAATTTTCGGGACAAAAATTTTAATAAGGTGGGTAGGATGTAATACCCGGTGCTTTTGATTTCAGGGCAGCCCAGTTATACTAATTTTTTTTTATTTTATTGTTGCTAAATTGATTTTTTTGTTTCGCATTTATGATCGTCAATGGTGTATACTGGAGCATGAGTTGGACCGGGCAGTGGGCCCCGGGTCCGGGTCGCTAGGCGACGCTGGAGGCATGGTAGGAATGTTATTGATGATAATTTAAATTAATTAAATTAACAGGTTTTTAGGCGAGTCTGTCGGACTCGTGAGGTTTGCGCACCGGCCCGTCTCGGTGCGAAGCGAGCCCGAGTGTGAGCCTTGCTTAATTGCGAGCAATGATAGAAAAAAAAAAGAATTAAAAACCCAAACCCAATCTCAACCCAACCCAACTCTCTTCCCTCAAATCATAAACCCAAACCCCATCTCAACCATCCATCTCTCCCTCTCATCTCTACTAATAAAACCGAAACCTACCCAGATCTCTAACCCATCTCAAAAACTGACCTCTCTTCCTCTATCTCTCAGCCGAACGCCCCTAAATCCCGATCTTCTCCCCAGCGCGATCTTCCCCCCTCTATCTCTCAATCCTGATCCCCTCCCTCTCAATCCCGATCCCTCTCAATCCTGATCCCCTCCCTCTCAATCCCGATCCCTCTCAATCCCGATCCCCTCTCGACGTTCTCTCACCCCGATCCCCCTCCGAGATACTCGCAGCCCCCTCTTCCCCTATAAATAAAGCCACCCGATCCGACCCCCCTCATCTCTCTCCGATCTCCCCCGTCATCTCCCCGACCCCTCGCTCTCGATCTACCTCTCTTGTGGTGACTGCGCGCGGCCGGAAAGGGGCTGCCGGAGCCGACGACCCCCGTCATCAGGTCAGCCCCCTCTTTTCCCCTGTTTTCCTCTTTGGTTCTGGCGAGACCAGTCCCCCTCTGTTATGACTTGCGCAGCCATGGCCGTCGGCCAAGTGGCCGGTGGCTGTGCAGCTGGCGAAGCTGACTTTATCCAGGCTGCCTTTTTTTTTTCCTTTTTCTTTAAGAACCGATTAGCCCCAACCCCCTGGTGGGCTTTGTCTTGTCGCAGCAATGGCTGCCGGCCTGGTGGCCGGAGGTTGCATAGCCAACAGAGCCAACCAAGCCAGACCAGGCCCTCTCTGACCACCCGACCCTCGACCTCGCATGCGATGTCGGTCTAGCCCCTTGAACCCACACTCGAGGTCAGTAGGCCCGATCTCATCGGGTCATGCATACTTCAAAATTGATATTGCTGATGCAGGTCAGACCGCCTTGTGTAGTCGCTTTCGCACGAGATCGACCGCTTAGCAGCAACGATGCGCTGCTTAGCGGCCTAGGCTGGCCACTAGTATGATTCCCATATAAACCCTTCTTTTGATAGATCAAGTCCGACTGTGATCGGCCTTGCTGGTTTCGCCATCACCCGGCACGGGTCAGACAGTTTAGTCGAATTAGTACCGTTGAACCTTAGTGTGGCCCTTAATGTTGGCAACACTGACTAACCCAGATGATATTTTTAGAGCATCGTTTTGCGTGCCGGTAGACCAGCGTCTGACGACGCCTGCTTTCCTCGACTCGGCCAACCAGAGCCTAAGCCAACGATATTTAGTAGCAGTCAATAACCATAGACCCGCTGTGTGTGTTTGGTAGTTCATGACTGCGTTGACCCAATCGGAGACGGAGCGGAGGTCACCTAGCAGCAGCCCGAGCCCACTTTCCAGGTGACACAGCACGCTTTCTTTAATAATTAATAATGTTGATATAGAAATTAAGGGTAGGTGTCTATAACGCTGCATGCGGGTCCCGCCGGACGTCGTCGTATGTGGTCAAGTGGACCCCGCCTTGCATGCGGAGTCGCGAGTCCGGCGACGCATGCATAAAAAGTTAATAATTTAATAATAAATATTATATTGTTTGTATGGACACCATAGATAGGTATTCCCTTGATTTGAACAAATAAATAATTAAAGAATTATCGGGACCCACCCTCCTGAGAGGAGCATGGTAACCCTAGTAAATGGATTCAGGGTGAGAGTGCTTTCTTTATTTGATTATGATGCTGGGTTGTGAGTGGATGCGAATCCTGGTGTAATCCATCGAAAATGATTAAACACTGTTTAGTTCATTCAATGCCATGTGGTATGTTAATTATTGTTAATCTACCTGGTTAGAGGGTATGGACCCCGTGCGCGCAAGGGTCGTGAACCACCTTGCGCGTATAGCCGAAGTTAAGTAGGTTAGGGGTCATGACAAGGGTTGTGGTAAAGCCAATAGGAGGTGCCCTCGAGTAGGGATTGGCCTAGCAACCCTGTCCCGGGGAGTTGAAGTCCCCATAGTAAATCAAGTTGGGCGGTAGAGCTCCACCGTGAAAGATGGAAAGCCCCTTATGATCATCTGGGTGAATTGTGCATGGAGTTGGTGGATGCACGGCGAGAGAGTTGGCCCTCTATATCGAAATAAAAGGCCCGATAGTAATGCCCGACCAGGGGCAGGTTGAACAAAATATCCGGGGTTCATGTTTGAATGTGTAATTGTTTGATTATAAATTTTGAATTGTATGACTGTATACACGATGATCTAGTGACAGTAGGATTTACATGTGAATGTAGAAATTGCATGGACACATAGGACGTGATTGAGAACATAACTTGACAATTAGGTTAATCAATAAATTGTCTTAAAAATTGAGCGTTGTTAATTATTAAAATTGTTAGCTTGTCACTAGCCATTTATTTGGCTAATCTCCTAAATGTATTTTTGGGGGCTACTCATTCCCACGAGTAGACTCTTCTGCAGGAGCTGAGGCATCGGAGCAGCAGTAGGAGTCCAGGAACGAGTTTAGGGTTGCAGCCTTTTCCTTTTAATTCTAGTATGCCGATTTTTACAGTAGTCTCTTTTATTCGATGTAATCTATTGGATTGGAATAAAATTTTATTAGTTAGTTAGTTTGATAAGTGGTAATGTGCCAGCTGAATTCTTTAGGTAGGCCTCTCCTCAAGGCCCCAAGCCTAGGTTAGATCACCACAAAAATATAACAAGAAGAATTGACCTAATTTGACAAGCCCAGTAGATAGGACCTCCAAACAGATGCACCGAGTGTTAGGGAGCGGGTGAGATACTTGGCTCGCCGTCGGAGGCTTGAGCCTCGTGCTCCTTTAGAGGATGTTCTGTCAGTATGTTGTGACATCGTTGGGTCACATGTACTGAAAGGATATCCCTTTTAAAGGTCGAGCCTGGTCTAATGTTTCTCCCTGTTGAAAAATTTTAGTTCTAAAAGGAATAAAAATATCTTCAAGTTTCAAACTACCCTCTTTTGTTTCTTCCCCTTCTTTCATTTGCTTGTGTGTGAGCGTAGAAAGAGCCTAGTGAGAATCCCTCTCCTAAATTGGCATAGTTAAGTAACCATACCCAGAACCCTCTTCATTCTCTCACCTCACACCCCAGGAATCGGTATTCAGATTTCTGGGGCGTGACAAGTACTACCACCAATATCACCAGGAAGAAAACGGAAACTACCACCAGGACCACTCATTGACCATCTACCTCTTTGGTCTCCCCCTCTTTCTCCCATTTCTTGATGACGAGCTTCCTCACGAGAAAGTCTTATTACCGTTCTTATCTCCCTATCCTCCTCCAGCAACTCTTCAGATAAGGAATCATCAAAACTTTCATCATCTATGTTTGTTTCTGTATAACCCCTTACCGACTGACTTTTGGTAAGGGGTGGTCTTCTAGAAGCAGAAAGTTCAGGAGCAGTACTCTTATCTTTACTTGTTTCTCTAAAAAATTGTTGGAATTGAGACCGTACCTCTGTTGGAACGTGCTCACAACCAGTCACTTGTCCTTTCTTGCCTACTAAATGCTTCTTCATTTTTGTGATACCACCATTTATGGTCCGGCCACAGTAGTTGCATATGACCTTCTGCTTGTTGCCTTCTATTGCCTTGCAATGTAGCCATCCAATGTCTATCTCTTTCGATTTTGGTGCTATTATCTAAGTCAAAAAATAAATCAGCATTAGCAAACTAGAAAGTAATTGCTCACTTTTGCAACTTTGCTACGTAGAAAGTAGAAAGTAAAAACTAAAAAGTAATTCTACTTCTATGTAGCAAAAGTGCCGAATCTACGTGAACAAGTGAACAAAAGTGAGTAAGTGAGCAGAAGTGAGTCATAGTGACTAGTGACTAGTGAGCAGAGCTGTAGAAGTGAGCAAGTAATTCCACTTCTTTGGCGAGTTTGGCCTTGCTCTGTTCTTTGTTTCTCTTTACTCACTTTTGCTACGTAGTAACGTAGTTACCTAACAAGTAATTCCACCTCTTTGCTCACTTTTGCTACGTAGAAAGTAATTCTACGTAGCAAAAGTGTCGAATGTACATCAGCAAGTGAGCACTGAGCAGAAGTGAGCAAGTGATTCCACCTTCTTCACTTTGCTCTGTTCTTTGTTTCCTTTTTTACTTTCTCCCTTTCTTTCTCTTTCTCTCTTTATATTTTCTTTTCTCTTTTCTTTATTTTTTTCTCTCTTATTTTTAGCTCACTTTCTCTCTCCTCTTTCTTCATTCTTTCTTTCTCACTTATTCTCATAGCAATTCGACATCTATTACTTTAGCAGCTTAGCTACAGCTGCTACATAGAAAGTAATTCTACTGTCTATATAGCAAAAGTTTTGACTTTCGAATGGCTCGAAAGTCGAATCTACGTGAGGGTGAGGCGTGAGCAAGTGAGCAAAATTACTTTCTGCTTTTGTTTCTACGTAGCAAAAGTGAATCAAAGTGAGCAAAAAAATTTACCTGTCAGTGTCGGTGTCGCTCACCTCGTGCCACTGTCGCAAGACTCGCAACGTCGCCTGGTCGCCGCCTCATCGAGTCGCCGCTCGTCGCGACGTAGGCTCGTAGCCTTGTCGCCCGCTTGTGCAGATCGTTGCGACGTTGCCTTATTAAGTGTTACTTGTTACTTGTTAGTCATCGCCGCTCGGCCCGCTCGTGCTCGTGCCGCTCGTCGTGACCTCGTCGTCGCTCGTCAGCGTTGTCGGCTCGTGTCGGCGTGCCGCTCGTCGCCTCGTCGTGCAGGCGGTGCCGCTCTTTTCTCTCTCTAGTCTCTTCTCTTCTCTCTTTTCTCACGCTTCTCTCTTATCTCCTTTTTTTCTTCTCTTTCTTTCCTCTCTTCTCTCTTCTCTCTTTTTTCTTTCTATCCTCTCTTTTCTTGCAAGTTGCAACTTTGCAAATTGCAACTTGATGGATGGTTTTGGAGATGAAATGGAATGGGTTTGGGGGGGTTTATATAGCCTTCAAATCCCCCCTCCCACTTAATAAATAATACATTTTAGAGGGGTGAAAACTAATAATGTCCCCCCTCCACATGCAAATGCTGGGAAAGCGTGTTCAGCCCATGTGGAGGGAGGAATCCAAGATAAAAAAAATAAAAAAAATTAGCCAAAACCCACCCACCCCATTATTGCTGTCGGACGGGCCTGAACCGGTCGGTACCGGTCGGTACCTACTGACTCGACCGGTTCGGTCCGGTACGGGTTGGTACTGGCCGGTTCAGGCCCGTTTTGGTCCCGGATGTTGGATTCGGTTCGGCCCGGCCAAAACCGGTACGTACCGGCCGGTACGTACCGATACCGGCCGAGATTTAAAACCTTGCTGTGAGCTACTTGTCCCACTTGCGGAGCAGGGGTGAGTTTTCAAAACCGACTGGGTATGTCACTCCAAAGTGAGTTCTACCCCTCGGTAAGACTAAAGACCTAGCAAAAAGGACCGACCGGTCGATAGACTCAACAAGAAGTATGACTGGCCAGAGAAAGATGCATGGAAGGTGAAACACGCACTAAAGATCGACCAGTTGAAAAACTCAGCAAGGAGTTCGTCTGGCCATTGAAAACACTCGAAGGGTGAAAATACACTAATGAGTGATCGGCTCGCAAGACTCAATGGCGAGTGTGACTGGCCGATTAAAGTGATGGTCAAATACTTAGAATTGGCAGATGGGCAAATTCAAGGAAAGAAAGCAAGTGGCAAAGATCGACCGATCAACTCAAACAATTGGAAAACTGCAGAACAAAATATTGAAGGTAGGCCTTCCGCAATACAATACTCGATCCACTCCCGGCCGGTTAGAACACATTGAAGAAGCTACCGACTGACCGTGAGGGGGTATTGTGTTTACCATAATATCATCAAGGGATCAACCAATTAGGAATGTGCACGTGGAGGTCAGAGTGTGTGCAGATGATCGACTCTCGGTATGATTCATGGCTGATTTTTGGTGTGAGAAATCAACCGGCTTCTGGTGTGATTTGCTATCGGTACTGGGTGTGATTCACCAATCGGCATAAACGACGAGTATTGATGCACAGTTAGACTAGACATTTTATTGGGTGTTATGTGATGAAGCTCACTCGTATGTACAACCAGTCGATCATATATGCAATTCATCAAAAGAGAGCGATGGCTGAATGGTCAACCGATCAACGTGACATTTGATCATAGGCCCTCTGGTTGGGAATTCATTCCCACTTCCGATCGACTCACAAAGGCGAGGCACTGGGGAAGGGGGACACGGCCTCCTCCATCATCTCGGTTCTGACACCGGTTGTGTCACCCTTAACTCCGGGCACTCATGACTCGGTCGATGTGATAAGTTCAGTCGATCGGCATCACCATCTTTGGCTGGCTACCGCCGCGACCTCAACTCAGGCTTATTCATAGATCTCCACTCGACAACAGATCTCCACCCGATCAGTCACGCCCCAAGCCCCGCTACAGGTCGGTCGACCCTCGCGAGGAGACAGTCGCAAAGAAGAGGACCAGTAGCCCGATCGGTGCGACCCCAAGCCCCGCTATAGGTCGCCCGGCCCTCATCCGTTACTGGTCGGTCGACAAAGAGAGCCGAGCACGATCGGTCGTGACCCCATGGCCAGCGGTCGGTCGCCCAATACCCCTTTCCCCTTTGCCAGTAGGTCGACAAAGAGGGACGAGCCCGGTCGTTTGTTGTAACCCCACATACCACTGCAGGTCGGTCGGCCCTCGCAAGGAGACGGTCGGTCGGTCGAAGAAGGAAAGAGGAGGGATGAGCTGATCAACTTGCATGCAAAAGGGCCTTATTGGATGCCATGTCATCGGGTTAAACAATCTGGACAATGGTATCAAGTTCCAGGATCAGCCTTTATAAATCCAGTGGTTTCAAACAGGTTTCAACTGGTCGACCAAATACAAGAAAGGGAGGACTGCAATGACGGTTATATCTGAAGACAAGTCTACTACCATACTTGTGTGTACCTAAACAAAGAGAAGGTGGAAGCATCCGGCCGCGCACTTTGCCCGGCCGCGTGCTTCGTCCGGCCGCACATCTCACCTCGGCCAGCCGCGAGCTTCTCCTCATTGCGCATCTCGCCTTGGTCGGCCGCGTGCTTCGCCTCGCCGCGCATCTCGCCTCGGCCGGCCGTGCACTTCGCCTGGCCTTACCCTCGTTTCGGCCAGCCGTGCGCCTCGCCCAGCCGCGCATCTCACTTTGCCCGGCTACGCATCTCGTGACCCCTTAACATAGTAGCAGTCGGCCGGCCTGTGGATCTGTAGGGCTTGGCGCATCAAGGCACAAATGGATCAAGCTTTCGTAGTTCTTAAAACAAGATTTTCTACCAGATTGTAATTATACATAAAGATAGGTATATCTCGATTTGAATCTATCCTTAGCATAAATATCTTAAAGTTTTATCAGAATTAAGGTAACCACATCTTTGAACTAGCTATCCCTTTGTGATAATATCAGATACACTACACACATCATCACAACTATGCCAATTATTCACATTTACACATCTTGTTTACCATCGTTAATGGTCATGTGTTTATCCTGGTTTCATGAACGCTCCCTGATAGAATCCTAAACTCCAATAAGAGATGGCACCACCTCTACATTTATATATGTGAAGTTCTTCTAGAGTTTCTGTTATATTTTTGAACCCTTGAATATATTTAAGACTGAAATTCATTAAGAGTTTGACAAACTCATTCTCTAAAGTCTGTAACAGCCAGCACTAATCATCCTAGATGGGGTTTTCAAACTAAATTAGTGTAAATAACTATCCACTTATTAATGACTTATTTTTACCCTTTGAACCTAAGATCTAGTGGTCTACTAAAGTTAGATTGGGTTCTTATCACCGATGGATTTTATTAAATGAATTTTAACCCTATCTCTCCAGAAATTGACTTTACCCGCTCTCTTGTAAGAGGCTTTGTGAAATGATCAACCAAGTTCTCACTTGAATTCACATATGTGACTGCAATGATTCCTTCTCGAATAAGGTGTCTTACATAATCATATCTTAGACTTAATGTCTAGACTTTTCATTATACACTCCATTATAAGGTCTTGTCAAAGTAACTTAACTATCACAATATTTAAATACAGTCGATAAAGGCTTAGGTATAAAAGAAATTTCTATTAAAAGATAAAAAAAATGATCATTACACTAGTTGAAATGTAGTATGAGGGTTTATGCCTGGTCAATTGGCGTAAATAAGAGGACTGAATTAACTTATGTGATTGAACTTTTCATCCTTTTTCACTAGTTGAATTGACATAATAAAATTCTCAGCATATAGGAGGTAGCCGGGATGATCATGGTGGCTCCATTCTACTGGGAGGAGGTCAGAATTGGTGGGCTGGTGAGCAAAGGATTTCTTTTACGGTTGTTCAACTGGCATAAAATAAAAGGGCATTTTGTACTCTACTTCAACTAGCATAAAGATCCATTTTTTATAATTTTAAATTCTTTGACCCGTTTATTAAAATATTATCTTGGGGTCCGTTTTGTAAAAAATTTAAAACAAAGTATCTTCTATAGGGGTGGCAATGGACTCCAAAAACCCCACCCAAAACATTAGATATGGGTACAAATTTTGTACTCGAAACATGGTTTGGGTAGTGTATGGATATAGGAACGCTACCCGATTAACTTTTGGGTATGGTATGGGTACCTCAATATCCATACCCGAAACTCAAAACTCGGTTATCCCTCTAACTTGTGTATACTAAATAGTTTAGTTTGACTCTAAACTCATGGTCATATACCCAAATTCTAACCGAACTCATACACCTATCCAAACTTATACTCTACTAAAGCCATGATAATCAGAGACCAATAGAGCTTAACATAACAATGATAATATGATTATTTAGATAAGGTAATAAGAAAATCCTACAAAGCTATCATCAGAAGAAAAATTACATATAGAATTTCAAAATCATTAGATCAAATTAAAGATTCTCGAATAATATCATTTAAAGAAATCAATCACAGCTATTAGTTAGGACAATAAAGAAAAAAAAATCTAATGCATACCTGATTCAATTTCTAAAAAAATTGCACCAAATCATACATGATAATTGGGGGAACTTCGTCAAGGGCTTGTGACTACTTTTCTCGAGTTTTGACGACGGGTTGATCAGATCAAGATCATTTGGTGAAACCTAAAATAAAATATAAAACAAATATACTTGGGATCGATTCTCGCTTGCATCAAATTAATAACCGGCAAGTAGGGGGCTTGCTTTGACTCTCTCAAAGATGAGACACTGAGGGGTTCTCAAAGAAGAAGAAGAAGATAGTATTCCATGGTTATGGGGTTTCATGAGCGGGAGGGTAAAACTCTAAACCTTTATTTGTAAATAATTGTAGTCCAGGTAATCATTTGTATCCGTATATAGTTGCACTGGGTGCACGCAACCCATTATCTCCGTGTTACATGATTTTCCCCCCCTATGTGGTGAGTGTATACAATCCTTTTATCTCCTAAGAATGCAAATCATTAGTGAATCTCTTACGTTCGATCATTATCTTATAAGGAAAAGAGGGGATACAACACAAAATGCTATATAATCACATCCATTCTAGTGGACATGATACGTGAAGGGCACTATCAGATCAGCTGTATGGGTTTTTAATATGGTTTTAAATTATTGATCGTAACTCTTCGTATCATGTCCTGAGCTTATCATTGATTGTAACGCGAGCTTTGTGTTCACACAGTGGGAGAAGGACTTGTGCTTCTCTTTCTAATTTTAATACCATGCCTCATGGTTACCTCCCTTTGAGGTGATATGAGAGAGAGAGAGAGAGAGAGAGAGAGAGAGAGAGAGAGAGAGAGAGAGAGAATAAGAAGAAGAAGAAGAAGAAGAAGAAGAAGAAGAATAAATCCTCACCCCTTACCTGACACTTATTCATTCATAAATTACATGATAGAGATAACCTAGATTTTAATGGGTGCTATTTAACACGGAATTAAATAGGTCACCTAAGTTTTAACGGGATTTATGAGAAAGAGCCATGTTCATACATGGAAGAAGAATTTTTATTCTTCAAAATAGGTCCACATGTCACAATACGGGAGAGAAGACTCCGTTTTAGTATTATACTATTAGATTAGATTAGATAATTGAATGTACGTGTATGCGCAGAAAAAGATTCGGATCGTCTTTATTGCACAAAACGAGATTACAGAGGCCGGGACTCGGGGGTGGTAAGCCGGGTGCGGCAAAGATTTGATCAGGAGATTGTGGGAGAGATCCTATGGAGAGTCCATTTGATCCACGTCTCCACGTTACTTCGTGTGAAAGCTCTGAAGCGGGTTGCTCAGGATAGAGATTTGTACAGGATGAGGGTTTCTTGAGAGGCTAAAGAGACTTCGTCGTTGCTTTTGTCCCTTTCGTGCTTCGTGTTTCCTTGGCTAGAGTGTTTTTGGCTTTGCTCCTCGATCTTCGTGTCTCCCTCGGCTCTTGCTAGATCTCGGCGTCCTTGATCGTCGGTTCGCGACGTCGATCGTGCTTTGGCTTCTGCTTTAGCTTTAACTTTCAGCTTTGGCTTTGCTTTGGCGTGGCTCTAGCTTTTGCTTTGCTTTAGCGCTTGCGCTTGAACGTAGACGGGTAGAGGTTTGCGATGCTTTAGTTTTTCCGAACTTTGCGTCGTATCGGCTAGAATGTGTGGTGCTTTGCTCGTGACCGTCGTAGTTGCTTGGCTTTGGCACTTGCGTTGCTTTAGCGCGGGCTTTACCGGTACTTTTACGTTGGCTTTCGCTTTGGCGTTGACTCGATCTTCTTCTCGAACGGTGACGACTACGCCTTCACTTCTTCTTTATTTTTCCGGCTTCCTCGACGGTTGTGGCGTCGTCTTGACTTCTCCTCTCCTCCAGGCTTTTTTGGCGTGATCGGAGTTGAAGACCTTGTTTTGAAGACAACGGGTGTAGCGGTGCTTCAGGTGTCTTTCTTCAAGCTTTCTAATTCGTGAATGGAGCGGATGTTGTTGAAGATGACGGGGTGATGCCGCTTCGATCTTCTTCTCCGGGCTTTTCGGCTTGATCGGAGTCGAAGGCTTGATGAAGACGACGGGGTGATGCCGCTTCGATCTTCTTCGTCGGGCTTTTGGGCTTGATCGGAGTCAAAGGCTTGTTGCAGATGACAGGTGGGTGCCGCTTCTATCTTCTTCTCCGGCCTTTACTTCTGGCGTCTTCGGAGTTGAAGGTTTCTTCTTCTCCGAGCTTTTCTCCTTCATGCACGGAGTCGAAGGGTTGATCTTCTTGTGCAAGGGTCTTCACGTTGATGAGGACTTTCAATGGACTAAGCCGGTTCCAAAGGGATAGGCTTGCCCGAGCCTCGTGAAGCCTTGGGTCGTTGAAGGCGTGTCTCCTCCTTGGCAGAGCTTCCTTGCTTCTGTCTTCGACCTTTTGAGTCTTCCCCCTCCCCCTCTATTTATAGGTGAAAGTGGATGGGAGAGATATGAGAATATTTATTTGAATCCCTTTAGTATCTCTCCCATAACTACCCAAGATTCATTCATTCATTGATAGGGGGAATAAACCTTTATTTATTTTTCTTTTCTGGAGGAGTACTTATGGCCCAATCATTTTGAATCTTGCACATTAAATCGATGGCGACCAGCTTCGTTTCTTGTCCGTCGGATCGAGTGATCGACGTAGATCCACGCTTGTGTAGACGTCTACGCGACCTCCCTCCGCACATGGCGGTTTTATTTTATTTTTCTTCTTTTTCTTTCGTTTCTTTCTTTCTTTTCTTTCCTTTTCTTTCTTCTTCTTTTCTTTCTGGCTTGGCCTATTTTTCTTCTTTTTCTTCCGTTTCTTTCTTTCTTTTCTTTCCTTTTCTTTCTTCTTCTTTTCTTTCTTGCTTGGCCGGCCGCTCCCTACCCGTGGGTAGGGGGCATGGTTTCCCAAAAGGGGGACCGGGTGGTCGCCACTTGAGGATGGGCCCATCCGACCCCTCATATGGCTCGGGTCGAGTCTGGTGGGCCCGGGTTCATGTCGAGTTTGCCCCTGGATCGGTGCACACGAGTCGGATTCGGGTTTGATAAAATTTTTGTGTCTACAATACGATGGAGAAAAATAGATAAAATTGTATCCAATTCATACCCGAAACCAGAACCAAAACCTTAAACCCGATTGGGTATGGACCCTCTTCTAACCGAGTGGGTATGGGTATGAATAGGGATAGGGTCCGACCCGAACCCGACGGATTGCACCCCCAACTCTTCTCTCATCCGGGCGATGACGTGGAGATGCTGGTGGTGGTGAGTGGCGGCCGCGATTCACCGATCCGCGGACGACTGAGTGTCGTTCACTGCTCGTAGTTGCCTACAATAGGGGGTGAGGTGCATTCACTCGTCGGGACAGTCCACCGTCAGGGCCGAGGGGCGAATCGCCGGTCAGAGGTGTCTGCAGTCCTCCGCCGACCATCTTCCTCTTGTTTCCTCCTCCTCCTCGGGGCAACAAACCAGGGAAAGGGGATGAGTTGCTGCAGGACCTTCAGTCGCTTGCAGCAGTGGCGAATCCCTTCTGCCAAACTATCACAGCAAAGAAGAACGAGAAGCTATCTATTTCCCAAAGGTAATGCTTGCCCTTCCTTTGCTGTCACTTACTTTGCCAACCAGTACTGGTTTACCAAAACACCATACCTGTCTTTTGCGTCATTTCATCGAATACCTTCCCTTCTTCTTAATTTATGTTCAATACTTATATAAACACAATGGATTTTTGTCCTTCGGGTTGCTAGTACTCAGTTACCCGTAAATTTTTTGTTTCAGACCTCAGATTCTACTTTATTAGATGTAGTGTGTTAGTATTCTATTAGTCCCACCTGTAATGTAAAGGTGTGTGTTCTCTCTCTATATAAGGAGAGGTAGTCTTATGTAATGACAATGATATTGATGAGATAATACTAATTTTTCTCCCCAAACCTATTCTCACTCCCTCTCTCTTCGTAACATGGTATCAGAGCCAACCTAAGAAGCACGGATACGGGATACGGGTACGATACGATACGGGTACGGCGATACGGCAAATCTTAAAAAAGTAGGATACGGGTACGGCTAAGGATACGACAATAAATTATTATTTTTTAAATATTATTTTAAATAAAATACTAAATTATTAATTTATAGAACTATTAATTGATAGAATGCATCATAAAGAACATATTCAATATAGAAGCACAGGTTGTTGCATATTCAATATAAACAAAATATTAATTGCTATAATTTATCACTGTTTTTTAAAAAAAAATTTATAAAATTTTCATAATTGGCTCAATATTTGATCACTGTTTTTTATCGATCTTATTGCATATCTGCAGATCCTGACGGCAGGTTAGAAAGCCTGCAAATGGGGCTGTGAGGGAGAGCGAGAAAGAGAAAGAGAGAGAGGGTGGGAGAGAGAGATATGGGGCTGTGAGGGAGGGAGACGGGCGAACAGCGGACGACTGCAATCGGGCAGCGGACGGGTGCGGAGGGACGATGGGCGACTGCAGTTGGGCGACGGACGGGCGGCTAACGGCTGTAGTTTGGTACGGACGGCGGACGACTGCAATCAGGCGGGCGACGGCGAACGACAGACGACGGGCGGGGGCGGACGCCTGCCTCTCTGCTCTCCCTCTCTTCTCGCTCGATCCAGAAAACAGGATGGGGTGGGGTTAAATTTTGGATAAATTACACATAGACCCCCTACAGTTTGAAAAACATATCACTTGCACCCCCTCCAGGGGGGGCATTTGTAGGGTTTTAAACATGAGGGGGTGTAAGTGATAATCGGTCAAACTATAGGGGTCTTTGTGCAATTTATCCTTAAATCTTTTAGTGTGGGACAGTGGGTTTGGGTTTGGATTTGGGTTTGGGTTTCGGTTTGAGTTTAACTTTTAACCAAACCCAAACTCGATAACCCAAGCACAAACCGGTCAGCCGTATCCCTCCCGTATCCGACCCGTATCCCTCCCGTATCCCGCCGTATCCCTCCCGTATCCGGGCCGTATCCCAACAGTATCCGGGCCGTATCCTGGTATTTTAAATCCAGGATACTCCCAAAACGTATCAGACACGTATCCGAGCCGTATCCGGGTCCGATACGTATCCGGTACGGGTACGTCATGTATTTTGAAGTATCCGTGCTTCATAGGAGCCAACCCTATTGGCTTAGGGTTTCGACGCTCTCCTCTCCGGCCTCGGCTTCCTCGGTCGTTATCGACGACATCCAGGAGACCGGGAACAATAAAATTTATTTTTTCCCGTCTCTCTCCTGAGCGGAGCCTTTGCGGCCCGATCCCGTGCGCTCGATCCCGGATTCCGTGCGCCGCCTCCCTGTCGAGATCCCTGCCAGACCCGATGCGCTCTCGCACCAAGCAGCCTCCCAGTCGAGATCCTTGCCAGACCCGGTGCGCTCTCACACCTGACCGTCGGATCTGACGCGCCTCACGCACCCGGTCACTGGATCTGACACGCCGTCGCTCGCGCCGCCTAGATATGCTGATCCAGGTGCCCAGATCTGCTCGTTCGGCGATCGCAGCCCGTTAACCCTCTCTGCGACCTCTTTCCCTGCGTGTGAGCCTTCTGCCCTCCCCTGCGATCGGAGATCTCCACGCGCGCGGTGTGTTCCACCGGATCTCAAGCCGGCAAACCTCCTCCTCGATGAGAACGACGGCCGTCTCCAACCAGATCCGGCACGAAGGGCTCTTCCCCCTTTCCGATCTCTGCGTGACACCCCCTGCTGCCGAATTTGCCCCTGCGTGCGAGTCCTCCGGCCTCACCTCCGGCTGCTTCTGTGCGCCGGCCTTCAGCCCTTGTTACCTCCGATGTCACCTACCTCCCGCTGAGATCCCGTCGCGCCATGCGCCCCCGTCCGAGCCATGCGCACCGGCCACCTGCTCTCCGCACCGGCCACCTGCTCCCCGCGCCGACCTCCTCTTTGCACCCTGGTCACCGTGGGGCCCTTGTTGTTGTCGCACGTCGTCGCTGTCGCCCGGATCTGCCTCCACTCGTGCCGGATCTACCGCACGCCATCGATTCCGGCCACCTCGATCAATCATGCGCCCCTAGGCCAGATCCGGGCCCTTGGTCACCTGCTTCAGATTAGGTCGCCGCTTGAGATCGGCCAATCCGGTTGCCGACCGACGCTCCTCTCTTGTGTCCAGGTCGCGCATGAGGCGCGCTCCGTCGCGAGCGTCTCTCTCTCTCTCTCTCCTTATTGCTTCTGCTCTTTTCTCTTCCGTCTCCTACTCTCTCTCTATTCCCTCGTTTATTTTCTTCTTTCTCTCTCTAGCTGATCACAGCCATCCGAATTGCATCGGATGATTGTGCTTTACGATTTACTGCAACTGTGCGTTCTCTCTCTTCTCTCTCGTATCGCCCTCTCTTTTTTACTCGGTACCGGACGGCTGCAATCTGCTGTGGTTTGCTGCACCGAACGGTTGTGGCCCCACCTTCCATCTGGTCGGCCTTTCATCCGCCGGTCCACTCTCTTCTCGCGCCTCCCTGATCCTGCTCTCGCTCCAACTAGCTGCTCGAGTCTCGACCCTTCCGTACCTGGCCGGCTCTTCGCAATCGCCTCTGCGCCTGAGCCTTGCGCCCTACGCTCTGACCCATTGCGCTCTCATTGCGCCCTGCACTCTGTCGGCCCGCTGTACCTTGCGCTTTGTCAACCCGTCTTACGTCCTGTGCCCTTGCGCTTTGTCAGTTCGCCTGTGCCTACACTCGCGCCCTGTGCCATTGCGCTTCCTTGGTACTTTTGCGCCCTGCGCCCTACCGGTTCGCCTGCGCCTATACTCGTACCCCTTGCGCCTTGCGCTCTACCGGTCATGCCCTGTGCTCGGTGCTTTACCGGTCCATCTACTCCCTTCTTCTCTTGTCGATCAAGATCTTCTCCCTCCTTCCAAACGCGTTTCTTTCCCTCTAGTGTCTCTCTCCTTAGCCGGTTGGCTTTATCCTTTCTCTTTGGTCGTGTGACCCTTGGATCTCCTCTTTTCGGTAATAGTTCTGCCGGCTTTCAGATCCTCTTTCTCCCTGGTCGTGTGACCCTTGGATCCTCTCTCTCTTCGGTCACACTTGTGCAGGCCTTCGGATCCTCTCTTTCCGGTCACACTTGTGCCGGCCTTCGGATTCTCTTTCCGGTCACACTTATGCCGGCTTTCAGATCCTCTCCATTTCCTTGGTCATGTGACCCTTGGATCCTCTCTCTCTCCGGTCATATTTGTGCCGGCCTTCGGATCCTCTCTCTTTCCGGTCACACTTGTGACAGCCTTCGGATCCTCTCTCTCTCTCTCCGGTCACACTTGTGTTGACCTTCGGATCCTTTCTCTTACCGGTCACACTTGTGCCGGTTTTCGGATCATCTCCCTTTCCTTGGTCATGTGACCGTATCAGAGCTACGACTCTACATTCTCTCATTCCTCTGTTTTTCTTCTTTGTCTATGATGATTGAGATCTTCTAGGAAATGTCAAGTGCTTGCTTCGACCGGGTGCTTGCCTCCTATAAGGTCTCACGCATCCACATCTTTTTTTTTCTTAGTCGTGCTCTCTCCTTTCGGCCTCCTTTATTGGCGGCTTCCATCCCCGTCGGTTTCCTCCACTCCGATCCTTAGTGATCATTACTAATTCCTCCGGTTGACCTGCTTACAGGTTGGTCGGGTACCCGCGGTCGTCCTGCTTGCAGGTCAATCGGGTTTCTAGGACGACTTGCTTGCAAGTCGCCCTGACACTATCTTTACTTTACAACATAAAAAAATGTTATTTGATGATTTTTTTTTTCTTTCTCATTTCTTTTATTAAGCAAACTGATGTCGGTTTATACCTTACATCAGTTTGACGGGGGGTATTAGATATAGTGTGTTAGTATTCTATTAGTCCCACCTCGGTTGTGGTAATGTAAAGGTGTGCGTTCTCTTTCTATATAAGGAGAGATACTCTTATGTAATGATAATGATATTGATGAGATAATACAAGGAGTTTTTCTTCCCAAACCTATTCTCTCTCCCTCTCTCTTCGTAACATACTTGTTTTTGCAGTGTTTGATTTGTTTGGCGATGCAGGTGCCCTATTGGCGCGGGAAGTGCGGAGCAGCACCTCCCGTTGTTTTTGTTGCGGGTTGCAGTCGGCCACTGGTGAAAATGTCGATAAAGTTACAGTTCTTGAATCTTTTGTTGAACACAAAATCGGCACCAAGGTACTTTTGTTCGTCATCCAACTCGTTTCTTCGATTGCTATTGTTCATTTATTTGTTTGCAATTTTCAAATTTTACATGTGCTGCATGCTACTGTTTCCTGAGCTGCCATACCCATTTGTTTTGGAAGTATGAATACTTCTACAGTTCTACTGAGGCATGGAGTTATGTGCACCTTTTGTTGATTTCTAATGTGTTGTTGATCTCATGTATTCATCATCTTCAAAGTTTTTCCTTTGAATGTTGTCATAGTTTATTCTAACCACTTTGCATCTATGACCATTTATATAAAAAAATAGGATGTCAGCCTTTAGATAAGGGGTCTCAACTCTCAACTCAATTCTTAATGACATCTTATCTTGATTATCTACATAAAAATATTGTAGTTTTGATAACATGTGGGCTCCTTTGCTATCGGTTCTGATGTCGCATCCCACAAATTGTATTAAGAAGGCTCCCGACTCCCGGGTGTGATGGGGTTGGGGTTTGGTTTATGTTAGGGTTAGGTTATGCATTTAAGGTAACAACATTTGCGGTTTAAGGTTAAGTTAGGGTTAGGTTAACGAAACAAGTGAGATTAGTGCTAGATGTGAGGCCCAGAGCTATGCCCGTGTGAGGTCGGTGGTTATCTTCCTCCCCTCTTCTCCCTCCTCACACCTCCATCGACTGTGCAACATCGAGGTTCAGCATCACCTGTGGCTGTGATCTAATTGTTTGCATCAACTTTTCACGAACAACCACGAGAATATAATAGGATGTCATGGCCAGCAATTCTTCGACAAGTATGTGGCGTGAACATGTTCTAATTATTTTGGTTATTATCGCCACACCTATACTATTGTGATAAGTGGAACGCTTCAAATTCCCAGTAATCTAAGTCTGAGCAAGCTAAACATGCAAAAATTCATTATTGTGTTTGGCACCATGACGTCACAAACTTGCTGATTCCACGTAAACTCCAGTCTAGTATTGATCATCACCGATCACTGTATTCTTTTTCAATATCCACGATTATTTTTAGAAAGTTTTTTTTTTTAAATTCTTGGTGGTGGTGGTGGTGGTGGTGGTGTGTGTGTGTGTGTGTGTGGTGGGGAGGGGGGTGTATTTGCCCTGTTTAATATGCATGCTCGTGCCTGTCGGCACTGCAGCGGGTCGTCGAAGGCGGCAACCCACCTGAATGCCTTCAGTAACAAAACACTTTCGACGACAACATCGGCATTGATAGGGACACCCATTTCCTTGCCCGTGCCGATTGGCACAAAGCGGGCGCTTTCGACGCTACCAACTCCCCCTCCCCCTCCCCCTATAATCGATCAATCACATCGGCGGCAACATATCTGTCGGCATTGCAGCGTGCCGCCTTCGGCGGCAACACACTTGAACGCCTTCAGCAACAAAACACTTTCGACGACAACTACATTTCCTCACCCGTGCCGATTGGTATGAAGCGGGTGCCTTTGGCGTGACCAACTCCCCCTATAATCGATTAATCACAACTGTCTCTATTCGAACGGATTCCTCGAGATCAACCCGATGGTTTGGATCGGTCGAAATTTCAGCAGACGGGTTTATAGCTGTTGATGCGAACAACGATCATGGGATAAACGGTCAAGTTTAGTGCAGTTTATATGGGTCGGGATTTGAAACCAATGAGAGGGAGTTGGTTGACGGGGAAATAGAGATCGTGCGTTGATTTTTGAACGAATGATTAGATCTATTCGGTTCATTTTTGTCCAGTCAGCTTGTCCTGGTCAGCTTCCGTTTTGTCTAGTCATCACAAAACCGACGTCAGATATGTATCTAAGTATCTTACATACAATCTTTCTTTATTTTGTCTATTGCAGTATACTTGTTTTAGTAACCACGCAACTCTTTGTTTTGATGGACGTATACGTTGTGTGGTTGCCTGAAAACGAATCATTCATATTCTCTTGAACCTTGGCTTCTAATTGCAGGTACTGTATGCATTTGGGGGTCTGTAAGGGTCTAGATTTGCTGAGTGATTCCTTCCATTGTGAAATATTTACTTAAGTATTGCCTCTTCGTCACCTTCTTGTTAAATTGAAAGGCGGTGTTGAACCCGGTAGAAATATTTCTCAGCATGTGAAGTGATTAGTAGAATATTTGAGAATAAAGGAAAGTTCTTTAACTTGAGAAACAAGATATAATGTTTTATTAACACTGAGAAAGGATTTTGATCATCTATCTTTTAATGTGCTTGTTTAGAAGTGGGGCTAGGCCTAAACAAGTGCGGCTAGGCCTTATATCTCCTTCTATGTGTCTTTTTCTCTTGGGCCTAGGATAGGTTCCATTTTATGTGCTCCAGGTTAAAATCCCCTTGCCTTTTTCTTCAATACTATTTCATCATCATGATCATCATCTTATAACAGTATGCGAGTAGGTAAAAAGATAATACATGAATATTTGGTAAGCATTGTTCTATAAAGAATATCTCCCTTCAGGAACAACCTCTGCGAAAGCATGAAATGGTTGGAGCATTTCAGAAGCTACCCATGGTGATGCCCTCAATTGATATTCTTTCTTCAGCGCAGAGAAAGTCGAGGAACGTCTCTCCTACGAAGGGTAGTAAATTCTAATAAGATTTTCCATTGTATTAGTGTATTTTAGTTCTTGAACTGCTTATCAGCTTTGATATTGTTAAGTCTAAGGTATATGTGAGATATTGTTGATGTTGTAGGTATTGCTAACATAGCCAAGCGAGAGAGGAATAGAGGGGCAAAGCAACTAGATGCATTAATGAAAGTAAGATATGAGGCTTTATATTTCTTATTTCTAATGTGGACATCGAAGTTAATGATAGAAACTACCCAGCATACATATGAAATTATATTTATGTTCAGGAATTAGCTGTTCCTTTGAGAGGGTACATGGAAAACTTCCCTAATAAACGAGGCTTACATCCATATGAGCGATCTCTCATTGAGTTGACTTTTGGGGAAGGTAACTATGAAAAGGTTGGTTGTTGCCAATTCTCTCTCTTACCCTGTAGTGTTAGCCTTTAACTTGACTGGCAATTTATTATCTTGTTTACAGATTGCTTAGTTTATTGTATTCATGTCAGGTTGCATGTTTATTCTCCTCGTCTCTCGTAGCATGAACACGTTTTTATAAGTACTACATATAATCCTCTGCCTGACTTTTGATTTTGATTCATACCAGTCTATGCTCCAATGGCTAACACTCCCTCTGGTAGTTTCATGAATTGTGCTTTAATTGGAAAAAAATTTATCGATGAAGGATTGCTACGCAACGTAAGGCTCAATCGATAAGCTTGCAACTGATAAGGAGGCAACTGAACATTAAGTATCCATTCGACTGGTCAATGTCTCCGCTGGTTGCTTTGTTGGAAGCATAGTCACAAAGTTTGGCTTTTTTTGAAAAAAAACGCAAGTTAATAGGCAGCCGATTTGTTACTGTTTTTTTCCTGATTTTTACAGGTTACCAAATTCGCCGTTTTTTTTTTGCTTCTTTTGAAAAAAAAAGAGTTAAAAAACACGTTTTTTTGCCGAATTTTGTGACTGTATTGATGATGAGTCGATGACATTGAAATTCAACTTTCTTCCGATGATGAGTCCGATGACATTGAATTCATGGAGGATGAAAAGAATGAAGCAAGAGAGGATGATGCAAGTTTGACGTTGTATGCTCTCGACGACATAATGAATGCTTAATTCCTATTTTCTATTCTATTTTGATTAGTGGCTATTGGACAATGGACATCTTAAGTTTTGTAATATTTTCTTTTGGGATGTCTTTATCAAATTATCATGATGTTAGTGACTTAGTATGTTACTTTGTCGGATTGTTGCTTACATGCATTTGCATAGTTGCATGATTAATTTAGTTGATTTGTTGTTGTTGACCTATCATCTTTATATAAGTCGTGTTAGAATTATCTTAGTTGTTTAAATGTAGGCTAAAAACTTGACATTTGAAGGCCCCGAACTTGCCGATTGTTTCCAAATTTCACCCTCGCTGATTAATACCCCGAACCCATTTTTTCCTACGACTTTTACCCAATTTTTTTTTCCTGAACTTTCTGATTTTCGCCGAACTTTCCCGAGTTTTACCCTCGCGAACTTATTACCGAATCTGAACTTGGTGACTATGGTTGGAAGAAGTGCCTCGTCACAAGCGCGAAAGATGGAGAGGTCGGGGTTGGTCGAGAACATCGAGGCTAGAATTCTTTTCATCTCCTTTCTTTTCTCACGTTCTCTTTTTTTTGTAGGTAAAGTGCAACCGAGATGAATGCTACCCCACAATTTCAGGGATTTGATTTGTTTTTAAAAGGAAAGAGATAAGTATTAAGAAGGGGGGCAAGAAGGCTTTCATGTAGAAGGGAGAGAGAGAGAGAGAGAGAGAGAGAGAGAGAGAGAGATGCGATAGGGGGGAGGGAAAGACGTCTCACCCGTACAGATGAGATATGAAAACGGAATCCCACCCTCATAGGATCCTTTTTCATGTGAAAGGAGCAGAGAGGGGGAAACTTATGTGAGTTTAGGGTCCCCCCTTTTGGTCCTTTGATTCTCCTCCACTGGATTGGAAGATCTAATGGATCTCGTGTCTTCTCATGCCATGCCTTGGGTGCACATCTTATCCACATGGCGCAACTCTGTCATACGACTTAAATGATGACTGTTTGATCGTGTCACTGAGTCTGGTGCGAACATCCCTCGCACCATATATAACCTAATAAAAATAATAGTCCATAATTTAGTGGTTCAGCTATCCAAATCAGGCCCGAAGGTAGGCGTCAGAAAGCTTATTACAAATACCATGCCAATAAAATAAAAATAAAAGATGCATAACAAAGATAATGGTCAGGCAGTCTACATCAACTATCAAGTCTACCCCCCTACCCAACTTGGAGAACTTTACTCGTGACGAGATAGCCAATCATGGTGGGTAGTATCCTCTTGTTGTCATCGCAAACTCTGCATCAGCCTCCTGCAAGTGTCCTGTCGGCAATGACCATGCCGGTATCTTGCGCTCCGAAAGTAGACTCCTTGACCACCATGCATGTGTCTGGGATCTGCCGTGGTGTGAACATACCCTACTTGCAACCTAGTTCTTGCTCACTCTTTGTGCCCTCCGTCCTCTTCAATATCTTCTTCTCTGTGGAAACACTTGTGCCAAGTGAAAATACGTCTATGTGCTAAGGGGTTATCTGGAAATTATTCCAACGGCGGATTCCATTATGTGAGTATTTGATGCATATTGGACTTTCTATGCCTTCCTCGTGTCCTCGGTGTGATGCCTCATCTAAAACTGTGGATCATGCTATTTTACTGTGTCCACATCACAAACTGTTTGGCAATTTTTTCATTCTTCCACTCACTTCTCCCTTACCCCATCCTCCCCAGATGATTTAGGTCATCTATTATGCCTAAGTCATGGATAGGGATTGGGGCATAGTCACATCCCTCTTACCAGATCATTCTTGATTGTGGTGGCTTGGCACATCGTGAAAGCGCTTAATCACGCTACTTTTGAGCTTATTGTGGATCATCCTCAACATAGTTTTGCGGAAAATTTATGCGAAAGTTAATACTTATTATGGCATTCACCATTTGCTACTAGATGTTTTGTGGGGCCCCATTAATCATTGGGGTGAAATGGGAGTCTCCAAACCCCGGGGAGTTCAAGTTGAATTTTGATGGGTCATTGGATCAAGATTGTGAATTAGCTAGTGCTGGTTTTGTATTGTAGGATCATGCTGGTTGCTTATTGCTTTCCTGAGCAGTCCATGTGCACTTTCTTTCCTTTGAGGAGATGGAATTGCACGTCCTTTGGTACGGACTTCAGGCTATTCATTCTTATTTACCTCTTGGAAAATTCATTTTGCTCGAAATTAAATAAGTTCGGTTCAACACTAATGAAACCAAACTGTTTGGGTTTTTTTGCCCTTCATTTTTTTGGTTGGTATTTTTTTTTTGTTGTGTGTGTGTGGGGGGGGGGGGGGGTCTAGAAAACCAAAATCATTCCACGAAAACCAAGCAGCTTGGCCGACTGATATACTAAAATGATGCTTAGTTATGCCATCTTCAAATTCTCAAGTATATCAGCCTCATTGCATAAACTAGGGGTGCAACTCAGGTCGGGTTTGAGTCAATCCGGAAACGAACCGAGCTAGTTCGGTTCTACCATATTGAAATCCAAACCAACCCGGATTGGGCATAGAGCCGAACCGACCTGACCCACACTAAGGTCGGGTTGGGTTGAGTCGGTTCTCAGGTCGGTAGTTGGTCTAAAAAAATAATGGCTATCCGGTATTTACTAGCATGCTAAAGGTCAATTGCATTGGGATTTAGGCTTTAGCCACATGTTGAGTTCTCTTGGTAGTTGGTTCAACGTGAGCAAACAACAAATGGTTACTCGCGTGCTAGTGTGATGTAGCCCCCAAGTTCAAACCTGTTGTGTGTGTGTGTGTGTGTGTGTGTGTGTGTATATGGACTTCTCATATATGTGGAATAATAAATATGAATTTGGTTCTTGGGTTAGGTTGGGTCTATCCGATCCCCAACCTAGAAACAACCCTTATTTAGTCGGGCCCATAAAACTTAAAAACCAAACCAACCAATTTGATCAAAATAACCGAACCAACAGACCCATTTAGGTCGGGTTGGGTCGGTTCTCGTTTTACGGTACCCAACCCAAGTTGCACCCCTAGCAGGCCAGCATAAACTAATTAAGTACTCCATTACTATAGTGATTTTGGGAGGGGGGGGGGGGGGGGGTGAAGCCAAAATCATTCCACCAAACCAAAAGAGCTTGGCCGAATGATGTCTGGTTTTGCCATCTTTAAACTCTCAACTGTATCAACTTCATTTGCATGAACTAATTAAGCACTATATCACAATAGTGATTGAAAAATGGGATAAAGAGTTGTCTTTCTTGGTCCCGAGCACGAATCTTTCGTTCTGGACCTCTGGTTTTCAATTCATCATGATAATGACTTGGATTCAATAATAGAATTGCTGATCCAAACTGTGCTATGAGAAAATATGTACCTAATAGTGTCTTCTAGTAAATGTACTGGTATAACTAGCTGTACGTTTAGTGAAGTGTAGTTTATCCCAATCATGTCTTTTTTGTCGTTCAATCTGGACACGATTTTTTTGAGCTACTAGATGCCTGTATAGGATGACCTTTTAAGTTGTGTCATTTTGGCTTTTAATTTTTCTAGTTCATCCCTATTTATATGCATTTAAAAAAATGTGGTTCCGGAAAAACTATGTAGTAGCATAGTTACCAAGTCGGAAAACGGGAAAAAAAACGGCAAGGGAAAAAATCGAAAAAATACGATGAAACCGAAAAAAACGGGAAAAAAACGTGAAAACATCGGAAAAACAAAAGAAATCTTAAAAATTATACCAAGTATGTATATATGTTATTTTCCAACATTAAGTAATCAAAAGTTCAAAACATATAGCATATGCGTTTATTACGCACGAACAAAATAAAAACCGAACTCAATTTAAACCCAGACCAAACCCAACGTGTTCTATACGCATTTTATACGTGTTTTTTCCGTTTTAAACGCGTATAAAACGTGTATTGACGTTTTTTTCAAAAAAACGAGTTTTTTTCCTGTTTACTACGACTTCTAATCGATACGCGTTTTATACTCGTTTTTTTCAAAAAAACGCCCGATTTGGTAACTATGTGTAGTAGATCTAATCTTAAGGATTCTCTAACGTGGACGTATCATCATGACATGCTCCCTTTGGAAGATCTGAGTGAATCCTATAATTCCATTATAGGCAACTTTCTTAAAGTTGGGTTTTTTCAGAAAAAGGATACCTTTCCAGTCTATATTGGCTTTTAATACTTGTTCCTCCTGAAGGCCTATCAATAATTTTTCCATCACTCTTGGTCACTTCATCCACCCCCCAAAGGTTCACGAAAGCCCCCTTCTTCTTTGCAAGTAATTAGGAGGTTGTGAAGTGGATATGGAGAAGGTGTAATGATGTATGGTCCATTTAGCATGATTCGATTGAAATAGAGATTCCAGAACTAGATGGACACCGATGTCATCTAATACACTCTTTTTAAAATAAGTAACTCTTTTAAAAGTCCTTATTTCTTTTCCTTATTCTAGGGTATTTTGTTTGAGGGATCCATTCTCCTTGTTTTAATGATTATGGTCGGTGAAATAATATCCGTAGCAGAATCAGAGATCGTTGCATAAGGCATCTCGTTCCAAGCTTGTGAATGGAAACTTATTGTCACATTTCTGCTGTTCTACTTGTTACCAAATAGTGTTCCAAAATGCTCTCATGTGGAATCCAACTTATAGTTTTATGACATCACATCAAAAACTCTCTTTGATATGTCAAGGGTGATGATGAGAATTTGTCTTGCATAGATGAGCTGCTGAAGTACATGTCATCTCGGCATTCTTAGCCTCACAAATCCAGCCTACTCTGCTTACTTTTATAGGCCTACTGATATAGTGATATGTGCTAATATAAGCTCAATTAAAACTGATATGAATGTAGAAAATCTTACACTTATTATGACCTTCTAGACAATTGGCTTTTTGTTGTATTCTTAGATCTAAGCATCATCATGGTTCAAAATTTCAAGTCCGACCAATATTTCGACACAGGAGGATATGGAGATATGGCAGGGAAATATTACGATGGTCGAAATATTTCAGGGCAACCATAGATCAAGCATAGATACATACTTTGGAACACTTAAATCATATTTTTACTCTACCTAGGAGTGTGGAGCTCCATATAACTTGTATTTCTATGGTGGTTGTGCGAGTGTATAACAATCTAAACATAGAAATAATGGAAATATGGCTTAAATGATAAAATTTTGCAATGAAATTCTAGACAGTCATAATCAAACAAAGATGCACACTTCAGAGCACTTAAATAAAATTTCTACACTTATCTATTTGTTTGGAACACTACATAGCACACATTTCTATGTGTGCTGTGCAAATACATGACAATACAAGATCTACAACTTATCCAAGATTCTAGTGACTTCACCAACAAGAAGACCCGTTTATAGATTTTTTGTAAAACCCCCAAATTCCAAATTGTAGATTGGATAATTCGACAATTGATCCCCAAATGCGGTGTCAGAACATCAAAAGTTGGTAGTTTTATGTTATTTGGAGCCTGATGGTATTGGTCATTGTTCAGAAACTCGAAACTCGGACTCGACTTGAAAGTCAGCCAAGCAGAGTAAACTCGATCTGACTCGGCCGAGTCCAAACTTGGTTTGACTCGGCAAAATAACTCAACTCAAAATCTGGCCGAGTCGGTCGACTCAGGCCAAGTCAGTCGACTCGGGCCAAGTCAGTCGAGTTTTTCCTAGTTTTAAAACACTGGTACTGATTAACAGATTGTTTCGAGTCCCTCAATAGGTTGGTTACCAACGGTTTGAAGGTTGGGGCCCTTACAATGTCCGTATGGTTTTAGGAATTTTGACATTTTTTCTATTAATTATTTGAAACCCCAACTGTGGGTATATTAGGATTTAGGGGCCGTTTAGAGTTTAAGGAAAATTTTGAAATTTCAGACGAAATTTTGGAAATTAAAATCCAACTGTTTTTCATTTCAAATATTCATGTACTCCCGATTTCATTTTGGGCGCCTGAAAAAAAAAATGTTTGTGCAATCTCATGATTTTTTATGGAAATTTTGAACCATGACCAGCATAATTCAGTATCATGATTAAAACAATATCTTCAAATTCTGCCTTATTTAAGATCTGTGATATTCATGTGAGGTATGGACTACATTACTTGTCTTTCTTATAATTTTTTTTTTTCATTTGCATTCGTATTCCAAAGACTTGTAGCTTTTGGTTTCATGATAATGATTTCCATGATGGTTCTGACAGGTATTAGGAAGAGTAGATGCTCTTAAGAAGAAGCTTGTGTCTGTTGGAAAGCAACATGCATCTCTTTGTGCTCAGGTTTGACTCCGAAACGAATCCTATTTGTGTTTATGTATCTATGCCCTTTCTATGATTTTAAGTAGAATTACAGGGAAACAAGTCAATTTGTGAATATGCAGAGTTAATGTTGTTATTAGATTGAAAGAAACACTATAACCATTGTAGCCAATATATCCACTCCTTACTCTTGCTCACTAGCTACTTCAGATGCCCTTTTGATCATGCCTTTTCCATTGTTACCATTCTATTCTCAAGGCTCATTTAAGTTTAATGAGAAATGTACTATATATTGTTGTCAGATTATGAATGTCATAACCGTAATCTTATTGGATATCTGGAGCATTCCATGTGGATCTTATGTAAATGTTCTTGGGTCATTCCTTCTTCGTGAATCAGTTGAGAACATCAGTTCTCAAACTCTAAACTTGTCCCCGCTTCCATCGATTCCCAGTTTAAGACTAGAAGTTTGTACATTTGCATGAGAGGGTGCCTAAAACTTTGAATTTGACCAGCTATTGACATTTCTAATTGGCTCCATTATTGCATTGACATTTTACATAACTGGAAGCAGCTGTCTAATTTGACTATTTACCGTGCCCTCCTAACTTATGACCCGAAATGTCCATGCTAATTCATTTTAGGGTTTTTTTAGGATGTTGGTTTTACTATGCTGTATTCTTTTAATGACTCTTTAATTAGGTCTACTTGCTTATCACCACCAGTCTCACAAAGAAATTTGTAAACCAATTAAAGCCACTGTTTTATCGACAAATAAATTCCATGAAGTGAATATTACCACCTGTAGGTCACTCATTCATATCGAAAGTTGAAACGTCAAACACAAGGGATGAGAAATATTCTGCTAAGCATGAATACATAAGAGCATCTTCAACAGGTGCTCTAACCCCCCGTTTCTTCGCCCCATAAAGTAACAAAATCCCCATTTGAGCCCTCCATTAGGCTTTCTATCCCCCACGTATGGGGGTGAGTCCTGCAGTTTTACGCTACTCCGCCCGCCCAATGTGGGGAGCAAAGTCTTTCACTCAAATTGGTGGGTCCCAACGGATTGACAACGCCTGACATAGGATTTCGCTCTCAATGGACAGATTTTGCTCCCAACAGATAGATTCAAATGGGATTTCGCTATGCGCCTTTAGTTGAACAGCTCCCCCCCACTGTGCATACCAACGAACTCAAAATAGAGCTGTTGGGTTTTAAAAAGTTATAAAAATTATAAAATAATATTTTAAAATATAAAATATATTGACAAAAATTGAAAAAAATATATAAATACAAGCTCATATAGAAATTCTTTCACACGACTTCTCTACTCATTTTCCCCAAAAAAATTCTTCTCTACCTATGGAGGATCTTGGGTTTGCGTAGTACGACAACTACACATAGGCCACATGGCACATGATCTACGAAGATTCATGTGTCAACGAGGTGGAGTTCGAGCCTCAACCGAAGCAATTTCCATCTCCTGTCTCCGATCAGACCCCACTGACGAGCAAGATGAAGCGAGCCGACAATTTCACCAACAAAAAAGACATGCTCATCGTATCGAGGTGGCTCAACATCAGCTTGGATGCGATATCAAGCAATGAACAAAACACAAACAGTACCAGCGTCGAGTTTGGATGTACTTCCACAAGTACAAAACTTTCACATCAGACCACAATAAGAATTCACTCATGCACCAATGGTCGACGATTCAGCTTGCCACTAACAAGTTATGTCGGTGTTATGCCCAGATTGATGCCAGCTAGCAATCTGGAGTTAATGAACAAGACAAGGTGATTTACGATCATGATTTTATTACTTTGAGTTTAATTCAATACTTTATGCACGTTATCTTAATTTTGATACAATATTTGAGATTAGTCATGCTAAGACTATGTATATGCTAATGCATGGCGGTAGCGTCCAGTTTGAGCATTGTTGGAACGAGTTTCGACGCCATATCATGTGGATAGAGGAGTATCAAAAGAAGCAGCCGACTAAGAAGGTCAGAACCACGTCTTCTCCTGTGGCCTCTTCTCTCTCTACCCGGACCGACCGGACGCAATCAACCTCGAAGATGACAAAGGCTTCGAAGTCATAACACAGTCACCTTGCAGGAAAGCCAAAAAAGAATGTAAGCACAAGAGGGAAGGACGTGTAGATGAAGAAACTCGCAGGGCATCCGAACCCCACGGAGTTGAAGCCCTCGGCACATCATCACTTTTGAAGGAGACAATACATCTTGTTGGAGGGTTTACTCTGAGTCCAAGAAACCGTACCCACACTAGTCAGTTTGTTAGCGCTCATTGCTGAGGACTCTTCGCTATCTTTGGGGTATATTGTTCTGTTGTTGTCCTCTTCCTCTTTGGATCTAGGCGCTTATTCCAGTATGGACTGGGCAAGTGATCCTACTGATCGACGATCACTCACTGGCATCTGCATCTTCTAGGTGACTCACTCATCTCCTGGAAGAGTAAGAAGTAGGATATCATTTCGCTCTCTAGCACTGAGGCAGAGTATCGTGCTATGGCACGAGCAACGTGTGAGGTTGTGTGGCTGCAATGTCTACTTGATGACATGGGAGTACATTTGACCTTGTCGACCCCCCTCTGCTGTAACCACCAGAGTGCTAATCAGATTGCTAGCAATCCGATATTCCACGAGTGCACGCATCTAATTGGATTGTCACTTTGTGCGTGTGGACGCTCTCGCTCCCGTACACATATTCTACAGAGCAGCTTGCAGACTTCTTTACAAAAACACATACCATTCAACATTTTCGATCTCTTCTTAGCAAACTCTTGTTGTATGATCCATCTTGAGTTTGAAGGGTGTGTGTGTGTGTGTTAAAGTATGTATATATTTACCCTTTGTATAGTTTAGTTAGTCATTTCTTAGGGTATGTTCACCTTGGATGATCCCATCTCATGTACAACATTATATAGGGTCATTGCTGCATTGAATGAGACATCAATTCACGCACAGTCTCTCTCTCTCTCTCTCTCTCTCTCTCTCTCTCTCTCTCTCTCTCTCTCTCTCTTTCTCTCTCTCTCTCTCCCCCCTTGTAGGGTTAATGGATCATACCAAAAACTTTAAAAAAAAAACAATAATTGTGATAAATTATGTTCATTTTTTTTTAGGGAATTCCTCTCCAAGGGGGAGGATGGGGTTAAGCCATAACTCAAGCTAATATATTAATAATAGGGGAAATCAGGACAGGAGGTCGACCGCAGGTTTAATCTTAACACACAAACTAGGGGGAAACCCCACAGCCCAAATTTTGGCTACAGCCAGGATTACAAACCAAGTGCCCTCCCACATCTTCTCCTTATTCCTGAAGGTCCGCGCGTTCCTCTCCTTCCAAATGCCCCGCAAACTCCAATATGTTCTCTGTAAATTGTAATAGCTTGCTAAATTCCATCCTTGGAGGCTATGAATGCGATCACTGTGTTCAGCATGTTCGATCAGCACTAAGAATATTTGAGCATGTTTTGAACATTTTGTGGGACATATTTAGAGTCATGTTCACAAATATTAGCCATCACATAACTAATTTCTTATTTTCTATACCTCATTTAGATGTAAATTAAATCTAATACAAATCTAATAACATGATCTTCACCTTCAAAATAATGATATTCCCAACCAAAAACTCCCGTTGGAGTTCTAATCATTACTTCTTTCTAGATATAAACTGAATCGGCATCTCAGGAAAGTTTCATGGAAAATTTCACAATGACTACTGTACTGAGCTTTTGCGTACCTATTCTCTTTACAATGTCTGTATTTTCTTAAACATGATTCAAAATTTCTTTGATATTTTGGTATTTTGCAGTGAGCTCTGCATCAAGTTTCTATGATTAATTCAAAATCCCCTATGCGCTACCACTTCATGAACATTTTCTTAGTTCATTCCCAGACCTTACTTGGCATCCAAACTCTTTTGTATTTATATTATACATCGCTAATAACCACATTGAGCTTTGTCAGAAGTCCTGAAGATTTATTCCATATACTTAAATAAGCTCCATTGATCATGCAAATAAGAACCATAACGGACTCATGCAAATAAGAACCAGAATGGATGAAATGATTTTTTATGTGATAGTAGCTACATTCTACTTATCCAGTGAGCTTCTTGCTATATGATTACTGTAGTGTTTCATTACTCATTTCTTCCATGAAATATAGAGTTTTATTCAGGTTGGATATTTTAACCTTGACAGTCTTTGTCAAAGCGTGAAGCGGAAGAACGATTAACAGAGGTCAGTTTTCGTATCGTTTGAATGCACCAATTTTATTTCCATGTTGTAGGTTTATTCTATGCTTGTTTGTGTTGTTCCCATCTTCTGTTTGTCCCTTCAAATTTATGGCACAACTATGAATCTTTCTTGCAGGGTTTAAAGAAGCTTGAAGAAGTTTTTCAACTTGAAAGAAGTGCTATTGATGATTTGTTACATGTTGCAAAGGTAACCTACCATTTCAAGCATGAATACACATATTTTTTATTCTATTTAATGGCATTATCATTACATTCTATAGGATGCATCGTTTGGGCCAAATGGACATCTTGATATCTTGTTGAGTTCCTCGTATTCCTGAGACAAATATGCTTTATAGATAAATTGCCAAAATTACATGCATTGTGTTTCTTCGGCTTTAGTGTCGTATCTTACGTTGACTTTATTCTTTTAGTTTTTTTTAACTAAGACATAGGTTTGTAGTTTGCTTGAACTGCAGAATATAATTGAAGGGTTGCTAGGTTAGAGATTGGATTTTGGGTTGAATTAAAACTCTCAATCAAATGACCTAGTAATGGATTTTAGGGTTGTCCTGAAAACCTGCAATCATCAGATCTGAGATTTTGATTTATTGTCAAGGATTTGGCCTTAGTGTTTTGTATATTTGAGAAACAAATATGATCCATGGAATTACAATCAATTTGGTGGTCTTTGAGGAGATTTTATACACTTCACAGCAAAACTTGGATTGCAGGACTAATTTGTAGGATCAACTTAAAATAGGAAAAAGACTGAGTTGAAAGTAATTTGTATATTGATTAAATACTTAGCAGGGGATGTGATTGGAGCAGTATGGATTAATAGTGTGTTCACTTAGCAGTTGGAAAGGAAATGCACAGCATAAAATAAAATAGGCATGCAGATTATAAAGAACAGATGTTGAAGGAAAAAGTATCTCACAATTTAGTTGACAGGGCATGAAGTAGAAGAAAAAGAAAAGAAAGAAGAGGAAGAGAACAAGCACTGGCAATCAACTTTTTATTTCATTCTTCAAAAAAAAATTCCATTACATTACTCTATGACCCCTTTTAATAGAATCCTATACCCTAATTTTCAAGGTTCTAAAAAGCGCTAGGCGCTAGTCGGGCGGTGGGGGGCCACCTAGCACCTAGGCGGGGCCTAGGCGTTTTACCTTTTTTTAATTATTTTAATTATTATTTTGGTATTATATAATATATATGTTTAAAAATTAATATAAGTTCAAGATTATCATAAACCATTATTTTAAAGAACAAGTATATAACCATAATTTAATATTGAGTGATTAACAAGAACAAAAGAAAACAATGGTCCGCCTGGCTAGCCTCAGCCCGCCTAGCCCGCCTGGCTTGCCTGGCTAGCCTCAGCCCGCCTGGCCCGCCTTAGCCCGCTTGGCCAGCCTAGCTCTGCCTAGACCGCCTAAGCGGCCGCCTTGCCCCGCCTAGACCGCCTAGGCGGCCGCCTTACCCTGCCTGGGAGCTTGGCCGCTTTTCTGGAGCGCCTAGGACCTAGGCGAGGCGGTGGGGGGCCGCCTAGCGCCTAGGCGGCCGCCTGGGCCGCTTTTTAGAACACTGCTAATTTTAACCCACAAGATGAGAGAAAAGACCCACTTGGCTACGTTATATGAAAGTGAGAGAGAAATGAAGAGAAAATAAGTTGAGGAATAAATAAATAAATAACTGATATAATAATATTTTAAAGAACTCTAATGCAGATCAGGCCTGCATCAACAATGGCCCTGCTAAAGGCATAGTCGTTTATAGAAGGCAAGGTAACGACCTTCACAAGTTACGGTGGAATCTCCACGAAGCAGAACATTTAAACAAGAGGGAAGTTGTTACATCCACTGAAAGATCTAAAAGATTGGCATTAGAGCTTAACCTCTTAAGGATATGAACTTGCCAAGTAAGCTACCGAAAATCTCTCTCCTAAAGTAGAGCATTATGAACTCTCTAACTTGAATCTTTGCTCCAGGTTGGTCTAATCTGCTGCCTCCGTGTACTTGATATTGGTAGTTTAAAGTTTCTCAAACATGTCTCATGAACGTACCTTATATGTTTGAGATTGTTGTCAACCTCAACCCTGGTCCATGGTGAGGAGAGAATGTCAATCGAAAATAGAGGGAATCGATGGTCATGTATGCAATGTAAGACGTCTAATTGACCTATATATGTGACTATTATATGCTATTCAACATGCAATAGAATAAAGTCACTCACCATTTTGTATCCACTGTTTTTTTTATTCTTGATACATCGTAGCCTATCTGATATGTATCCGGCCATATCCATGTCTGATACGTGTCGGGTACGGGTACAGGTGCCCGTCTAGTGTATACGTGCTTTCTAGATGCCATCATGCTCCTTGCTCATGGTGGTTGGAACCGTTGGATAGTGTAGCCTGCTCCTCGAGTAATTCCAATAGCCAAAGAAAGAGCACAAGTTACATGAGATCAGCTTTGCTAGGATACCAAAGATGATGTGGAGCGAGGTCTAGTGGATAGTTGTCCAAGGACTCATAAATAGGTTGAAACAAAAAGTTCTCAAATATCTCTGCAGGCCAGGAAAATACAGGGGGTGATCAAAGGAACATCACTCCTTGAATAAGATCTTGGTGTCACAACAAAATCTTGAACAAGGCTCTCAATTGCAACCCATCAAGATTTCTTAGAAAAGCATATATTTAACAGTATCTTCATCATACTTTCATGTCACTTCTCGTGAGCTTATTTAAGTTCTTCAAAATGAAAAAAATCAGAAGAAACTTAGCGACAAATTTAACCTTAAAGTATAGATTAGGATCAAGAAATCTCAAACATGCACAGTAAGCCTAGCTGAAGCAACTACTATAAGCATCAATGCAATTGTCTCGGGTGGTGCAAGAACTTCTAAAACTAAAAATAACAAATGCTAATGAAATGTTTGCCTATAACACATCCTGAAACTTGTTCTGTGTGCATGTCTGCAAATTTTGGAGTATTTTATGTGGCCGATGCTTATGAAGGCCTAATTCTTACATCCAGAACTAGGATTCCCCCAAGTTACTAGTAAAGGGGCATAAATTTGTGTGGAGGGCCCTCTGAAAAGGGAAGATGTAAGAAAATCTAGATAAAAGTTGTGTGGATGGCTTCAAAATTGAATTCTTTAACAAGGGATAATAAAAAATTTGAATGTGTGGTGAAGAATTTGTGAACATATTTACAAGTAGATGGGACATGGCTTCTTAATTATAATAATAATTAGAATGGAACAATAGAAAATATGTTTTCTTGTAAGTATATAGTATGGATCAGATGACCTCGGTTTTTCTCGATTGAATTATAATTATGCATGAAATTAATGATCCCATGGTGCCTTGCAGACATTACGTGCTATGCCGGTGGTCGATCCAGGCACACCAACCCTTTGTCTTGTTGGAGCACCCAATGTTGGGAAATCGTCACTGGTCCGTATACTCTCGACTGGAAAGCCAGAGGTAAGATCTTTATGCAAGCATCTATAAGATCTCTCCTTGGGCCGAAAAAGCTTCCTATTATCAAGTTCTATGAAACTTAATGTGTTGATTCTAAATATTCTGAGAAAACTAGTAAAAGATCTAAAAAAACTTGTAGAAGTAGGAGACGAAGAGAAAATTTTAGGCGTATATTCTTCTAACTGCTATGAAAGTTGAATAGCATTTTGTGTTACAAAATGCTCCACACCTTCATATGCAAGTATATGTATGACTTATTCAATTATGTATATTTCTAATTGCCTCAAAATTTCATTGTAAGGGATTATAAATGTGGTACAAGTATGTCATGATATACTTGTATAAATGTAAGGGATTATAAATTTCAATTATTCTTGTATAAGTTTATGAAATGAATCTCTTCTTTATACTGACTAAGAAATATATATGTAAGAGAAGTATGTGCAACAACACAAATCCTGAAAATTCAAAAGATCCATGTTCAAACAGTATGATGTGCCCTTGGTTAGGAACTATTTCACCAAAATAACTGTCTCTGAATCAAATCACTTTACCAACATAACTGTTCTGAATCGAGTTTGTTGGCCAAGAAATTAGTAGCATGCCTCACGTAAATAAGGCAGACCTCTAAGTGAAAACCACTCTCTCAAAACTCCACATTATCTAATTGTCAACCATTCTGAAATGTTACTCAAGTTGCCTTACATGTCCACTGTGTTTAAGTGAATGTTTCTGATCATCCTTAGCTCCACAAGCATGCATAAATTTCTATCTTATTCAAAGCAGCCACAATAGTTTATTGAATTTTAGGAATAAATAAGCATCTCAAGTTCCTGACTACCGATCAACCTACAATTACATTAGGTTCAAGCATCCGAGCAAGAGAACTCCAAAAGCCTCTGATCGCTACTTTCCTAGGGTCTGGTTAATAACTTCTTCACCCTCTGATCACAGTTTATAAAATCCAAAGGGAGCAGTTACTGGAAAAGCTAATGCCTTGGCCTTTTAGAGGATTGTTGGTGAGAATCTTATCCCTAGTGGAAATCTAACAAAGAATCTTTCTGGAGGACCAAGACTCTGACCAAGTAAAGGAATTCTGAGGAGATTGGGGTAGCTCAACAAAGAGACAAACACATCTCTCAACACAATGCTCCTCACTTGGCTCTCTTACCCAAACCCTTCTAGTGACCTGATTGCTCAAATATAGATCTTAGGACACCGAGTAGTAGCGGATTAAAGTACTCCATCTTCGAATCATGTGTCCCGATGTTTGAATTTTGGAGACCGGTACTCCCTAACAATCAACCTGAACAATCCTTATAAGTAGTGAACAACCCAAAGAAAGTACCCACTCCACACCAAAGTATCCTCTCAAAAGTTACCTCGGACATGTACATTCTTAAATAAGCCTCATGTACATCGGAATGTCTTTGTGCAACAAAACGCAGATCCTGACTACATAACACCCTAGACTCTACCACTATTGTAGTCACCCTGGTATTTATAAGCATCTACCTCCTTTCATAGGTGCTTCTTCCCTCCAATTCCACCACTCTTCCATTTTCTAAGCAAGGCATAGTGAATCCGTCATCTATGAAAACCCATTTGAGGAGAAGAGAATCCAAAGACATTATTGTAGTCATGTGCGACCTCATATGCGCATGTAGCTGCATGTAGGGTTCACAAGCTTAGTACCACCCAGACATGCACCCAGCAAGGTTTAAAACACGGGTATCGGTACCGATATCGACCGGCCTCTGACCGAGATGTACCGGACGATACAAATCGGTATCGGCTTGTACGGCCAAAACCAGTACCAGTATACTTTGTTTTCAAAATTTCAAATAAATAAAAGAAAATCCTTAAAAATTAGGAAAAATTCTAAAAAAAATAGCTTGTTTCCTACTATAATTGGGTATAGGCAAAAGATGTTTTCACTAGGATACATAGTCAAATGTCTTTTCTACTAGACTTTATTGGGAAGCAGAAATGTGACAAGAAGGATGATTTTAGGAATAAGATGCTGGATTTAGCTAGTAAATTGTTTTCAAGGAATAAAAGACCCTTTCCCATACACAACCCAAAAATTTAAGTAGATATTCTCTCATCAATTGTACTATTCATTAAATGTAAAAAAATGTACTATTCATAGAAACCACTTTTTAGAACCATGCTGGCTAAGAGTCTCAGACACTCGAACTCTCGGCAAGGTGGAATACTCTCTAGGATGAAGTGAGATGTTTAGACCAGGGTTTTAAATCTCGGCCGATACCGGTACGTACCGGTTTTGGCCGGTTCGAGACCGGTACTGCATCCGATCCCGATACCTGGCCCGTATCGGCCGGTACCGGTACGTACCGGTCCGTATCGGCCGGTTCAGGCCGGTACAGGCCGGTACCGACCGGTACGGCCGGTACGGACCGGTACCGACAGGTTAATTTTTTTTTTTTTTTGGTTTTTTGGATTTTTTTAAGGTTTTTTTTCTCAACCGGTACCGGTACGTACCGGCCGGTACATACCGGTTCGGGGCCGACCGATACCGCGACCGATACCGTGATTTTAAACCTTGGTTTAGACCCGAATATTTGAATAGTCAAAATGCTATTGTAGCAGTCAATGTTCACCAAGGATAATACAATCAAGAGGATTCCTTGGTCATGAATAAGGCTTCATTAGAGCGAGGTATGTTTCGTACGGAATATTTCAGGGGTTGCAAAGCTGATATTGTTAATAAAGATATTATCAGGTGTTTGAAGACGAATAAAAATATAGATTTTGAAAAAATGCATAGCAAAAAAGGACACATTGTCAGTCTAGAATCTCTTGATGATGACAATTTCCCTTATATTAGTGCAAGCCTTCAAAGTGGTGATATTGTCAATGGAAAGGTTGTAGTGTCAGGAGAGGATCATAGTATCAAACTGAAATATACCTAAAGTTACATCAACATTATGATAAAACATGACAAACTGACTAAGCACACACTTTAATACATCATGACAAACCGACTGAAACACTTTTGTAGGGAATCTTGTTCAGATTTAGAATTCTAAAAGCAATATTAGGAGAAAAAATTTAAAAGCAATATTTGGAGCTAACGAAAGGACTACGCTAGCCTCCTTGCAGTCCACGACTGTACTAAGTACTAAAGCATGTGTTCCTCAGGGAATCCTAGGCTAATATAGCCTGCAAGACGAAGCGAGTTTATGGTGCGGACGATTCCACTAATGGATGCTGTAGTGCTAATGGTGGGATCGGAGCATATATGGGTACTCTTCAGTTTCACCTCTTTCCAAGATAATGATAAAGTTGCTTTATTCTTCTATTGCTAAGCTGCACCTGCACCACGAGGTGCTATCTTCACTAAATCACCTTCAAGTGAACACCAAAGAGCATCTCATGGTTCAGATGCAACACCAGCTGTAGAAGAATAAAACATTTTCATCATTATCTTGGAAGGAGATGAAGACTAAAGAATCTCACCATTAGCACTAAAGCATCCATTCATGGAGCCATCCGCACCATACACCTGTTTTGTTCTACAACCTACATTAGACTAAGATTCCCCGATGACATATGCATTAGTACTTAGTATAGTCTATACAGACTTCAGTTGTGGACTGCTGGGAGGCTAGCGTAGTCATTTCGTTAGCTCCTAATATTGCTTTTAGAATTCTAGTCCTAATGTTGCTTTAGAATTATGAATCTGAACATGACATCTTTTAATATCAGCCTTCTTCTTCGATATATCATGCAGCTCCACTATATGTACCATCCATTGTTTGTTAGTTGTATCTATCTTCTGTTAATTTTCATAAAGTTTTCTCTTCGTTGTCTTTAACTTTGCTCAAAGAGACAATTCTTCAAAGTTATTCATGTGTTCCTGAGTAGGGGGGGGGGGGGGGGGGGGGACTTCACGGTCTGCTGAGTTGGAGGGAGGAGGTTACTTTCTCGTTTCTACTGAGAATGGGGGGCTTCATGTTATGTTGAGTAGGAGGGATGGGGGTCACTTTCTGCCGTGTAGGGGGGAGTAAGAGGGACGGGGTTTATTTTCTGCGGAGTATGAATGGGGAGCTTCAATTTATGCTGAGTAGGAGGGAGGGGGTCACTTTCTGCCGCGTAGGAGGGGGGGGGGCATCACGTTTTGCTGTGTAGGAAAATTCCTGTTGTTTTTTAAGCATATCTTGTTGAGTAGTTTATTTGAGTTTCAAATTGAAAACTTCCCCAAGATTCATTTCATATCACGCGCAACTGTCAAGGACCCTATCTGCACCCTTACTGATTGTTGTTCAGCTCATTCTGTCATTTCCCGAGAGCGGGCCAAAACAAAATAATGCATGGAGCAGGTACATGGCAGAACATTATAAGTTGCAGTGATCAAAATCTCATGACAAATAAATCCATATCTACTTTTGGTAAGATTTCATTTCTCCCAAAAGCACTAAGAACTTTTGCAGTCTCCTAAATAAATCTACCATTGGATTCCTATAGTTCTTGGCATCATAATACTAGGTTGCTTGGAACTCTTGCTGAATATGTCACATTAGAATCATGATTAGTTTCAACAATTATGAGCCAGAAAATATGCATTGATCAATGATCATGTACCTGGTTAACATTTTGTTGATTTGAGAAGTTAATTGTTTGTTAATCTGACACCTGACAACCCCCATTTCCATTTATACGGATTTTATTTTTAGGTAATGATCTGTATCTTTTCCTCAGATATGCAACTACCCTTTCACAACTAGAGGGATTCTGATGGGCCACATTATGTTAAACTACGAGCGTTTTCAGGTTATTTTTTGTTATTTTCTATTTTGTTTTTCTTTTCTTTTATCAGCTATATCTTGAAAATGACTAGTTCGATTGTAGGTTACTGACACTCCAGGTCTACTTACAAGACATGACGGTAAGAATAGTTGCATATGATTTACATTGATAGGTTTGATATCATTTTCCATTTCGTGAAGGCACCTTATGCAAAGAAACACACTCTATGCACATGCAGGCTGTCATCAATTCTATATTTATTTGGTGAAGGCACCCTATGACTTAAGTTAATATGTTTGATATTAATATTCCATTTCGTGAAGGCACCTTATGCAAAGAAACCCGATCTAGGCACGTGCAAGCTGTCATCAATTCTATCTCTCTTCAAAAGATTTGCAAAGCTTTTAATTATTTTTCGTAGATCTTGGTAATTGTAGAAGTCCATTGATGGCTATTCGCCCAGCTACAAAGAAAAATGCACTTTTGTCAGACGTCGTTGCCTCTGATACACCCAAAGATTGGGTGCACTGTCAGTTGTGCTTGCACGAATTCCCCCCAGTTAGAGGAGCTCGTAGATATAACAAGTCAGGATCCAACCTCTACAGCTCGTACGAGAGATCTAAGTCACGTCCGTATCAGGTCCAAACAGACTCTTGGCGAGAAGCTAGGGCTATCTTTTCCCCCTTCCCTTTCTCTTCTCTCCCCCGAGCTTGATTCCCATGGCCTCTCGCAATTCGTGCCCCGTGACCCTCCCGTGACTGCGTCTCGCGACCTGCTGGTGCTCGCACCCACACCCGTGGCCTCCCGTGCCCGCGCCTCGTGGTCCTCCGGAGCCATGCCCACGGCCACCACGTGGGCTCGTGCTGTGCTCGTGGCTTTCGTGTGCATGTGCCTGTTAATCTCCCCACCCAATTTCTTCTCGGCTTTGTTCCGATCATCTGTGGTGAATACCGTGAATTCTGAATTCCCAAATTCTGTGGCTTCCTAAATTAAACCTTGCCTAGGAATTATTATATTTCATCTGTTAGCTGTCGACTTTGAGAGTTAACAATTTGAACCTATTATAATTTTCTTTGAAATCCTTACGTAACTTGGGTTTCTAGATAGCATATTGACATCCCTAGTCTAGCGGAAGCTTTTACTTCTTAACGATCACTTTAATTACTACGGGAAAAGTTGCATTACCCGTTTGCGATTAGACCTCTGGTGTTCCATATTCATATTTGTTTTTTACTTTATATAACTGATGTTTGATTTGAAAATGTTTATATTTTAAAATTGCTAGTTCATACTTTATTCTATCATCTCTTCTGCATCCAATTTAGGGCATAATCGCATTGGTCCTGGTTCAACATCATACTTTATTCTATCATCTCTTCTGCATCCTATTTGGGACATAATCGCATTGGTCCTGGATCAACACCTACTCTCCCCTTTGCTAGACATGAAGTGTGGCTTTAAGAAATTGTTGGTATATCAGATATTCACATGTTAATGACAAAACATTGACACAAAGAAAGAAGGCGACAGTGACCAGGGGAAGATTCAATTCTTATGATATGTTCTATTTATATAATCAGACAGTTAATTCTCAAATTCGACACAATTGAAATGTGCTTCACATGATAGAGAAATTTGGTATGATTTTTACATAGTTTAGCAATGGCATTTAAGGTTTATGCTTTCTTCTAGATTTCAGTGTGCTTTTTGTTCGGCATCTGTTTCGCCAATTGATTATTTATCTTGCTGAAGTGCTTTGAATTTGTATGGAACCTCGCGTTGTTCAGTATTTTTCATATGATGTGTTTGGAACCCAGATGACAGGAACAATCTTGAAAGGTTAACACTTGCTGTCCTCTCCCATTTGCCAACTGCCATTCTCTATGTTCATGATCTCTCTGGAGAATGTGGGACCTCGCCGGGCGATCAGGTATGACATGTTTACTATAATCAACCAACAATTGTTGAATCATCACTACTTGTAGTTTGGCCGATATTTCACTACAGCAATAAGTTTTTTAGAAAGGGAGATAAAAATTTTAAAAAAATCAGAGATTTTTCCTAGTATGAGGAAGAGGAACCATAGATGCACCTTGTGGGGGTGCTTGACTTGGCTAGGTTCTCAAATAGCTAAATTAGGAACGCACTTCCCTTTTCTGTTTCCTGGAAACGCACACTGGGAAATAGATTTGAATTGATCTCATGGAGAGTAAAGGTTTTGGGAAAGCTCAAATATGCGCGAAACTTTTTTTTTTGATTATTGGGGGGGGGAGGATCTGTATTGTTGGATTGGCATGGGGCCTTCCTTGGTCTTTAGGGATATAAACAGATTTGAATGAGCCGAACTGTATCTGTATTCAGCCTATTATGGATATCGAAGCATATCCAGTGTTTCTGTATCCTGAGTATCCCTAGGAATTGTTTGTGGGTTGGCTTGAATCTGCCGCGACGTTTAGTATTGTATTGCGTTCATGACATGGTGGAAAACCTTTTCCTTCTTAGGGAAGTAGAGCGAACCCACCTAGCAGCATTCTATGTCTGTGTATTAAGGTTCTATTATTTTGGATCAAAAGTGAATGATAATCGACTCAAATAAGGCAGCCATTCCAATCCCGGACAAGCTTGGGCCAGGAATATATGAGCTTGACACAAATTCATTATCTTAAATTCATATAACTTGTACCCATAATCATTTTTACCATAAATAGTCATTATCCGGATTCATTTTCACTAATTATAATTTGTGGTTATATCTGTTATGTATTCTTTTGCACCAACATCGATATTAATCTTCATATTTGATTCTTATTCTTATTCACTTTTGCATCAGCCAAAAAAGATGGCTATGGAAATGAAAGTTGTTATACTCTCTCTCTCTCTCTCTCTCTCTCTCTCTCTCTCTCTCTCTCTCTCTCTCTCTCTCTCTCTCTCTCTCTCTCTCTCTCTCTCTCTCCCCCCCCCCTTAATTATCCATCCATTCGCCTATTATTATATCTTCAGCCTTTTTATTAATGTAATTTGTGCAGCTTAATTGTTTGTTCCACGCTTCGTTTCGGTGCTTCTCGTCCTTGTATTTGAATTTTGTTTTCCATAGGCGTCTCCCTCTTCTATCTCCTTTTCTGGAAACTATGACATTCTTCAAGTTGATGCATGATGTGTACCATATTTAAATTACATGCATACATAACTTTGGATTTTGTAAGGTACAGTGTTGTCAATGCGCGCGCTTAGGCGCCTAGGCAGCCAGAAACCCCTAGTCGGGGCTGCGCCTAAGTCAAGATCGTTAAGTGCGCGCCTGGGCGCGCCTAAGCGCACAGTGCTGGGCACGGGCCTAACTCAATTTTTTTTTTTTTAGTTTAAACCCAACCTAACCCGACCCGATATGTATTTTATTTAAGTAACCGGACCCGATCTCATCAGACCGGACCTGATCTCATCATATCCAGCAGCGGGCAGTCCTCAAACCCTCTCCAAAGCCCTCCTTCACCCCTCGGGGGGCACTCCGAAGCCCTAGCAAGCCCCGGCGGCGGCAGTCCTCTCCTCTCTTCTCTCCGGCAACAAATCGACCACCACCGACACCGGCACTGCAGCGGCCATCGACCCATCACTGGTACTCTTCTCCTCCTCTCCTCCTCCTTTCCTCCTCCTCTTCTCCTCCTCTCCTCCTCTGCTCCTACAGTCGGGCGGCCTCTCCTCCTCTTCCTCCACTGCAGTCGGGCGGCCTCTCCTCCTCTTCCTCCACTGCAGTCAGGCGGCATTTTTTTTTTTTGGCTCCTGCAGTCCTTCGGCATCTCCTCTTCCTCCTCTCCTCCTGCGGCAGAGCCGCAGAGCTTCCTCCTCCTCTCCTCATGCGGCAGAGCCACCTCCTTCTCCTCCTCCTTTTTATTTTTTGTGGGTTGGTGCTCTACTGCTCTGTCCTCTGATCTTGTTCTAGCGCACTATCCTCTGACTTCTCCGCTTTAATCTTCGGACCACTTTGAGCCTTGCTCTAGCGCGTTGTCCTCTGACCACTTAGTGAATGTTTTCTTATCTAACAAATATGATGATATGTATTTGAGAACTGATGTTATATGATGCTCATACCAAATTATAACAAACATAACTTTAGCCGCCACTCCCCACCCCCTCAAAAAATCAAAACGACACAAGGTGACGCCTAGGCGCGCCTAGGCTCCTAGGCTCTACTTAGGCGCCTAGGCTCGACTTGCCGCCTTGACAACCTTGGTAAGGTACGTAATATTATCCTCTTCCACTGAATTCCAAAGTATATTAAGGGCCATTGACATTACAATGAGCTTACTGGATTTCTCATCATCATCATCTTCATCCAAGCCGAATCACTTTTACAAGATTTTTCCAATTGGTTGTCAACCTGGCATCAACCCTCTAGAATTGGTGCCATAAACCTAGCGAAAACAACTTGGCAAGGGAGTGGCATGTGCCAAGAAACTTAAAAAGCTAGTTGGCAGGTAGGCAAGACCTATCTTATTGGGTAATACCAATGTCTTTAGACTCGGACTCGGAAAGCGACTCGTTACAGCCCTTAGCGACGCGACTCGGAAGAGTCGACTCGTGGCACGTAAGAGTCATAAACATAGTGACTCGTTGGATATATATATATATATATATATATATATATATATATATATATATATATATATATATATATATACAATGTTTAAAAAGGTGAAAGGCGTACCGAGGCGTTTTTCCACTGGAGAGGCGAGGCGTAAGCCTCAAGGCGCACTGAGGCGTAAGCCTCGAATTTTTTCGAGGCGTTTTGGTAAATAAAGTTTTAAAAAAAAATCAGAATAAATACTATTATTGAATGTGTAATAATAATTGAACTAGATATGCTGCATATGCATAATAAATCACAATATGTTATAAAATCTTATATGACACAATTGAGGGCTCCATCGAGCAATCTAACAACAAAATAGAAAGCCAAATTGCTCAAACACGCTTAATTCTTTAATATTCAAGATAATAATTAAAATAGCAACTAACAAGTAATAACAAACAATAAAATACGAATATAGGACTAACATTGTCAAAATTAAAAAAATAATAAACGATGATACAAATACAAAGAAGAAATCATAGAAAAACCTAGTAGAAGATACAAGATCATGATCCATACCTCTAAACTTGAAATAAATCTTTATCTCTCACAGTCTCACATGTAGTTGGTAGACAATCCACAAAGAAGAATACAACTTCGAAATCAAAATCGGAAAATAAATGCGCACTAGATCTTGATTTTGGGTTTTTGAAGACAAGGGGGTTTCAAAACCTAAAGAGATCTAAAAGGATTTAGGAGGTTTCAATGGGTGAAAAAAGGGTCCATAAGGACGATTTACATATCAATCCCTTAGTGACCCCCCACACCAAACTTTGGTTTTAACCCCTTCATGCCCTATGTTTCACGTTTGGTGCAAGAGGCGTATGCCTTGAATGCCTTAAGGCGTGCCTCGAAAAAAGGCGTACACCTCTTGATGCAGAGGCGTTGACTTTTTATATGTGGCTGCTGAGGCGTAAGCCTCGAGGCAGCACAAGACCGCCTCACCTTGAGGCGGGCCTCGAGGCGTAAGCCTCGAACGCCTTTTTAAACATTATATATATATATATATATATATATATATATATATATATATATATATATATAATATTAGATAAAATAGTAAAAATTTGGGAAAAATTAGAGATATATATTGCATTCATATGTCAAATAATATCACAAAATGCATCAACGTCATGCAACTATCAAAATATAATGAATAAAAACGACCAATCGAGTCAGAAACGAGTCTGACGACTCTGACCATGACTCGGACAAGTCATGGGACGAGTTAGACCATGACTCGTCCGAGTCAGACACGAGTCAAACCATGACTCGGACGAGTCAGGCGGCCTGTGAGTCACTGGTCCGAGTCGGGTCGAAATCGAGACCGAGTCGAGTCAACTCGTCCGAGTCAGAACGAGTCTGAAAACACTGGGTAATACTAGCAACCGGGGGTAACCCTACAAGGTTCCTCCATAGTAGGAAAGAGTCTAGACAGAGTGTAGAAAGGAAGATTTGATATAGAAAAGCGCCTGTGTTCGGAGCGCCTTCCCCTTTTTTCCCCGAGGTTAGGGTTCCATCGTTCCCCTCTTGGCCTCCTCGGACACCGGTGGCGGCTCCAGGGAGGCCAGGAATATGGATCAGAGCACTCGTGGCGTCGATCTAGCCCGGATTCTTCCCCTGTGTAGATAGGGGCTCCTTCGGTGATCGGATTTTATTTTTGCGCGTCATCGGTCATCAACATCCTCCAATCGGCGACGAGGGAGTGGTTCTCCACCGGATCTAGATGGAGCCGTCAAATCTGGCCCCGGCCTCTTTTGTTGGCGTCGGCAGATGTCTGGATCGCCTCCACTAGCCAGTAGTGCGGGTCTTGGAGCTGGAGTGGAGGCGGTAATCGACGGGAGGTGGATGCAGTTGCAGATCCTTCTCTTCCTCGCCCGCTGCCGGATATGGTGGTTATGTTACCCGGTCGTGGGTTCGTCTTTCATTTAGGATTTTGTTTTTCCCTTTGTTTTGTGTATCTGTAGATGGATCTTTTTGTGCTTCGTTCTCTTTGCCACCAGTGGAGGAGATGTTTCCGGCCACCGGTGCGTGTTGATTTCTGTCTGCATGTGGGGTGTTGACGCCGGATGGGCGGGTTTTTGTGCTGTCAAGGGGCGGTCTGGGTGGTGGTCCGGCGGATGTCGGTGTGTGCTCTTCCACCTGGTGGTGGTTTGTGGTTGTGCTGCCTTCTTCTGTAGCGCCGGCATGTGGGGGCCCCTGAAAGTCCGATTGTGACTTCCCCCTTGAATCTAGCCAAAAAAAAAAATTGATTTGAAATAGGAATTTGCAGCGATCTTTGTGGCACAAATTATAAGCCAAATAACTGAAACAAAATTAAAAATTGACATAGCACACCAGATCTCTCCTGGTTTGAAATAGGAGAACACATCCCTAATCCCCGGTGCCCTTGCACAAGGTTATAGTATTGAGTTACCTATCTTGCTTATAGAACTAATGTACTTCATGTGCCATGGATTATGCAGTTCATCACATACAAAGAAATAAAGGAAAGATTCAAGGACCACCTTTGGCTTGATGTCGTCTCTAAATGCGATCTGTTGCAAGTCTCCCCGAGCCGCCTTCTACGGGCAGAGGAGGATCACGCGGAGAGATATAAAAGGTTCGGGCCGGATGGAGCCATCCGTGTATCAGTGAAGAGCGAGGCCGGTGTCGATGGGGTTGGCAATCTAAATCTATAGATTTTGATCTATCTTTCTTTGGCTATAGCCTATAAGCGATTCAAACTTAGCAACTATAAATGACACTTTGCCCTGTTTATCAGCTGAAGGGCAGAGTGCATGATATGCTCATCTCCCAGATGGCAATGATCAGGCGCGAGACGAGCGAGCTCGTAAGCTAGTGAACTTTGGACGCTCGCGATCGTGGGATTCGATAGCAGCTCTAGCCTTCTTTGTGGCTTGTACTTTGTTGCGACAAAGAAGGGGTTTGGCTTGTATTTACATGCGTAACCTTGTTCTAGGGTTTTGATAGTTGGATTTCTGTGTCGGTTATGAGGAATTCATAACCTGTGGTGTGTGCCCTTAGTATTAATTGGAGATTTTTCTGACCCTGTCATAGTTTAGGCTTAAAGGTATTTCCTCATGTTTTAAAAAAAAAACCTGTATACATACGTCTAAGTGCCTGTATGTATTCCAAGCAGCAAAGTACATTTGGGTGAAATTTTCAAAACAGCTGCTAAATTTACATTATCACATTCACCCCCTCATGTAAAAACCCTACAAATGTCTCCCTCTATAGTCTATAGTTTGAAGAATTCACCCCCTCCAAATGGAGTGTTTGAGCAAGGAAATAGAAACTATATGGCAGCATTTGTAGGGTTTTAAACATGAGGGTTGTGATTGATAATCGATCAAACTACAGGGGGTCTATGGATAATTTACAAAACCCCCTCCCCCCAAAACCAAAAATAATAATAAAAAAAGAGAAGTCTGTAAGTCCTTTTTAAAAGATAACTTCTAGTTCCAGAACACGTCAATTTTAAAATATATCTCAAGTCCCTTTCGATGAATATATACCCTTAATGAAGAAGAATGTATACTAATGTATACCTGTAGGGACCCTAGCTAATATATTAAATTATGATGTACGGCTAATATTGCAAAATAGTTAAGGAGCTATACCTAATTTGCCGGAAAAAAACCTGCTTACCATTGGACGGCTCTGATGCATAAAGCCCTTCCTCTGGACTTAACTCCTTGGAATTCAAACTGTACAGGGTCTGAGTTTCGAACCCTGGTTTATCTGATGTGTCATGCACTAACAAACGATCCATTGACCATGATGGTCCAAACAAACCCAAACTAATGTGTCACGCACTAACATCGTCTCATCTGTGGGAGGGTTAAGGCAGCCCCGACCAGTTATTAATTCAGTGCCAGCCAAGCAGTAATCGATCCCAAGTCTCGTGCACCAACCCCTCCAATTAGAACTATGAATGAAGGATTGTGACCGTTTGGAATATTCCCGCCACGAAAGATCACCTGGGTGAGTGATACAACTTCCACTTAGATGAACCGCCGTTGGGTGATTTATTTTTCGACTACCCATCAAGGGAATGTTCTCGTCCTTAGAGGCCGCGACCGCCGAGGTTCAAGAAAAATGGTGCAGTGACCACTACCATTCATTGACATATGAAACAGTGCAGCGTTGAGGAAGAGGGGTTACCAATGGAGATCCACCATCACTCTAAGAGGTTTCCCTCCTTCCATCTAAGGGTGTGCAGATCCAAACCAAACCAAACTGAGCAATTTTGATCAGTTTCGACACACTCAATAGATCGGATCGGATTGGGTTTTTAAAAAACGACATAATTGAATCGGTTAACGGATTTGTAAATTCAAAACCGACTTAAACCAAACTGATATATATATATATATATATATATATATATATATATATATATATATATATAGAGAGAGAGAGAGAGAGAGAGAGAGAGAGAGAGAGAGAGAGAGAGAGGCGTGCGGCGCCGCACCGCAGCCGTTTGATGCACCGCTGCAGTGCGTTCGATGCATGCAGCGGTGCATCAGACGGCTGCGGTGCGACGTCGCACGCACCGCAAGCCGCATTGCCACATTTTAGTATCTCTCTCTCTCTCTCTCTCTCTCTCTCTCTCTCTCTCTCTATATATATATATATATATATATATATATATATATATATATATATATATATATATATATATATATATATATATGTGGGGGTTCTATCTAAGATAGGGTGATCATCCTCATAAAAATTCAGAACATTCTAAATATTCTAGGGTTGCTAACTCATCACATGTCATAGGGTACTCCCTATGACATGTCATAGGAACTCATTTCCCTATATATATATATATATATATATATATATATATATATATATATATATATATATATATATATATAATTTTTTTTTATTAAATATATCATATGTCCTCATATACTCTTGCTACCAACAACCATTGCAATACTGTAGGACAACTCAAAAATAGTCAAAAATCTTATCTAGCCCTAATGATTTGATAACAAATATTATTTTTTAAATTTGAACTAGGTCTTAGTAAAAGGAGGGGGGGGGGGGGGGGGGGGGGGGGAGGAGGAGAGCCTAATAAGAACATGGTCCAAAGCCTAAACCGGCCATCCAATCCAAACCGATTTTAATTGGATTGGATCCCAATCTTAGTTTGGTTTGGACGGATTGAAAATCCTCAAAACCGATCAAGATTGGATTGGTTTGGGTTTTACCTGAATATGTCAGTTTCGAGCAGATGTACACCCCTACTTCCATCAAACTCCCTACATGACAACTTCAGCTGAGTACCCACTTCCCTCAGCATGGAGTAAACCATGCTCTTCCTACCAACCGATCCGCCGCCCTCTCCCGACAAATGAGGGTCGGAACCAAACCCCACCGAGCTCACGCCTGCACCCTTCTGCAACCCATTCTTCCTCATCAACTCCCTCACCTTCTCCACCTCATCCCATCTACCCCCCGCTGCGTAAATATTGGACAACAGCACATAAGGCCCGATGTCGCTCGGCTCCATCTCTATCAGCTTCCTCCCCACAGCCTCTCCGAGCTCCCACTCCGAATGAGTCCTGCAGGCCGAAAGCAGAGCCCCCCAAAGGGTCGGGCCCTGCTGAGCCCGCATTGACCTTATGATCTCCCCCGAATCCCTCAGCAACCCAGCTCGGCCGAGGAGGTCCACCACGCAACCCAAGTGCTCGGCCTTGGGTTCGATCCCGTAGACCCGATTCATCCGATCGAAGCACCACCAACCTTCCAAAACCATCCCCCCATGAGTGCACGCGCTTAGCAGGCACACAAAGGTCGTCTCGTTGGGCCTCGGCCCCGTCTCCTCCATCTCCAAGAACAGCTCCAGGGCTTTGTCGCCGTGGCCGTGCAGGCCGTATCCCACAATCATCGAATTCCACGACACGACGCTCCGCTCCACCATCCGGTCGAACACCTCCGTCGCCAAGTCCATGACTCCACATTTCGCATACATCGTGAGGAGCGCGGTCGAGAGCAGCACGTCGGGCTCGATCCTCGTGTTGCTGTCCTTGATCAAGGAATGGACCCATTTCCCTTTGTCGAGCTGGCCGAGGTTGGCGCAAGCTGTTAGAACACTGACGAAGGTGGCTTCGTTGGGTTTTACATCTCCGACGGCCATCATGTCGTCGAACAGCTTCAAGCACTCCCGATAGGCCTTAGTCCGGGCGCAGAGCGCCAGCATAGTGTTCCAAGACACCAAGTTCCGATAAGGCATCGCATCGAAGAGCTCGCGAGCAGGAGCGGCTTCTCCAACCTTAGCATAACCATCTATTAGGGTGCTCCATGAGATGACATCTCTCTCGGGCATCATCAAGAACAGATCTTTGGCGGCCTCCATCTCTCCAGCTGCAGCATGCCCGGCTATCATCACATTCCAACTCGTCACCTCTCTCTCGGGCATTTCATCGAACAGATGGCGTGCGGCGCCGACCATCCCGTTCTTGATATACCCATCGACAATGGAGTTCCACGTCACTACATCTGACACCGGACTAGAATCGAACAGCCTGCGAGCGGCGCCGATTTCGCTCAGAGATGAGTACATATGGATCAGAGAATTCCGGACGAAGAGATCGGACTCGAACCCTAATTTGGAGATGTGGGCATGGGTGGTCAGCCCCTCCCGGGCCAGCCCAAGCTCGGCGAAGAGCTTGGCGAGGAGGGGGAAGGTGTAGTGGTTGGGTCGGACGCCAGCGGTAAGGACGTGACCGCGGTAGAAGCGGAGGGCTTCGTCGGGGCCGACGGAGGCGAGGTGGGCGCGGAGGATGGTGTTGGCGATGAAGGCGTCGGGGTGGCCGAGGCGGGCGAAGAGCGCGACGGCGCGGGGAACGGAGGCGGGGGAGGAGCAGAGCTTCTTGACGGCCCGTCCGGCGGCGAGGGGGTGGTCGAGAAGGCCGGAGATGATGAGCTGGGCTTGGACCCGGTCGAACTGCGGTGTGGATCCCGGGCCGCACGAGTCCAGCGCGCGGAGGAGCGGATGGCCCAGTGTTAGCGCGGGGGCGGTGGCGGGGGCGGGGGCGTCGGCACCGCGGGCGGCGGAGAGGGGGGTGGTGAGGTTGGGTGCGGGTGGGGGTTCGCCGTCCCAGATTCGAGTGGGGAATTTGTTCTTGTTGCGGTGGGTGTTGAGAATTTTTTGGAGGAAGAGTGAAGAAGGCCGAGGGATTGGCATTCGGCCTCTGCATCAAACATTCATATGCCAATTACTGCACCCTCAGTTAAATCTTTGCTGCCACTCCCCTAACTATCTCACTTCTTTCTCGGCCCCCAACAACTCTGCCACCCTTACTATTAGGGGTGGCAATGGGTCCTGTCGGGTCGGGTTCTTGTAGGATCTAGTTTCGGATTGTGTCTAAAACCTCAAGATCTGGGTCCGACCCGTTTAACTAATTGTGTCTAGATCCTAAACCCGGACCCGACCCGCTTATAAACAGGTAGACCCGATAAGACCCGTTAGATCCGTTTACCTCAACGATCTATTCAGTTGACCCGATCCAACCCAATCCAACTCGACCCGACCCGACTTGATAGACCCGCTGGTACTACATATTACAGTATCAAATTGCGAGTAGACCCAACCTGACACGACCCGTTGAATTTTAAGTGGGTCTTCCCGGGTCTACCGTGTCCAGACCCTAAACCCGGACCCGACCCGTCTACTAAACGGGTCTATCGTGTTGACCCATTTACAACCCGAACCTGTTTAACCCTGACCCAGACCCACTAACTTCGTGTCGGGTCTACCGTGTCGAGTCCAAAATTGCCAGCCCTACTTACTACTGGTTTTTGCCGCTCCTCAGCCATCCGATACTGACTGAGGTGTAATGTTTCTATTTTATTATTTGGTTTGTGTGAAATTGCATATAGGTATTAGTGATAACCTTTACAGATCACTTGCACTCAGGTTATACACTTATTTTCGTACTATTAGTTAATCTTTCATGCTATTTATTTAAAATTATTTTGTAATTTACATAAAGATTATTTAACAAACACTTAAATGTCTTCAATGATTATTTTGAAAACTATTTGATTTGTTTCAAAACATAAATGACTTCCATAAGCTAATTAGAGAAGATTTTATAGAAGAAAATTACTTAATTTTCTGAGATAAAATTGGCTAAGTATGAAGAAAAAGTATTTCTTTATAGAAAAATGTTTATGAAATAAAAATATTTTACTAGTCTTTGATGTTTCTTGATGTTCTTGTATTTCTCTATCATATGGAATTAATTGGGCCAATAATATTTTGATTAAGCCATAAAAAAATTAAAACACCACTTTTTGGAATACCTTAAAAATATGTAATTGCACTAGATCATAATCCTAAAAATATCTCAAGTATAAAACAGCAATTAAAGATGCATTCAAAATGACACAACAATTTTAGGTGATTCCCTACTCCACCCCTACTTCTTGCTTAGATTATGCACTATGTAAGGTAAAAGGTTGCAAGAATCAACTCACCCAACTCAACGGCTGTGTTGCCTCACATCGCCTTGCCCTTCTATAGATTTGTTGCCCAATCTCCACTAGCACCTAATGGCTATGATCCTTTGATCGGCCGTTTATTTCTCACATTAGTGCCCACGACCCAACATCATTAGTCGTTCCTGCCTCCTCTCCGCAAAGACAATTCCGATTGCTCGTACTCAATCCAATCTAACACATGGATCGGATGCCAAGAATATAACAGTTCAATCTCCCCCTTGAAGGAGACATCATCCTCCAAGCAGCCGAACACCCTCAAGTCTAAAAGATGGTGACGGGTGATAGCGTCTAGGTCACCTCTAATTCAGAATAAAATTTTACGTGGACAATTGTTAGAATAAAATTCTAGGTCCCCTCTAATAGAATTAGGTATGAAAAGGACCTAAAATATTACGCAGGCATAACCCAAGTCTAGGTCCCTCTAATTGGATTAGGGGAGACCTAGAATAGTTCAGAATAATCACACATGTAGGTTTGCCTCTAATATATCCTTCTGCGTTTGATTAGACAAATGTTACCTGTCTTAATGGTTCATTATCACTTATCAGGCATTGCTTTCATACACCTCATTTATTTTTCATATAAATAAGTACCTCGGTGCCGCCAGCACAAAATGCACAAAATATGAAGAGGTAACCCTTCTCAACAACAAACATATGCACATTTAAGATCTCAGAAAGGGAAGTTCCGATCTCGGATAGCTTATGGTCATTCATCAGTGGTGGGCTGGTGGTGGTGGACCGGTGGTGCATCACTCGGTGGTAGCTTCCGAAGGGGAAGACTTAATCCGGGGTTTCGTGGGTCTTCGTCGCAGATGACTGTTGATAAGATGCACCCCCGATCCGACGTTTTCAATGTTTTTGCAACTTTTTTGTTTTTCGTATTACATATCAAAGACATGGAAAAACTTTCATCGACAACTGATACAGCCCAAAATAGAAATGAATGGCGAAAGGACTCACATAACCGGCCCCAAGTAGCTGGTACATGGCTTGATGGCTTTGGTTACGGTATCACATATCGGAGACAGACCAGAGATAAGCTTCAGTCTCGGTCGCTCGCTTCTCATTCTGTCGCTTGAACAAGTCCTTCTCGTACCCTGCAAAAAAAATAACAGGATGGGCAAAAACCGAATGGGTAAAATTCCAATGCAAATAATTCCACAGTTTCGGAATTCAATTCACTGGGAACCTCTATACTTTGTGATTTTAGCAATGAGTATGCACTCTGTAATAAAAATCAAAATCAGCACAGCACTCAAAATGCCGCAAAAATAAAAAGCAACCACAAACTTGTGAGGTTGATAGCCTTGCGCAAAATTAGATTCTATACCTGAAATCTCGGGTTTTATTATAGATTTTATACCCAATTGGCTTTTGCATACAGATTTGGGTACACCTCAATACAGAGTCAGTACCCAGTAAAGACCTCATTGCATCTTTTATTGAAGGTTGACTGTGCGGATGACTGTGATCCTAATCCAGTATGACATTAATACAGTCCCTAACCCTATTGATACCGTAACAAGGCCCCAAGCACACAGGTCGGCATCTCAAGTTTCGGCATCTCGTAGTGTCACTCTCCTTCTCAGACTTTCATCGCGTTAATTCGTTTCATCAGTATCAAGGGTTAAAATATCGGTATCGGCTTGGTATCAGTCGGCACCAAAAAACTGTCCGTACCGGCAGTATGTACTGATATCGGTTCGTATCAGTGTGAATATACGCTTTTGCCCAAAAAATTATAATAAATTATCCACAAAATCCAGAATAATCTAAAGTGTTGGTTTTGTCAAGTTTGTTTCCATTAGTAAACAACATAGTCACATATTTGTCATCCTAAGTTATTAAAATCATTGTATTGCTGATTATTCTAAATTATTCAGCATTTTGTCATATAAGAAATTAAATAAAGTAAAACACAAGTAATAATTCAGAAATTCAAGCCATAAGTCATAAACACAAATCATTGCACTCAAATGAAACATAATAAAAACCAATAAGCCATAAGTAACTCACAACTCATAAGTCACTTCGTCATACACACAGAACTAAATGCTAAAGCAATGAAACAAAAGCTAAAGTAACAAACATAGCCTTTGAAGGTTAGATCCAATGATCCATACTCTAACAATATATTTCATATCATTCAAACGAAAAATTTTGAAAAAAATTAGACCTTCCTTCTCAAAGTTGGATTTTGAGACTTTCAAGAAGAAATTCAGCCACTTTCGTTTTTGATCCGGGTTTCGATCGTTCAAATATTGGTAGATCCATCTTTGAAAGGATTAAAAACCCCTCTCCTTCCAATTCTCCCAGCTCAAGAGACCCAAAAACCACCCAAAAAATTGAAGTGAACTGGTAGAGGGTATTTAAACCCCAGCCGGTACGTACCGATCGTACCAGCCAACACACGACCGATACCATGTGAGATGACCGGTACCAGGCCGGTATCGTATCAATACATACCGATATCCAGTAAATACCGATCGACATTTTGATCCTTTTTTATCAGTATACACTCCCTTCTTTACCCGACTATCGCTCACGGCTAGAGGTCGTGCTCTTAATCCTTCCACCACTTTTATCTCTCTAGCGAGCTCTCCCTCATGATCGGCGGCCACTCGTATCCTTCCACCTAACTCTGTCTCTGCCAAGCTCTCCCTCACAGCCGACATCCGCTTGCAGTCCTTCCGTTTCTCAAGACTATCTACCTGACTCTCTCGGGTGGTCAATGGCCGGCACATCCCTTCTTCCTCGACCCCTCTCTGCCCGACTCTCCCTTGACAGTGGTTGTCGCTCGCAGCAATTTCCTTCTTCGCTCCATTGTCAGTTGCCTCGCTCCCCCCGGCCCTACTTCCAAATGCCCTAACACTATGTGGCTAGGTTCCTAACCGAAGACAACCTCCCACCCACCCTATACCTACCTAAAACCAAATGTACGGGTTGTGTAAGCGTACCAGCGTTGGTATAGGGCAGGTTAGGACCCTCCCAGACCCAGTCCACTATGGTTATAACTTATAAGTATGGATACCTTAAAATGGCAATACAAAATCCTAATAAATGGCAATACCAGAACCATTGCACGTGGTCTTTTTTCTTCACAACTCTATATCCTCCATCAGGAGGGACTTGTGATCCGGCCCTCCTATGATACCCGCTGAACTAATCCATCGCACCCGAACACCCATGCTACGGGCAACATCAGCGTATATCAAAGGAGGCAGTGGCGGTGGTACATACTTGTATCGATGTTGTAAAAATTGTGTTTACTATATCACACTATATGTAGGCCCTGAAATGCACCTTTACTTGGAATCGTAGGTGTTGTATAGAGGTATTCTTTCAACTCGTTTTGCAACTTTCTTTTGCCACCTGATGTGACACAGATCGCAACGGCCCTTTGCCTGCATGCTGGGCTAATTGCGATTCATCAGTCGGGGCTGGGTGCAACAGACTGTTGCGAGTGTGCAAAGTTGGCAAAACGAGTTAGTTGTTAGGATTTGCCCCGCTATATTAAAGGGCCCCGTGGTTTTGAAATTTTAGTCCGCAACGTCCTCCAATCGAAACCCTCCGTCCATCTCATCTTGGTAAGGAGCTCAAGATCCTCGGAAACGAAGCCCTCCGTCCATCTCAAAAAGAAGCTCAATGTAACTAATCTTCGTTTTCAGATGCAGTACATTAGTTATATTCCTTGAGCAGTAAAAAGGAAATACTTATAGTGAGCCTCCTATGAAGTATAATTCATTTGAATTCATGTTCCTCTATTGAACTGTCCGACAATAAATAAAAAAATTGAAGATTGTTTTCTAGTTCTATTTTAATGTGATCTCTTTATTTTTCCGAAAATAAATAAATTCCTATTTGATTTTGTGTGCACAATTGAATAAATATCTTAATATCTTATTAGAGGGAATTAGTTTATTATTGATTATATTCTAAGAGTTTTTCTTCGATTTGAATATTCTGCTTTGAAAGCGATGGAACTAGCGCTTGCGTTAATAGCCAATAACATGATCACATCAGCATATTCTTTTATTTTTTTGGTCATAATTTTTTAAAAAAATTTTGGATCACATAGTGGAGTGAAAATGTATGCCCTTTAAATTGCGTTTTAAAGGTAGTTCCACTCATTTGAGATATCGGAATGAATGTCTGTAATGAAACTTGTATTTACATTTGCACTTAACTCTCTGCTTCATATTTTAAGTCACATAAATGGCCTCGAACGTTTTAAGTGTCACTTCTTGAATTATTTTTCTAATTATCAAGGGGGAGAAGGAGATTTGTCTTCAGAGCCTACACATGATAACTAATCTAGTGCTTTATTTCTCATGATATGAGCAGTGGGAATGATAGTTACAATAACATTATATATGTTGTGGATTTCTTGGGACTTGATATGGCCAGAAGAGAGGGTTGCTACTGAGGGGTGAGCTGCTATCGGACCTGCGACACAACTATTCGACACGAGTGTTTATCTTGCTGTAGAGTATTTACACGATGATGCATCTCGTAAGAAATCGTCTAGAGTGCTCAGTCTGCTTGTAAGAGTTCGAGGATGAAGATCCTGTGGTATCATAGTAGTCAAAGCGGCTCCTAGGCGCCGCCTAGGTCCGCCTATGTGGCTGTCTAGGACCGCCTAGGCAGTTTTTCACTTGATCCAATTTGAGGTTTTCCCAAAATTGAGTTGAATTTTGCCCCATACAAAAAAAATGGGGGGATTTCAAAATTGGGTGGAATTACCTCAAAATTGAGCCGCATTAACTCAAATTGAGTTGAATAAACTCAAAATAGTTGAATTAACTCAGATTCTTATGATGGGTTCATAAGAATTTGGCATTTTTTCCAAATGGAGTTGCATTAATACAACATTAAGTGGAATTAACTCAAAATTGAGTTGAATTAACTCGAGGTTTTTTAAATTGAGCTGAATTAACCCAAAATTGAGTAGAATTGACTCAAATTGAGTTAAATTAACTCAAATTCTTATGATATGTTCAAAAGAATTTAGAGGTTTTTCAAAATTGAGTTGAATTAACTCAAATTAAGTTAAATTAACTAAAACTTGAGTTGAATTAAATCTAATCTTAAACAATAAACCCTAATATTTTTATTTTTTTCCCTGATTTTTTAGAATTTTTATTCTATATATATATATATATATATATATATATATATATATATATATATATATATATATATATATATATATATAGGGCGCGGGGATGCTGGACCTGAGGTGCAGCAAGAACGCTGCACCTCGGCCTTGTTTGACCCCCCTAGAGGTTTTGGAATTGGATGAAATTTGGTGAGGGTGTTGTCTAGGGTAAGATGATCATCCTCACAAATTTTCATCAAATTCCAAAACTTGTAGGGGGGTCAAATGGTCGAAGCAAAATCTGCAAAATCTGTAGGTGACTGCAGATTTTGCAAAATCTGCGATTTTGCTTCGACCATTTGAGGCCCCTACAAGTTTTGGAATTTGATGAAAATTTGTGAGGATGATCATCTTACCCTAGACAACACCCTCACCAAATTTCATCCAATTCCAAAACCTCTAGGGGGGTCAAACAAGGCCGAGGTGCAGCGTTCTTGCTGCACCTCAGGTCCAGCATCCCCGCCCCCATATATATATATATATATATATATATATATATATATATATATATATATATATATATATATATATATATCGCCTAGGCGGCACCTAAGCGTCGCTTCGTCTAGACAGACCAAAACGCCTAGGCACCGCCTTGACTATGTTGCTTGGCTTTTACACCGTCGTACCTGCCTTATTTGTCACTAAGTTATAATGTAAATTATATGATCAATGTAAATTGTTATTTGTAGTTACACATTGTATAGGATTATTTGTAGTCATACATTGTATAGGATGTTTACTATTTGGTCCCACTGTGAATTTTCTATACAAAATTATACTCAATAGTTATATAGGATCCGATCAAATAGTATTAGAGACATGAATAATAATAAGAGGAAATAAATTATGCCTTAAAACGAATAATAATTGTATAATACTTTTTGTTTAACTAATAAACACCAACAACTACAAGAAACAAAACTTGACAATGCTATTTTCTTAAATATAAATAATGGACTGTGCCGTGTATAAAAATCAGTAGAGGTGTAATCTCCCAAGAATTGTAGCAAAAAAGGCAACAAATTGTCGACTAGAAATTCGGCAAACCAAATAATCTATTGGGTTAAAATTATTAGATCATTTTCAACTTACAACAAACATCATAAGGCGTGTTTGTTTTAAAAGCAAATAATGTGAAGTGCATTCGAGTGAAATTAATATAGTAATTAGCTCTTTCTCCATTAAGTTGATTTTGAATACATATTTTTAAAATATCACTCCAATGTTTAGTATCAGAACTGTTATTGCCAAGCCAATTCCATCCTCTAGGTATACTTCTCTGAAATTTTAGCTCTTTGTTCTTAGAAAGCTTGACTTCCATAAGTCCACAAAGGTCAACCTTGTTGCGTTTAATCAAATTCGCATGTTTAGCTCTTCTATCTGCTTTCTCCTACGCTCTGAAATTTCAGTTATTGATAGTCATTTAATCAATACTCTGAAATTTATCATATTCCAGAGGCTTTGGTAAACAACCATCTAGAACTTACTGGGAAATAATTTTTTTTGGTACAAATTTATTGAAAATAAATAGTTGCAAATATGTGGAAACATGGGTTGAGATTGGAGGTTGATGTTGAGGATGACATCAAGAGAGTTTCTTGGGAATTTTGGTGAGGAACAATTGTGTGAACTACCAAACCCTATGGGAATGATTGTATTCAAAGCAGTAAAGTACATTTAAGTGTTTTGTAATAATTTGTATTCAAAACTAACTTAGAGGAGAAAATTGATTACTATCTTAATTTCACTCGAATACACTTCACTTTATTTGCTTTTAACACAAACACATCATATCGTACTTGTTGTAAGTCGAAAATGATCTTCGAAAAATTTTAACGCAATAAATTATTTGGGTTATTGCATTTCTTGTCAGCAATTTGTTAACTTCTTTGGTACAATTTTTGGATAATTACACCTCTACTGATTCTTACATTCAGCACAATGCGATATTTATATTTCGGACAACAGTATTGTCAAGTTTTGTTTATTATAGTTCTTGGTGTTTATTAGTAAAACAAAAAGTATTATAAATGTTGTATGTTTTGAAGTAATACATGTAACTTACCCACCATTTATTTATTATTATTATTATTCATGTTCCTAATATTATCTTATACGATCCTACATAACTACTAAGTATAATTTAGTAAAGAAGATTCACAATTAGACTAAACAGTAAAACATTGTATGCAATGTATGACTATAAGTAACAATTTACATTGATCATATGATTTATATCACAACTCGACGACAAATAGGCCAAGTACGGCGACGTAAAAGCGAAGCGGCAATATAATTCTCGTGGAATTGATGTCCATATGGGAGGCAATCTACATGTTCTCCGTCCTCAAACTCTTCCAAGCAGACTAAGCACTTTAGACGATCTCTCACAGGATCCTCGAGATCCTGGTGCAAATATTCCGCAATAAGATAATCAATCGTGTCAATTCACTATGTCGTAGGTACAATAACAGCTCCCCCTAAGCAGACACCCCTTCCTCTGGCGATATTAAGTCTCAATAAATCTACAGCATATATAGTCACTATAACTATCTCTCTCTGTCTATATTATCAAAAATGATGCATTAGGCAAGTAATCGAGTACAAACTCTGAAAACATCTATCCTTCTTCCCACTGGTAATTAAAGAAATAATTCAAGAAACGACACTTAAAATGTTCAAGGCTATTTATGTGACACTTAAAACCTGAAATAAAAAGTTAACTGTAAATATAAATACAAATTTCATTACAGACATTCCTTCCAACAACTCAAAGAAGTAAAACTACCCTTAAAGCGCAATTTTAAGGGTAGAAACTTTCATTCCAACTATCAGATCTAGAAATAAATAAAATAAAATTCCGAGCAAAAAAACAAAATAATATATTGATGCGATCATGTTATCGTCTATTAATGTAAGCACTACTTTGATCGCTCTCAAAACAAAATCTTCAAATCCGAAGAAACACTTTAAACATAATCAACAATAAACTAATTCTCTGTAATAAAATATTATGATATTCATTCAATTGCACATACAAAAGCAAATAGATTTTATCCATTTTCAGGAAAATAAAGATATCACATTCAAACAGTACTAGAAAACAATCTTTAATTTATTTTCCTGTCGGACTGTCAATAAAGGAACATGAATTTAAATGAATTACACACCATAGGGGGTTCATTATAAATTTTACTTTGATTGCTCGAGGAATATACTTAATGTATAATGTCTGAAAATAGAGATCAGTTACCTTGAGGCTTGAGCTCGTTCCCGAGATGAATGGAGAGCTTTATTTTGGAGGACCTTGAGCTCCTTCCCGAGATGGACGGAGAGTTTTGTTTCGGAGGACCTTGAGCTCTTCCTCGAGACGAGATGGGAGGAGGGATTCGATTGGAAGGCATCGCGGACTAAATCAAGCCACGAGGTCATATAATATAGCAGTGAAAATGCTACTCAACCAACTCGTTTTGCCAACTTTCCTTTGCACACTCACAACAGTCTGTCGCATCCCGTCCCGTCAAGTGAATCGCAATCAGCCCCAGGATGCAGGCAAAGAGACCGCTGTTATCAATGCCACGTCAGGTGGCAAAAGAAATTTGTAAAACGAGTCGGTAGAATAGCTATATATAGCACCTTCAATTCCAAATGAACACGTATTTGGATTCACATTCAGTGATATAGTAAACATAAAACTTTCACAACAATGATATAAGCATGTACCACCGACACTGCCTCCTCCGATATTCCTTGACGTGGCCCGCAATATGAGTGTTAGGGTGCAGCGGGTTCGTTTAGTAGGTATCATAGGAAGTCCATATAGCAATGGTATTCCTGATGGAGGACTAAGAAGCACGGATACGGATACAGCGATACGGCAAATCTTATAAAAGTAGGATACGGGTACGGCTAAGGATACGACAATAAATTATTATTTTTTAAATATAAATTTTAAATAAAATACTAAAATATTAATTTATAGAACTATTAATTGATAGAATGCATCATAAAGAACATATTTTGTTGCATATTCAATATAAATAAAATATTAATTGCTATAATTTATCACTGTTTTTTGAAAAAAAAAATTAATAAAATTTTCATAATTGGCTCGATATTTTATCATTGTTTTTTATCGATCTTATTGCATACCTGCAGATCCTGATGGCGGGTTAGTAAGCCTGGCGCCTGCAAATGGGGCTGTGAGGGAGAGCGAGAGAGAAAGGGAGGGAGATAGAGAGATATGGGGCTGTGAGGGAGAGAGACGGGCGAACGACGGACGGCTACAATCGGGTAGCGGACGGGTGCGGGGGGACAGTGGGCGACTGCAGTCGGACGACGGACGGGCGGCTAACGGCTGTAGTTGGGCGTGGACGGCGGACGGCTACAATCAGGCGGGTGACAGCGAACGGCAAACGACGGGCACGGGCAGACGCCTGCCTCTCTGCTCTCCCTCTCTTCTCGCTCGATCCAGAAAATAGGGTGGGGTTAAATCTTAGGTAAATTACACATAGACCCCTTACAATTTGAAAAATATCACTTGCACCCCCTCCAGAGAGGGCATTTGTAGGGTTTTAAACACGAGGGGGTGTAAGCGATAATCGGTCAAACTACCGGGGTCTTTGTGCAATTTACCCTTAAATCTTTTAGTGTGGGACAATGGGTTTGGTTTTGGGTTTGAGCTTAACTTTTAACCAAACCCAAACTCGATAACCCAAGCTCAAACTGGTCAGCCGTATCCTTCTCGTATCCGACTTGTATCCCTCTCGTATCCCGCCATATCCTTCCCGTATCCCGACTGTATCCGGCCCGTATCCCAGCCGTATCCGGGCCATATCTTGGTATTTTTAAATCCAAGATACACCCGAAACGTATCGGACACGTATCCGAGCCGTATCCGGTACGGGTACGTCATGTATTTTGAAGTATCCGTGCTTCATAGATGGACGATATAAAGAGTTGTGAAGAAAATACCATGCGCAATGGAGAAGTAAGAGTTCAGCAGAGCTTTACTTTGTTTCTTTGTTTGTTTTGGGATGGTGGACGCCTGGATGGAGTTTGGATAACCTGAGGTTAACTATAACCTCAACTTAAGAGATAGGTGAGATCCACTGAGTGCGATTCATCGTTCGGGGACGGTTGTGATTCGATTTTGGCTTTCACCTCTCTTTAAATGAGGTGATAGAGAGGGGGTCCAAGAGAAGAGTCGGCATTTTCAGGTTCGGGGACGGTTGTGTTCTTTGTTTTCTAGGATCAACCTAAAATTCTATTTGAATCACAGTCGTTATTTTGCATGCTAGATCCGGCAACTAATTATTAAACAGAGGTGGTAACCTAGAAATATGCTCAAATGAGGATGATTGTGATTCAGTTTAAGAGATAGATCAGGCCACAAAACTAGCTAAGTAACCTAGAAGTATGCTCAAATCAATCGAGTTTCAACAGTTAACTAATGGTTAAACAAAGCAAGAAAAAATCACATGCAAATCATAAACCACAATGCTAATGAATAATGGCTCAAAAAAGAGATCGAGGAGGGACAATAGTATAATGAGAGGACAGACAAAAAGTAGAAAACAAAGAACAGGACATGAAAAAACAAGTCGGGAGAGGGACAAACCAGTGCTGCGGTCCACTCCATCCCAATGTCGTCCAGGTTTGATACCGTAACGGTTTGGATGGAAATCTAGTCCCCGTTTCATCCAGCTATGGCTAGGAATAGTCTGAGGAACTATGAACCCTGACTCTTTCATCTTTTCATCATCACCTAGATCTTCCAAGATAGTGTCTGAGTGCTTCCGCTACAATAAACAAGAGAGAGGACACATTAGTTTAATGATATTATGATACCAACTAACAAAAGTATGACTTGCTACTGAACATTGAAGTACCTTCACCAAATGTGCCATCGGATCACCCCATCTGACCCTTTCCTTCAACATCTTATCAAGCTCAGGATCATCCCTGCAAGTGATAGCAAGCATACTAGTGGGTCAGATATTTGCATGGAAGTAAACTTGAAAAGACAAGTACAAAACCAGTTACATCTATCAAACAGGAATCAAAATCGGAATCTCTTAAATGTATACCATCACTATCACCAAAATGAAGGTCGGACATGCAAGTGAGCTGTTGAAGTATAAGCTGTAGAAGTATAAGATTAAAGACTCTGTAGCCAAACGAAAATACACTCTCATGAGACTAAATTGCTTGTCACAACAAGCCAACTGCTGTGGAGTAGAATTCATGAAATAAATGCTCATAAATGACACAAACATGAGGCTCAAGAAATTGGGACACCCAAAGTTTCCAGTAGAATGCTATTCATTATCCAAAATTAGCACAATCTGGAGTTATCTAAGTAATATGCTAATGTCGAGTCAAAAGAAACAGCTACCAAAAAAATCAGCCGACCGAATGTTGGATAAGGAGTTCATCGAAAGAAAGATCGCACCCCTTATCATGGCATTACAAGAGCTCCAATTGAGAAGATAAAGGAATAAAACTTAAGCCAAAAAAGAAACATATGACATTAAAGAAAATTGCACCACTAAACGGCAAAAACCAGCAGTATTACATGGATAGAGATACGGTAAACAGTAGATCTCAGTGAGAGATTCATCGTGAGCCGAACATTAACATACAAGGAAATTATCTAACTAAAGAAAGGTTGGAACAGACAAGCATTAGCTTTATCAGAACAAAAGAAATGTGCAAAGGAGGATGACAAACACCTCGCCTCCAACCCAAGGTAGTCCATGCCTTTCTTATCTGCTCATTACCCTATGAGTGCCCTCATTCTGTTTATAATGGTTACCGACAAAGCAGGGCCCTCCCCAAAGACTTGTTGTTCAGGCGGACAAACCAAATATCTTTGTTAAAAGAAGGATACACCAGAGGGTTCCTCAGGAAGAAATGAATTGTCATGTTTCATCAATGAATATAATAAATCAAACAATTAATCTGATTGAATGGAACCGCTTCCTTGAGGATAATATTAATCTTAGAATATCATGTCTCCATGCTCAACACTCAACAGCATAATGGTACTTTTAAGTTTTAATAAACTAAGAAAAACATATATAGGAATTTATTAGGCTCATCATGATTAATATAATTGTTCTAAAACATATTGGGAAAAAGTGATCTTCCTTGCCGTCAATATGATTAATGGATGGTGAAATCCACAGTTGATGGCAACTATTTTGGCTATCACGAGCAAGCACCAAGGAGCTCACAAGGGCTTGCCACCTAGGCACAGCCAACAATGTCCAAATAGACCGATGTATGTGCTTGGATTTCTAGCTGTTTACTTAGGCCATGGCTTGGCATAACCAGTTTATATATATATATATATATATATATATATATATATATATATATATATATATATATATATATATATATATATATATATATATAACCTACAATACTAGCACAAAATGACCATACAAAAATAGTTAATGCTTATATTTGTACAAATAATGTTTGCAAGTTACAGATTACTCACTAGTAATAGCCTATTTGGTAAGGAAAATGCTTTGCAGCCCTTATATGGTATTCCCGTTCAGACCCAAGAGATGTGTGGGGCCCATGCCTACATGTGGGTCCCACACCCCCTTTGAGTCTACATGGTAAACCTGGATACATGCTACATAGTGCTCATTTGCTAACATATTTTAGGAGAGTTTGATTCGACCATTTCATAAAGAATTGTTTGGAGCAGAAACTTTGGTGATTCACCGTGATTGTTGACATTAAGCTTCATCAATATTTGCAGGTGGATTGTTATGCATGGTCAATGTATCCCTTTTTTTTCTCTTCGACAACATAACACAAATGTCCATCTTACACCATACGTTTGGATAAGGTACAAACAATATACATCTGTTTTGTGAAGATCAATGATTCAATGGTATAAAACCTTAAAATCACGAAATATTTACACATCAAATTCTTCATTCTTTCCTTTTACAAAAGGCATCCAAGCCCATCATAAATCCCTTTCCTCAGCCTTTTCCTTACACCCTAATTGTAGAAACGAGTAAACTAAGACAACGGAGGGGATGGCAGAGCGGACGGATGTTGGAGGGGACTTTGTCTGAGGAGGGCAAGTAGTGAAAGGGGAGGAGTAATGGGGCATGATGAGGGTCTATTTGTTAGCATGGGACTCAGGTGAAATTGGGGAGGGATCAAGTAGAGCAAGTTGTGGTCAGCATGTACCAGCAAGTTAAGTTAACTAGATTGATTTTTGTAGGAGTAGGGCTCGGTTAGGAGGTTAGACGAATCAATCGAGGCCATCAGGGTAAGATTGCAATGGGCAGAGTGGCTCAACCGGGTTGGTTGTGGACTGGGTAGCAAAAGCACAAGGAAAAACATATGTCACAAAGAAAAAATCAAGTCTTATTTAAGTTAAAGAGCCATGTCAATAAAAATGTTACAAAAATACCACTATATGACAATTAAAATTAAGATTATGACTAATAGATGAAAAAGAGAATATCTAACTTTTATTTTTAAAACTCGGGTAAAGATAGAAGAAGCCATATCTTGTATATAGTGTGTATTCAACATTATTGTTCTTATATTGATAACAAATTATATTTTAAAAAAAGATGTTAACTATAGGCAAACTACTAACCAAATGGGAATTCTGACATGGCAACCAAAAGATTCATGTTCGAGGTGATTTGACTACCTTGAAATATACCCTCGGACTCTATCAGCTCGTTCTCTATCATACCAAAAAATCTTGGACTAAGTTATCACGGAGGATATAGCGGTAACCAAATCATGTATATGATGATTGGAATTGCATATTTGGGAACTGAAAAATAATGCAGTAACTAAAAGTTAATTTCCATTGTTTACAAAAGCGGTTCGGGCACTCGTCTAGGAGTCCGCCTAAGCATTCTGGGCCTTAGACCGCATCGCCTAATTTGAGACCCGCTTTTCTCGATGTCCATAAGAGAAAGGTCGTCGATGTTATTGTCGAAAGCAGTCATTCGTAAGTTTCCTTTCTCCCATTCGTCTCCTTCATTTTCTTCATTTTAATCATGTTTTTTTCTTTTTTAACTAGCACACTAGTATGTAGTGGCTCCTTGGACCCATTGTGATCACCCGAAAGAATGATGATAGTGGCACCCTTGGCCCATTGTGAACTCCTGGAAGAATGATGACACCGTAAACATAATAGTTATACAAATTCTAAGTAAAATGTTTTATAAAATTTTGAGCGCCTCAATCTCTAGGCGCCCGCATAGGCATCCGCCTTTCGCCTTACCGCCTTAGATTCGCCTAACGCTTTTTAAAACGTTACTAATTTCAAACCAATACAAAGTTTCAATGATGTAAGCTGACAACTCTACACAATGGAAGTACTTGTTTCATGGACCAAGATGTTAGAACTTGAAATAAGTTGTATGTCGTCATGATAAGCAGACATTTCTCTCATCTTACTCAAATACATGAGCAAACACGAAATATGCAGCTTTGACAAGTGGCAAATGCTTTTAACAATTACGAGGAACTTCCTACAGTAGTAGAGTAGTATGAATGATGAGTATTTTTTAGTCATTTAAACGGTTCACAATCACTTAGTCAAGATGCACATATCCATCCAATAACAACAAAAAAGATGATGAAAAATATATTTCAGTAGTAACTAAGAGTACAATTTAACTATCATTGGCAGTGCATGCTTACCTTGTACGAGCAAAAGGTTTATCCTTTTCAAGTTCTAACTCCAGGGCCTTAGTTTCAGCTTCTCGCTTTTGTGCTAGGCCTTTACCCCATTCTAATTTCTTTTCCTGAAAATGCACATGGAGCATAATCAGTATCATCATTCTTTGCATATACAGCATGAGCGACCAAGCGATTGTTCAGTCACACACCCACTTGTGCGGGGGTTTTTCCGTGTGTATATGCTAGAAAATATAAGAAATAAAAAGAAATTCAAATAAGGTATTTGAGAAATGAGGATAGTGATTCAAGTACGTTGCAATAATAAAAAAACATCAAAAGATCTCATTCACCATGTTAAAAACCGATTAGGAAAATTGCAATAGAGATTCAAGTACAAAACAGAATGCATTAGTACAAAGTCGGGTTTGATGCTAGTACATGTCTTTTAGGGCGGCCCATGATCCACCTATCCACCTCCTACTTATGTTTGGGCAAATACACATTATGAGACCCTTCTTTTACCCCTGGACATTTAAGATACCGTCATAACACCAATTTTCTTCTTCACTTGATTCGTACAGGATTTGCATATGGCTTCTATTTTCCTACCATTTTATAGGCCTAGCTAAGAGTCACTATATCCTATCACATAGTGAGGCCTTTATCTCTCCCCTTTGATCATCGTCCATTGTTTTTTGGTAATTATTATCCTGATCTGTTAGGTTAAATTAAGTTCAAAGAGGGTAGTAAGAACCAAAATATTGCATTACCGATGAGTCGGATTGGTCTGATCGTTTCTGAGTTGTAGAAACACCAATCCTTACAAAGAAAAAAGTAAACGAAACTCAAAGACAAATCATGTACCAATCAAGTGAAAGAAAAAAATGGATGGTAATGGTATCTAACATGTCTAGTGCTCAAGAACAAATATAGTGTAGTATCTAAGAGTCAAACAAGTGGTTGGTTGACCAGTGGCAAGCAGTACGAATGGTGACACAAACTAATGGGACAATCATGGTTTAAAATTTCGATCAAAATACCAAAATTTTGCTAAAATATTTCGGTTTCAGCCGCGGGCGAAACGAAAGGGGATTCAAAGATCAAAACTTAGACTCTTGATTTCGGCAAAGTTTAGGGATTTCGGGGGTATTTCAAATGGCAACACGATCTAATGGGACAATTTACTATGGAACATACCCAGTGTAGTTAAGACTGCGTCAAGGCGTTTTGACCTGTCTAGGCGAAGCGACCCCTAGGCGTACCCTAAGCAGTGTGTGTATGTGTGTGTGTGTATATATACACGGGATATAGGTTGGCGGCCAATTTCGGTGAAATTGGCAGCCACCCATTTAATGCCCCTAGGAGTTTTAGAATGTGCTGATTTTTTGTAAGCATAAGTAAATTACCTTAGATAGAACACCCACAAAAACTCAGTACATTCTAAAACTTTTAGGGGTATCAAATGTTATCATTCAGATTAACGGTTAAAACGGATGTTCAATAAAACTTCTAACATTTGATGCCTCTAGAAGTTTTAGAATGTGCTGATTTTTTGTGGGTGTTCTATCAAGGTAAGGTGATTATACTCACAAAAAATTAGCACATTTTAAAACTTATAAGGGCTTCAAATGGATGGCTACCCATTTCGTCAAAATAGGCTACCAGTCTATACCCCATTTTCTCTCTCTCTCTCTCTCTCTCTCTCTCTCTCTAATATATATATATATATATATATATATATATATATATATATATATATATATATAAGGAAGCATGTTTTTATTTTGGAGATAAACAAAAAATAAAGAACGACCGAGATCGTCCCACGCTACCCCGTCGGACTTCCAAGACTAGGTGGGGTGGGGTGCATCGAACGGCTCGAATTTAGACATTTTAGTGTGATTCAAACTCAGCTCATTTTGTGGCATTCATTATTTCGGAGGGGGATTTATTGCCAAATTTCGGGGTATTCAAACCTGGTTGATTTTGGAGACAGAGAATGACAGGTGATTTATTGCAAACTATTTTTGTGGGTATTCAAACACATCAGGTCATTTATTGCAAACGGATTTTGTGGTATTCAAACCCAGTTGATTTTGTGGTATTTATATTTTTGGAGGGAGAGAATGGTAGGTGATTTATTGCAAATGGATTCCATGGGTGCATCGAATGGCCCAAATTTTATGTGATTCAAACCCAACTGATTTCTCCCTAAGAATAACAAGTGGTTGATTGCAAAAGGATTTCGTGGGTGCAACAAATGGCCCATATTTTATGCAATTCAAACCCGGCTGATTTTGTGGTACCTTTACCCCTTACATAACCATTGCATAGGAATGACACCTTTTACAGAGCCTCCTCTCTCTCTCTCTTTCTCTCAGCCTCCCGCATGACTCTCTTATGCCGAGTGCCACGGCCAGGGGAGTTTTGCCGCCGAAGGCAACCGTCCGAGTGCCGACAGGATCTGCTGACCCATATTTTTTTGACCCATCATTCTAATCGTTGGATTCGGGTTTCAGAATATGCTGAATTTTTTGTATAGGTGCTATATATGATATGTTAATCATCATCATCAAAAATCAACGCATTCTAAAACCTCTAGATGCATCAAATGTGCTATTCAAATCAATGGTTGAAATTGACGGTCGAAAAAGCTTATAATATTTGATGGCCCTGAAGGTTTTAGAATGTGCTGATTTTTTATGAGGATAATCAACATACCATAAATAGCACATCTACAAAAATTAGCATATTCTAAAACCCGAATCCAATGATTAGGATGATGGGTCAAAATATGGGTTATCCGATCCTGACCCTATATATATAGGAATGTTACAGTGAGCTATAAGCTACGAGAGGAGAAAATGAGCTTTGAAGGGCCTAGATGTTTTGAAGGGCCAACGCCTAGATGTTTTGAAGGACCAACGCCTCGGGCCGCCTAGGTGTCTTAACAACCTTGTATATAATATTGCTCGCCTTTGGTCCACCTTAGGCTCAAAGAGATCACCAATGCATTTGCTATCCGTCGACCGCTTTAAACTCCCCTGCCGCGATGTATTCACTATGTGCTTTTTATGGCTTTGGGGAAGGGTAAGAGCTCAGCATAAACTGAGTCAAAATCCTTTTTCTTATCCGTGATATCTCGGATATCAAGTCAATTATGTGTGTTGTACTTCTTGCAGGTTGCAGCCAAGGAAGATCCAATAGTATCAGTAAATGAACTACAAGCATCGAGAGTTCGTCTTGAAAGAGCTTGCCGACCGAGACTAGCAAAATATAGTCAAAAGGCAATTTCTACTCCTCAAACCTTAATTGCAAAAAAAAATCTTAATTTGTGTAATGTAAATTAGAAGAATCGGAAGCTATACAATTATCCATTCCCTTGACGAGTCAATCAAGTGGCTGATTGACCATTGGCAATAAGTAGTACGAATGGTGAGACGATTTAACGGGCCCCCTACCGTTAATAAATATCATGACTTTTTTCTTGTTGATGGCTAACACCACATTTAACTTCAACTAAAAACAGAACAAAAAACTTCAGATAATCATAGGCATCGACGTATTTCTTGTCCCAATATTGCCAAAAAGAGCATGTGTGAGTCTAGTATGGTGTTCATGCTAAAAGAAGTAATAATAATTGTTCTAAGTCACTTAACATACAGAAAATAAGTACCTTTGGTTTCTCTTCTTCTTTTGATTTCGATAACTCCTCCTTTGAGATACGTTTTCCATCCTTATCTCGAAAGACCGTCTCTGCACCTCTTCCACTTAGAGAAGGATCCATGGCAGCAAACCTGCAAGCACAGAAATTCACTTCAAATGTCAGCTTACTATGCAATACATTTGTCTGCTCTCCAGCACAATGAAAACTTTGATTCTATTACTACCTTGACAGGTCCTCCTTCTTCTTCTTGTCAATCTCTGCTTTGATCTCCTTGGCTGTCAACAAACCAGTCGTCCTTTCCTCCTTGACCGAAGGCTTTCCGGTTCTGAGGGCCTTTGGCGAATGGTGCCTACGTGGTGGAGAGAGGTCAGGCGATGAACCCCTCCGACTCCTCCTTGGTGGAGAAATATCAGCACTCTCCTGCGTGCGGTGGTGGACCCGCCGCGGAGGTGAAAGGTCAGACACAGTGGGGCCTCGAGATGCTTCGCCCTCCGGCGAGGGGCGCCGGACCCGTCGCGGAGGGGAGAGATCCTCCCGCGGCCGTCTTCGAGGCGGCGACAGATCGACGGAGCCAGGCGGCTCCGCTTTGGGCTCCAGCGACGGCGTGTCGACGCGCCTCCGCCGCTGGCGCGGGGGAGACAGGTCAGAGTCCCCGGGATCAACGGGCTTGGGTTCGCGGCCGGGAGAGGGAGTATCGAAACGAGCACGGCGCTGTCGCGGAGGAGAGAGATCACTACCAGCGACGGCAGAAGTCGACGGCTTCGGAGGGTCGGAGATCGGGACCCACCCGCTGCCGTCCTGAGAGATCGTGTGGTACGGCTTCCTGGATCGGATTGCTTCGAGCCTCTTCATGCGTTTGACCTCGATATCCTCATCAATCTGGGGTTTTTCATCGCCTGCACCGATGAACGTTGGGTCATGGAATCGAACAGCGCGCGAGTAGAATTAGGGTAGGGTTTTGAGATTTACCAGAGGGTTCCTCGTCTTCCTCGAGGATCTGGACGGGTTTCTGCCAGACGGGGTCCCCGTCGACGACGAGGACGCCCCCCATGGAGCCGGAGCTGGGCTTCTCCCGCTTCTTCTTCTTCTTCTTCTGGGATTCGGTCCCGGAATCGTATCGCTTTAGGTACTCTTTGAGGGCGAGCGCCATTGTTGCAGGCGAGAGAGAAACCCCAACCCTAGCTCTGAGGAAGGCGATAGTTTGGCTCGTATCGTCCGATAAAGGAAGAGAACGAGAGAGAGAGAGAGAGAGAGAGTGAGGGACCGGTAGACGAGCGCAAGGTTGAAATCTCCATTTCCCTAAAAATTTCGACCTCCTTGGAAAATATTTTGTAAAAATATTATAATTTTTTTAAAAAATATAAATATTAATTTTTTGATGAAATTTTTTTAGTGAAACTCATAAACCAAAATTAGATACTAAAACACTCAAATAATATTTGTACCCTATCTAGGAGTGTAGAGCTTTACATAGCATGTATTCAATATATTGAGTCTGTGACTCTTGTGCAATCTTGTTGGGTCCGATTTTGATATATATTTTTAAATATTTTTTATTTTTTTTATGGATAAAAATATTTTTAAAATAAAATATTAGTTGATTGTTAAAATAATGTTTCAAACGATTTTGAAAGTGGACTTAAAACAAGAAAATTATACAAATTTGAAATTGTGCAAAAATTATATTGAAATGTGAAACACTGTTTTTTTACCAAGTTTGATAAAAAAAGAGTTTTTATATAGAAAATTTTTTACTCATTCAAACTTTTCTAAGACGGACCATGATTTTCTAGATGCATTTGTATGTCTACATATTGTGAAATTTTTTAAGCAAAAAATGAGTTAATTTAATCACTTTTCTCACCATGTGGATTTTATAAAAAATCCTGAAAACTATTTTCTCCTACTAAAACTGAAAGTATATTTTTTGATTCATTTGATTTTTATTTCTTTAATATCTTTATTGAAATCAAATTGGGGATATTTGCTTATTTAAATATAATAACTTAAAGTAAATGGAGAAAATAAGTTGTTGAGAACCAGGCCATAAGGTCCCTTTTATAACCAGTCAGTCCCAAAATTTCGGTGTCATTTTTCAAACTTTTCACAAATTTTTGACAAAATTCCTTCTGTGTTGGTAATGATGTCTAGGGGTGAGCGTCGGTTTTGTCGGTCGGTTTCGGTGTCGGTTTTGTCGGTTTTATTTTTTTTCGGTTTTTGAAAAATCAAAACCGAAACCGAAACCGAAATGGTCGGTTTTTGTCGGTTCGGTGTGATCGGTTTTCGGTTCGGTTTCGGTTCGGTTTCGGTTAATATGAGTTATGCTAGAACCCTTGGCTCTTAAATCTTAATCGTCAGTTCATCACAAATAAGTGGATGATTATGTTCTTACATAGTGCTAAAATGAAAATTCAAAGCAAAATCAACCGACGTTCACTCTTTTGAAGCATTGTAGATGTAACATAATTACTTCGTACTTGCACTTACTTGAAACAAACGTATTATGGCCGTTGTGTTTATGATTTAAGAAGTCGGGTCGGTTTTTTCGGTTTCGGTTCGGTGTTTCATACCCGGGAACCGAAACCGAAACCGATTTAATCGGTTTTGTCGGTTCGGTTTGTTTTCGGTTCGGTTTGATGTTCGGTTCGGTTATTTCGGTTAAATTTTGGTCGGTTTCGGTTCGGTTAGGCGGTTCGGGTCGGTTTTTGCACAGCCCTAACATGCATGCATGCATGCGTATGGACTAAGTGGGTTAGGTGCAATTAAGAGAGGAATAGAGGGAGTTGGGTGTGCTGGACGGCTGAAGTAATACATGCATGCATGCATGGGTTGAGAATGTGTGATGACTTGTGGTTTGGTGAAAGATGAAGTTAGAGAGAAAATTTGGAAAACTTGTATTCAAGCTGGGTCATGAGATGAGGTGGGTCGATGCTTAAAAAGCTAGGCGATCGGGTATGTACTACGGTGTAGGCGAGGAGGTCCAAGATCATCCTTTGCGAGTTCAATTCCCAACCATCTGATCCGGTCACCGTATCCATTGTCTATCAATTAGCACGCATATAGACTTCCTTCGGTAAACCACTGTAGATAATAAGTCTTCTCTTATTCTTTGCTTGTTTATCCATTGTTCGTTGTCTGTTTCACTGGTTTTCAATGTGTGCCCTATGCCTGATGCCCACGCTAGTATTCCGGTACATCACATTGGGAGGGAGTTTTATTCCCTGCGAATCGAACATAATATGACGCTGATCAGTTCCTTACACTAACATTAATAGAAAAATGAATAATAGACTATCGAGCTTGTCATGCATGAGATGTATAAGAGCGGACCAATATATCGTTGTGTTCGTATGAAATTCTATTATGCAGTGGTGCAAAGATAATCATGCAGTTTACGTGTAGTATGAAAGTTTTACGTAGCAAAGTGACGCTATGTGCATGATAAAGAAGGGATAAATCGCACCAATTGACCGCTCAACAATAATGCTGCACAAAAAGATTGGCCAAAACACTGAACTGGGTGATGGACCCAGCTCTGAGATTATGGTACCAATCGAGGGAGGGTTCGTCGAGACTTCCCGCGAAGGTGCGGCAGAGTACGTTATTCTCTTCTTCGTGCGGCGTCAGAGCTTGCTTGAAGGCAAGTACATGGAGAGTCGGATCTCCCTTGAGGCAGTTGAACTTGGAGAGAGTGGGAGTTCTCCATCCCCTTGGAAATGTAGTTTCGAACAGACTTCGATGGAGTGGTCCAGCAGATGAATAGCCTTCTCTACGACCATGTCCTCGACTCGGATGTAGATCGAGAGGCAAGATCGAGAGGTCTTGTTCGAGCCTCTGAGTGTCAGCAGGTTGGAGTCGGTGGCGAAGGTCCGATTCGAGTCCATGCTGAAGTAGAATGGAAGGGGACACTTTACTCTTTGAAGGAACTCCTTTCATCTGGTGTCTTCTCGGTACGTCAGGCTTTGAAGGTGCTTTTCTGTCGCAGTTGCGTCCAGAAGAGGATTGGGAGGACTCATCGTCGAGGCGATCCCAAACACTCTGCTTCCATGGGGCAGCAGAGGGAGTTGGGTTGCAACGAATCCTTTCGAGGGCAGCAGTGCCCATTGACCTCCGTTGCTCGGAGTGGATTGACTGTCGTGGAAGATCGACCCTCTCACTTGTAGAGGGGATAGGAAGAGCGATCCCAGCCTCGGAAGCTGCTTTCTTAAGAGCATCCCTCTCAGCGATGAGGGCGGCGTTCTGCTTTGCCAATTGGAGCAGTTGATAGTCGACCGCCGAGATTTGGTAAGTCGATGGAGGGTTCTCAGCAGGAGGAGCAGTCTGCCCAATTAATTGATGAAGAGGGGTGATCGGTCGATCGACTGATCTCCCACTTCCTGAGTGAACCCCCACACCGGGGACAGCAAGGGGCTGCCCGAAATTGAGCCTTTGACTCATTGAACGAGTCTCAGGACGAGGTTGTCGAGTATTACTTCCTTCTGGTTGACCCTGATGTTTTGTTCTCGCCATTTAGTAGAGAGCGAAGGGTACAACGAGAGTGCTGATGTCCGAACAGTTGTCTGATCAACCGAGGGGGCGAGGAAGTTTGGCTATCAAGATCGATTGTCTGCTCAACCGATCTAATAGTCGTAGAGAAAGCTTGGCTTTTCGTTCGGATCCCACAGACGGCGCCAAACTGTGGGGGAAAATCTTCGTGCCGACCCGAAGACTTCGCCTCACCAATCAATTGAAAGTTCAAGTCGGAGATCGTTGTCCGATCTGTGGATTGAAGTCGTAGTTCTCAATAAGCAAGCAGATAGGATATGCAATCAGAGAGTTGACGTGAAAGATGTGATATCGGAGTTCAGCCGAAGCCTACGTCTCCGTGCTATAGGGAGCAACCCGAATTCACTAACACTTGTATTGAAGTAATCTCGACAGGTCGAGTATCACTGAAACCCTTTTGATCTCTTCAAAGACAAGAAGAAGATCGAAGAGAGAAAGTGAGGGGATGGAAACTGAAATTCAGAGCTCTGGTTTCTGAAAATCAGATCTCAGAAGTGGAAATCGGATCCTTTTACATTCGAAGGTTCTGATATTTATAGAATTCCCGGGGAGGAACTCCGGGGTAAATGGCGGTTTCTGCTGTCGTATCTGGAGATCCTCCAGGTAAAGCTGGTGGGCCCCACTGCCGTCTCCTGGGGGATTCCACAGGCTCTTGGGCCTACCAGGCAGGGCCGGTGGGTCCCGCTATAGTCTTCGGGGGCCCACTAGGCAGGGCTGGTGGGTCCCGCTGTAGTCTTCGGGGGCCCACCAGGCAGGGCCGGTGGGTCCCGCTGTTTGCAAACTTCTTGCCAAAATTTGCACCCACAAGACCATCAACGGCCATGAATGGATGCATGATTCATTTTCCATTTCTTAGAAGTTATCTGGTTTGCCATGGGAATGGGTGGCATTAATGGCCAATTTCATCTTTACCCTACTATTTTCCGTGAGAAGTCCAAAAAAAAACTAGCATTATGATGTGGATTTAGAGCTAAACATGAAAACCCCAACAAATCCTAAATTAACAAACTATATATTATCTAAAGAACATATTTATAAAAAAATTGAGATTAGGGCTTTGCTTTAAAGTTAATCATGAAAAACTGAACAAAACTCCCTCTGACAATTTATCATCTAAAGAATAATTCCATACAAAAACACTAAAAAACTCAAGTTGGGGCTTGGATTTATTAGGTCTAATCATACAATATTAAAAAATAAACTTCAATTTATCTGGTTTAATCATGGAATAAAGACCCCTGGTGTGAATAGGTGCTTACAAAACCCTGATGATCACCCCCCCCTCCCCCCCCCACCCCCCCCCCCCCCCCCCCCCAAAAAAAAAAAAAAAAAAAAAAGACAAAAAAGAGCATTCTAATGAAAAAGAAGCAATTCCCTTGGAGCTGACCTTTTCATAGGATTTGCAACTCCCAGAGATTGGTTTCATTTCCATAGTTTCCATTAGACCACTAGGCAACCTGGAATTTACCAGCCTTTATGCATCTGGTTTTGTAATTTATTTTTTGTTGTAATCACATTATACTAAATTAGACGAAAAGTTACATTAGCAAATAAGAGTAGGTCGAGGTTTAATAGCAAGGACTACAATCTGAACATGCCCTAGTAAGAATTGCTGAAGGAAAGTTCGACCACCACACGCGACTGATGCCTGATGTCTATGCATAACCCGCCAACCAATCTGCAACCGAATTGCCTTCACGACAGATGTGTGAAATCCAAAACATTTGGTTTTGTGTATAATTATATGTTTTTATTATAAGATTGCATATCAGAATTAAAACATAAGAGTTATAAATCACAGAGTACCTCCCTTATCATCTGAATGAGAGCATAAAAATATACAAAACTAGACATGGGAAGGTTTGTAAATTCCATCTACATACCTAATGGAAAAGAGTACAAGCATGAGGTCACTTCCTGGGAGTTGTAAGTCGCATGAAATGATCATAGGGCATCCAATTCGCACGTAAATATCAGGAATCTATTTCCGATTTCTCCTGAGAATTCTGAATCCAAACGAGGGATGTGCTCTCATCCAAGGTACAAAAAACAGATATATTTCGTGAAATATCGTAAAATATATCGAAAATATGAGAACCTAATACGAAATCCTGCATTCAGTATCGAGCGAAATTGAAAATGTTATAATATTGAGTGGTTTCATGAAATATCGGACGAAATATTTATTCTCCACGAAATATTGCGACATCAATTGCATGTGTCACATCAAAAGCCATGCAACCGTCCGTCCGACCCGAACCCGATCGCACGTGGTCAATCACAGCCGTCTGGGATTCCTACCCGATTCTCTCTCTAGATCTACAGCTCCCTTTTCTCAAAATCAATCGCAATCGTCTGAAGCTACAAACCCCATTCATCACAGCCGTCCGTTCTACCTTGAACCATACAGCCGTTTAGTACTCTCCCTTGTAGCTGCATCAAACCCAAGCCATGCAATATCTCAAAACCCAATCCCAGCGACCCGATCACGGCTGTCCCTTCCATGCAATCGAAACCCAGCGAATCACTCTCTCTATCCCCCATAGCATCGTGGCCGTCCGTGTGTCCCGTGCATCAGCCCATGCACACCGAACCCATGCATGCAGCCCAATCACAGCCGCCCGGGATCCACTCTCTCTCTATTCCGTTTCTTTCTCTCCTTTCTCTCTCTAACCCGAACTTCTCTCTCTCTAGCTGCCCAACTTAGCAACCCAACCCTCTCAATCACGATCCCTTCCATGTATATATTTCTCTCTTTATTTGCCTCAATTAAATTCTCATAAATAACCCATGCATGGAAACCCAGAGCTGATTCCATGAACCAATCACAACCGTCCCTTTTATCTTCCATGCACAATCAAAGTCGTCCGAGACCCCGACCCAGCTGTAATCGAGCCTCCCATTCCTGATTTCTCTCTCTAACCCCATGATTCTCTCAACCGACCATCACAGCTGTCCTTCACAAACACCGGCCCTCTCTTCCTATCTTCATGATTTATTCCCCAGTTAATGCCTTATTTACTCTTCTTAATTGTCATGCAAATCCCTTATCCCCCATATCTCCTTCCGATCGCTCAACTCTCTCTCTCTACCATATGTAAAACTCCATCACAGCCCTCCATTGCATCAAGCCCTGCATGCGATCTTCTCCTCATCAAATTTTCTCTCTCTCTTTCATACCCGAGATCCCTTGTACCCGGCTCTCTCACTCTCTCTCTCTCATTCTCCCTCAAAACATTCCCCTTTTATTTTTCCTTTATTTCATACCAACCCAAGACATTTTTACCAAAACTAAAACCTTGGGGTGCAAGCTTGAAGACACTATAAAGAGGGGAAGGAGAACCGACCCACCCCTCCCGCCAGGGAGGGGCATGCAGTTTTTTCAAGAGCATTTTTACCTTAATTCCTTTCTATTGAGTGTGTGTCTGTAGTGTTGTAATTCTTGAAGTATTGTTCTAAAGTAGTCGGATGTAATCGTATTTCTTTTTAATTCAATAAAAGTTGTTTTGACATCCTTTCATTATGCACTTTATTTTCTTCGCAATGTTTTACTTTAATATTTTTTCCGTTCTTGCATCATGCCCGACAAAATTCCCTCCCGCTAGGTAGAGGGATCCGATGCCATGAGAAATAGTTAGCTTCACTTGTAAATTGCTCTCTATTGCGCTAAATGTTAATGCCTCTATATTAATCGATTTTAATTATGGAGAACTAGCTCTCTCGTGTTTCCATTCAATTGGGATTCGGGTGATACTTCCCACTCCAATAGTTAATCATTGGTTAAGTAGGCAAACGATTAAATTTATTCTTATCTAATTTTTATTATATAAATTCTCACAATTGAATTAGTTTTACTTCTTCACTATAAGAAGAATTCTATTCATAATATTGTGAGAATATTATATAATAAAAGTAGATAAAGTGGGCTTTAACTCTAAATCTTCCGCTTGAGACGGTAAAACTTCCGTTCTCAAGTGTGAATAAACGAGAGTGACATTGCAAGAGAAGTGACTCTATACTATGGTTTACAAATCCCTCTCCTAGGTGGATTTATTTCTATTATAGTTTAATTTTAATTATTAGTTTTCTGCTTTTAATTCCTAAAATAAATTATTTTCAAAAATAATAAAAAAATCTAAACTTCATTCAATGCAATCTAGCTTCATTTGTGATATCTTCTTTAGGCATCAAATTATGTGTGGTTCGATCCTTACTTGCCCTATACTTTCAAAATTCTCTGAGTTATAATTGCAGGTATTGAAAATTTTTGATAAATAGCTTTTTCATACAACGACAATACGCAAAAAGTATTCTATCTATTATCAGCTGAACATGAAGCCGGAAAAGAAGCTCGACTCCCTATATCGATTGAGGATGGGTGCCGATGAGAGTCTCCGAAGCTTTACAAGGAGATTTCGTAACGAGCACGCCGCCCTCTCCGGGAGACATCTGGATGATGAAGCCATCATGTTGGCTTTCTAGAACGCTCTCCGCTTTGATCTACACATCTACAACGACTTCATTCGCAATCCCCCTCCTTCCCTGGGTTCAATGTTTGATCGAATTCAGAGGAAGATTGAGGTTGAAGATGATCAAGTTGCCCGAAAAGGACGAGAGTTAAAGCGAAGGCCTGCGGAGAGAGAGGCTCCGAAGTATGCTGCCAAAGCTCACAACACTGAGGCAGCAGCCCCCTTGCTAATAAACGATCGAAGAATGACGGACGACGATCTCCGACGAAGACCACTTTCACCGAGTGGAATTTACCGGTCGAACAGATCCTCGACCGCATTCAACACGAAGAATTCCTTCGGAGGCCCAATCCTCTTCAGCCGAACACTAAATTTACTGCTGACAAAACAGTTTATTGCAACTTCCACCGAAGTCACGGCCATTCCACCGATCGGTGCTATCGGCTAAAATTTCACCTCGAAGACTTATTACGAGAGGGTCATCTACAAGAGTTCACCAAAGATGGGCAAGATCAACACTGATCCTCTGCAAAAGGGAAAGAAGCTTGCTGGGTCCATCAAATCTCTTCCAACCGATCTTCTCTTACTGTGAATGCCAACGTCTTCGGCATTCACGGATCATTGCACAATCAAGCGGTGACCGGGAAAGAAGTTGATCGGCAAGTTCGACATATCTTCCATGTTCGTGCTGCTGCAAACAAAGAGGACACATGGATCGAGAAGCCTATCAAGGGTCTAGCTTGGCCCTCCATCGTCTTCAACGACTCAGACCTTCAAGGAGTTCATACTCCACATCGAGACCCCCCTGGTCCTAAAGCTCCTTGTTGATGGAAGCACTGTCAATCGAATCCTCATCGACATCGGAAGCTCCATCGACATTATATTCTCAGACTGCTTCAAACGTCTGGGACATAAATATTCAACCCTTGATGTCGTCCCAATGGTGATTACTGGTTTCAACGGTGAACAACGCATCACTAAGGGCGAATCAAGGTTCACTCTCGATCTCAGCCGAGAGACTCGAGTCTCGGTGAGATTTGCTATCGTTGAAGGAACATCCAGCTACAATGCCATTCTCGGGTGACCATTTCTCCACTAGATAAATGCCATCTCCTCTCCTTATCATCAACTCCTCAAATTTGCAACAGGAGAAGGCATTGTCTGCATACGAGGAGATTAACAAGCCGGGAGATCATGTGAAGCCGCTGCGGCAAAAACAGATCGTAAGATCAATATTGCTCCTCCAAAGCGGCCACGGGACGAAGCTGGCCCCTCTTCCAAATAGCAATCAAAGGAGATTCCACTGATCGAGCCCCCACCAATCGAATGGGAAGCCTCACCTTCAATTGAAGAAATCATCCCAATCAATATCGGCAGTGGAGATCTCCATCGACAAACATTTATTGGTACCGGTCTTAGCGACACAGAAGCGCAAGACATGGTATCCTTCCTTCAGTCCAACATCAACATCTTCACCTGGTGTTTTGAAGACATGCCAGGGATCAATCCAGATGACGCCTGCTACCGGCTCGCTATCAAAGAAGAAATAAAACCCGTCAAGAAAAAGCCACGCACAATACGACCAGAACTACAAATTGCAGTTCAAGAAGAGATCAGTAAACTACTCGCAGCAGGCTTCATCCGTGAAGTAGAGTATCCTACTTGGATCTCCAATATAGTTGATGTTCCAAAGAAGAACAGGAAGGTCAGAGTGTGCATCGACTTCACCAACCTCAACAAGGCCTGTCCCAAAGATCCATTTCCCATGCCAAGGATAGATAGACTAGTCGATGCCACTGCTGACCACGAGTTACTATCTTTCATGGATGGATACTCTGGGTACAATCAAATTCCGCTTCACTCTGATGATCAAGAGAAGACATGCTTTGTGACTAGCCGGGGTCTTTACTGCTATAATGTAATGCCATTCGGTCTCAAAAATGCTGGCTCTACCTATCAAAGGTTAGTCACAAAGATGTTCAAAAATCAGATCGATCGCAACGTCGAAGTCTACGTCGACGATCTCCTCACAAAGAGTTCCACTCGAGGAAAATATCTATCCGATCTGGCGGAAACCTTTCAAGTCCTTCGGAAGTACCGCATGAAGCTCAATCCAGCCAAGTGTGCTTTCGGAGTTTAATCGGGCAAATTCCTGGGTCATCTTGTGACCAGGAGGGGCATTGAAGCCAACCCCGACAAAATTCGAGCCATCCTTGACATGCCATCACCTACGAATCGAAAGAAAGTTCAACGCCTCACTGGAAGGTTGGCAGTCCTCAATCGGGTCATCTCGAAGTCTTCCGACAAATGCAAACCACTCTTCGACAAGCTACGAAAGGCGGATACATCTGGATGGAGTCCAATTTGCGAAGAAGCTTTCCAAGACATCAAGAAATATCTGGTGCAAGCCCCTATCCTGACGGCTCCACTTCCAAAAGAAGATCTAGGGCTCTACCTCGCTATCACCGATCAAGCAATCAGTGCAGTCTTAGTCAGCAGAAGAGAAGGCATCGAGCATCCGGTCTACTACATCAGTCATACTCTTCTTCCGGCTGAAACTCGCTACTCAAAAACTGAGAGGGTCATTCTGGCCTTGCTCATTGCATCACGTCCCCTCCAACCCTATTTTGTCTCTCATCAGATCACTGTCATTTCAGGACACCCACTCAAAGATATCGTTGACAAAGCTGGTCGAGCTGGTCGGATGACCAAATAGGTGATCGAAATGAGTGCTCTGGGGATTCAATTCGAACCTCGCACTTCAATCAAGGGTCAGGCAATTGCTGATTTTCTAGCTGACTTTCCAGTTGAAGACCCCATAACCTGGGAAGAAGACATCGATATGCGCCTTGAAGATGAAGCTGATCCCTCGCTCAATCCGGTTACAAAAACCAATCCAAGCCTTGAGGCTATTGCCCCAATTCCTCCATGGAAGCTTTATACTGATGGAGCTTCAAGTGTGATCGGTTCGGGAACTGGGATAGTCTTGATATCCTCCGAACTCGATTATCTTCAGAAGGCTACTCTTCTCGGGTTCAATGCCACCAACAACGAAGCTGAATACGAAGCACTCATTTCCGGACTCGAAATGGCTGAATCTCTGGGGGTAGATCGAATCATCGTCTACAGCGATTCTCAGCTGATCATAAGGCAAATCAACGGAGAATACACAGCTCGTGAAGAGAGAATGCAACTCTACTTGGCCTTAGTACGACGTCTTCAACAATGTTTTACTAATACTGAATTCGTTCAAATCGCAAGAGCAGAGAATCGAGAAGCAGATGCCTTAGCCAATGCTGCCTCAGTTCTTGGAGACTCACTCGGAGGAAGACAAATACAAATCAATTATCAAGAAGTGCCCAAGATCACCCCCGAACAACAGATCCTTGCTACTACAAAAAGATCTGGGGGTGGAGATCAACTGATATCGAACCTTACCACTACAAGTGAGCTTGGGGATTGGAGACGGTCAATTTTCGACTTCTTCAAACATGGCAAAATGCCAGAAGATCCAACTCAAGCCCGAAGATTTCAAAGAAAGCTTATATGCTATATCATTCAAGGAGAAGATCTATACTTCAAATCTCACAATGGGATGTTGCTCAAATGCATTGGCCCTGAACAAGCAAAGGCAATCCTGATTGATATCCACTCTGGAGCCTGCGGGAATCATTCGGGAGGAAGATCACTTGAAGCCAAGACAAAATTGCAAGGTTACTACTGGCCAACAATGGCAAGGGATGCTCACCAACTGGTTCAAAGGTGCGAGCCATGCCAACGACACGCTCGGGCTATCCATCTCCCTGCAGATGAGCTTCACCAACTGTCGAGTCCATGGCCTTTCCATCAATGGGGGTTGGACTTCTTGGGTCCCTTTCCTCCAACCCCGAGCAAGAAGAAATATCTACTGCTGGCCACAGATTACTTCACCAAATGGGTCGAAGCTGTGCCACTCGTCCGGGAGACCGACGATGAAGTGATCAAGTTCATTCGACACAACATCTTCTCAAGGTTTGGCACACCTCAAGTTCTTGTTGCTGACAATGGAGCTCAATTTGACTCCGACAAGTTCCGAGAATTCTGCCTGAACAACGGAATCAAACTCTTTTATTCAACTCCAAGATATCCTCAATGCAATGGTCAAGCTGAAGCCTCCAATAGAGCTATTCTTGGTATACTCAAGAAGAAACTCAACGACAAGAAAGGATTGTGGGAACAAGTCCTACCTGAAGTTCTTTGGGGATATCGCACAACTCCGAGAAGATCAACAGGGTTCTCACCTTTCCATCTAACATATGGATCGGAAGCAGTACTCCCGACAGAGAATATATCAAATACTTTCAAGACCAGGGCAGTTGAAGAAGGGATCAATGAAGAGCTTCGCGTCAATGATCTGGATTTCTCTGAAGAACTACGAGACCAAGCATCCCTTCGTGTGGCCAAGTATCAACAAAAGATCAAGCAAGCCTACGATCTAAAGGTCAACAAACGACAGTTCCCAATTGGCAGTCTGGTCCTCGGAGCAGTCTTCTACAACACGAAGGAGCACAGCAGCGGGAAACTAGCTCCCAATTGGAAAGGATCCTACATTGTGGAATCAGTAGGAGGCAAAAGGGTCTTACCGGCTGATTTCACCAGAAGGAGAAAGACTGCCACGGGCTTGGAATGCTAGGCACCTCAAATTGTTCTATCCATGATGTAAATACCATGATGAATAAAGTTCTCTTTCAAATGTTCAAATACTCAGCTTTTTCAATTCAAGTTCTGAAGCAGTTTTAAATTATCTACATTCAAATTACAAGGTCGTTTAACAAGTTTGGGTGCTTGAGTTGCAGCTCAATCCCTTACGGGTAAATGTTAAACGGTTTCGGGTTGTTATGCAAAACAATCTTTAAATTACTGGTCAATTTAACAGGTTTGGGAGTTTGTGTTGCGACACTACCCCTACTTATAAATGTTAAATGACCTTCAATTTCGATCTTCAATTTTAATCAATTTCGATATCGTCTAACAGGTTTGGGTGTTTGAGTTGTGACTCGACTCCTCACATACAAATGTTAAACGAGTTCAAGTTCAAATTTCAAGTTACTTAACCAGTTCGGGTGATCAAATTGCGATTTGGCCCCTTACGTTCAAAGTGTATGTATATTCAAACATTCCAGAACTCAACATTCAAAGAATTCGATGCCAGAGACATTCAATTTCAAACAACCAAAGAGGTATCTTCATTATCAAAAAGGATCAAATACAAAGAGTGAGCTTTTGTGTGAAGAGTTTACAGGTACAACAAACAAAAAAGGAGATAGAATACATCAGGGTTTAGCCACACTGGGAGCACGCGACTTCTCTTCTTCAGATCCACCGTGAGCTTTGCTCGCCACAGAAGCCTTGGAAGATCGGACGCTGCTAGCATGGACCCTGAGAGCTTCCACCGCCTTCTCGGTCGTCTCCCTGTAACTCCTTTTTGAGAGCCTCCTCCTTGGCAGCTGAGGCGGTCTCCTTGGCAGCAAGAGCGGCATCCCTTGCAGCAAGTTGAGCCTCCAACTCCTTTATTCGAGTCACGCGATCAAAGGATAAATTCCCGATCTTGAAAAATCGATTCTTCAACTTTTCGAGCTCGTGACCCCTGGCCTCATAACCATTCTGCCAGCCCTTGCTTTCGAGCTTCTCCTTGCGAAGAGCCTCGATCTTAGCTTTCAAGGCCTCCTTCTTGGAGAAGAGAAGATCCCTCAGCTTATCCTTCTCTTCGTTTGCAGCCTCCAATTCAGCTGTCAAACGGGATACCTCAGATGAAGCTTCCCGTTCTCCTGCCTTCCTGAAGAGCTTGCTCACGAATTTCAAAACTACTGAGTTCTGCAAATAGACAGAAGAGTTAGAATTATTTTGAAGATACAACTCAATGATTGAATCAAGCAGATGCACATACCACTACTTCAAGCCTGTCAAAGGCTTCATCCAGAGTAGCATCCAGAAGGTTGCAGAGCTTCCGGATCACACTAGTTGGGTGGTTGATGTCAACCTCATCCAAATTCTTTATTTTCTGAGTCGTGCCAGCAGGCGTACCTACAATCAACACAAAAGTTCAAAGAGTTAGAGTAAGTTCAAACTTCGAAGACAAGTCAATCAAGGCAAGTTAGTGCGAATACCTGAGACATCGACTCGAGGTGCCTTTCCCTTCCCACGGTCGGAGATCTTACCCCGGGGGGTCGACTTCTCCTTGGTGGGGGTTGGCTCTGGCTGGGGTGGGGGAGCCCCATCGCCCACGCGGCTCTCCCTCTCCATATGAACGGGAGAAGGAGCACCCCGGGGAGGTGAGACCCCCCCTACATCTTGCTGCCCGCTTGGTTGATTGAGCCCCGCCATAAGAGCCGCCACTTTCTTAGCCAGAGAGCGTGAGGGGGGTGGAGGTTGCTCAACCTCCAAACCCCCGCTCGTAGTCGCACCTTCGATACGAGGAACGTCTGGAGGCATTTGATCCAGGGGCGTGGGGTTGCTTCCAACCCCACCACTCCCCGAGAATTTAATCTTCAGGCGCATTGGGCGCTTCTTCAGCTCCTCAAAATGATAGGCGGGAACCACCCTGTGGCCGTCGCCCTCTGCATCCATCACCCTCTCCATACGACGGGCCTTAGCCTCATCGATGGGGATAGGCTGCGAGTCTTCTTCTGCTTCTTCACCACCAGTGGGGGTGGGAGAAAGGTCATCCCCACCACCCCCATGTCCTTGGTCACCACCAGTGGGGGTGGGAGGAATTTCTTCCTCACCACCCCCATTTCCACCATCTCCATCAGTGGGGGTGGGAGGAAGGTCATCCTCACCACCCCCATCTTCATCATCATCATCATTACTATCATTATCTGCATCTTCTTCTTCTTCTTCATCTTCTTTCTTCTTTTCTTCTTCCTCTTCTTCTTCATCTTCTTCTTTCTTCTTTTCTTGTTCCTCATCTTCCTTCTGCTTGATGAGGATTTTCCTTTTCTTCGCTGGGCCCCGGCGTATCACCAACTTCTCTTCAGTGGTGGGCAATCGGCGCCTCGCACCATAAGCCTTTTTCTCGACCCGGATTCTTCTGGTAATCTTGCCCGACTGAGGATCCTCCTCATAGTCGGAGTACAAGACTTCGTTATCTTCATATCTGGCTTGTAATCGATGGAGGAGATTAGCATTGCCATACCTGATTGGGTAGTTCGAAAACTGCTTCCATGATCTGGTACCGTATGTCAATTCCAAGAATAAATTGTCGATGGCTCCAACCCGCTCCGATGGCCAAGCTAACTCACCTCCCGCGTAGTACATCTTTATCTCCTTATTCACGTCGGCACGAGGAGTCTCGGGCACTGAAAGTGGAGTCCAGGCACCAGCAACTGAGAGCGGCCACTCCGTGTAAAGCTTATCAGAAGGGACCGTGTCAGCGAGGGGGCGTAAGGCAGAAACACCAGTCAGGTTGAAGAAAGGGCTATCTTTCCTCGAAGCCCATCTGTAATGATAGAAAAAATATCCCAATTCAATCCGGGCCTCTTCATCATCCGGGATGCTAGAGTAGCACTCCCTTAGCTCCTTCTGGAAGTCCGATTCTACGCGGTAGAAGGCGTAGATTATCCTCCACGCATTTCCAGTAAGCTGTCCTGGGCAAAGGCCGGAGGTATTTAGCAGCCTCGCGGCGAACGGCAGCAGTGGAAGACGCAGTCCGCAATTCAACTAGCCTACTGAGACCACTGTCCCCATCACCTGCTCCATACTGGCGACATTCATGAACACTGTCCGTTTGTCAATGCCAAAACCAGACAGAACTCCTGACAGAGAAGGCTGGTTCTTCCCCTCCGTGAAGCACGCCAGCAGCTTTTGCCACTTTGCCCTCTTCGTGTCGGTGAGCTGGCCACCCGTGTTATAGACGTAGGCAGGCTCCTCCGTCAGAGACATCAAGGGGCCCAAGACGAACTTCGCCTTCGGGATGTGCTCCGGCCTTGATGGAGCAGAGGCAAATCCAACTCCTACATGCCTCTTGCCCAATTCGCCCAACTCCACGAGCACTGCTTTGCCCTTGCCGCGACCTTTGGGGGGGGATGATTCTTCAGCAATCTCTTTTCCCTTCCTCTTGGAAGGAACTGCATTCTTCTTCAAACTGCCAGAAGACGCCATTTGACCGATCGAGAGAAAACAGAGAACGAGAGATCGAGAGCAGAGAATCTGGACTTCGAAAAATTTCTGAAAGCGTGAGGCGAAAATGACAGCCAGAGAAGCTTATATACCCTGAGGGAATTGGCGCTCAAATCGAGAGGACACGTGTCATCACTATATCAAATCGCGTGTTTTTGCAGGTACACGTGGCATCTATCCGTAGCAAGCGCAAAACCAGGCGAACCGTCGGACCAGACGAAGCGTCGGACCGCCGGTCCAAGCAAACCACCGGTCCAAGCGAACCGCCAGTCCAACCAGACCGCCGGTTCAAAAAACCCCCCGATCCAGACGAACCAAAGATTCAAACAGAAAAAATCAAACTCCACCACCGTTCAAGACTTTGCCCGAAGATCTCGCAGAAAAATAGGCTATACTGCCGCCTCGACTGGGCAGGTTCGAAACTTAACCTCGACCGGTTGAATTTAACCGATCGGTCAGACTTGACCGATCGGTCAAATTCATCCGATCGATCAATTTTCTACTGGATCAGGCAAAAAACTTGGCTTTTTGCCCGATCCCACCAACCTCGACCGGTTGAAATTAACCGATCGGTCAAAATTCATCCGATCGGTCGATTTTCTACTGGATCAGGCAAAAAACTTGGCTTTTTGCCCGATCCCGCCAACCTCGACCGGTTGAATTTAACCGATCAGTCAGACTTGATCGATCGGTCAAATTCATCCGATCGGTCGATTTTCTACTGGATCAGGCAAAAAACTTGGCTTTTTGCCCGATCCTGCCAACCTCGACCGGTTGAATTTAACCGATCGGTCAGACTTAACCGATCAGTCAAATTCATCCGATCGGTCGATTTTCTACTGGATCAGGCAAAAAACTTGGCTTTTTGCCCGATCCCGCCAAACTCGACCGGTTGAATTTAACCGATCGGTCAGACTTGACCGATCGGTCAAATTCATCCGATCGGTCAGTTTTCTACTGGATCAGGCAAAAAACTTGGCTTTTTGCCCGATCCCGCCAACCTCGACCGGTTGAATTTAACCGATCGGTCAGACTTGACCGATCGGTCAAATTCATCCGATCGGTCGATTTTCTATTGGATCAGGCAAAAAACTTAGCTTTTTCCCGCCAACCTCGACCGGTTGAATTTAACCGATCGGTCAGACTTGACCGATCGGTCAAATTCATCCGATCGGTCGATTTTCTACTGGATCAGGCAAAAAATTTGGCTTTTTGCCCGATCCCGCCAACCTCAACCGGTTGAATTTAACCGATCGGTCAGACTTGACCGATCGGTCAAATTCATCCGATCAGTCGATTTTCTACTGGATCAGGCAAAAAACTTGGCTTTTTGCCCAATCACTCCAACCCCGACCGGTTGAATTTAACCGATCGGTCAAACTTGACCGATCGGTCAAATTCAACCGATCGGTCGAATTTCTACTGGATCGGTCAGAAAACTGTGTTTTCTGACCGATCACTCCAACCTCGACCGGTTGAATTTAACCGATCGGTCAAACTTGACCGATCGGTCAAATTCAACCGATCGGTCAAAATTGATCGATCGGTCAATTTTGACCGATCAGTCAAAAATTGACCGATTAAAATCTTATTTTCAAAACACTAACACTCGACAAAGCTCCTCTACATGTGTGACAGGGAGTCGTTAACTTTGCACCAAGAATCCAAGCCAGCCAAGGTGGCCTCTTAGCTAACTTGGAGGGGGTAACTGTGGGTGCAAATTTTGGCAAGAAGTCTGCAAACAGCGGGACCCACCGGCCCTGCCTGGTGGGCCCCCGAAGACTACAGCGGGACCCACCATCCCTGCCTAGTGGGCCCCCGAAGACTATAGAGGGACCCACCGGCCCTGCCTGGTAGGCCCAAGAGCCTGTGGAATCCCCCAGGAGACGGTAGCGGGGCCCACCAGCTTTACCTGGAGGATCCCCAAATATGACAGCAGAAACCACCATTTACCCCGGAGTTCCTCCCCGGGAATTCTATAAATAGCAGAACCTTCGAATGTAAAAGGATCCAATTTCCACTTCTGAGATCTGATTTTCAGAAACCAGAGCTCTGAATTTCAGTTTTCATCCCCTCACTTTCTCTCTTCGATCTTCTTCTTGTCTTTGAAGAGATCAAAAGGGTTTCAGTGATACTCGATCTGTCGAGATTACTTCAATACAAGTGTTAGTGAATTCGGGTTGCTCCCTATAGCACGGAGACGTAGGCTTCGGCTGAACTCCGAGATCACATCTCTCACGTCAACTCTCTGATTGCATATCCTATCTGCTTGCTTATTGAGAACTACGACTTCAATCCACAGATCGGACAACGATCTCCGACTTGAACTTTCAATTGACTGGTGAGGCGAAGTCTTCGGGTCGGCACGAAGATTTTCCCCCACAGGTCTGAGTAGGGTTGTTAATGAGCACGGGCCATTAATGGCCAGGCCCGATTTGGGCCTAGTTTGGACAGAGTTAGCTTAGGTTTTGGGTCAGGTTGGCTCGAACATTCAAGCCCAACTGTGCTATGGGCCAAGTATGGACAATCACTAAGCCGACATGAAGCCCAAAATATTTTATTTTATTTTTTATATACAATGAATGCATAGTTTTCAAAGCGCTCACGTTACAAATATCAATGACTTGGACTTTAGGATCATTATTTCACATATATCCTTTTTAATGTATATCATAATCATTGCTATTTTATACTTTTATTGTGTGATCAAGAGAAGAAAAAAAATATTTAGGCATATACCTCGCTAGAAATACAGCCATAATTTGGGCCGGATTTGGGCTTGGGGTTCTTAAAAAAGTTTCGGGCTGGATTTGGGCCAAACCTGAAAATTTTTAATTTGGGCCCGAGTTTGATATGGGCACACACTCCTAAGTTTGGGCTGGATCTGGGCATGGGATTGCCCAACCAGAACCCAGCCCATTAATAACAAAATTCTTTTCCAATTCCTTTGAACCTAAGCTTGGGAAGTGAAAAAGATTTCATGGGTGAAGTCTAGAAACCAAACGTGGCCTAATTGCCCAATAATCTAAAACCTTCGGAGATTTTTAGGTTCAATGGTTTGGGTGTCGAGATGGAACGTATTGTGGTATTTATATAAGAATCCACCATGTTTCAAGCAAAAGACTCAATTTATTGTAGTCAAATAGATTGGTTGAGGATATGGTTAGTATGTTTCTTTCTTTGGTCGGACTGTTGACTTTATGTTTTAAAAAAGAGAAATGATATTCAGCCCGAAGGTTTTTTCAATTCCACCGGCCCGATTGACGTGGTAGCGTGCAACTGGTGGCTGAAACCCACTAGTGATAGTTAAATCTTTTACACCACCAGTTGCATGCTGCCACTTCAGTCGGGCTGGGCAGAATCGGGAAAACCTTCGGACTGAATAGGATTTCTCTTTAAAAAAACACCATAAAAGGACAATGAGATGTCACATAGAGAAATGGAGTAATGGGTCGTCTCATCCATTACTATTTTCTATGCATTTCTAAATGTTGGTGTACTCAATCGTTTGAAGTGATAAAGTCATCATCAAATTTGTAACTCATACGTTACACATCGGGAAACATTGAATGTTGATATGCATCGCACAGAGTCAATGCTCGGTGATAAAATCTCTTGAATGACCGATGCTACACATATGGGCTTTATGGATACCAAACGGACAAATTGTTTTATGCCTATAAAATGGACCTAAAACCAATGAGAGGGATAACATTCGATCAACATTTTTATTCTCGAATCGCTACTCCAAAATCTTTATTTCTCATTTTTCTTTAAGCTAAGCTTTTTTACTGGGCTCCTGAAGGCAATTGTGTTGTGTTCATGTGCCTTCTCCAAGGCGTGCCAACAAGAAGAAAAGGTCGTCATTCGAAGGTACGTCGTATCTCTAGTCTTCCTTGCCACGAGACCCGTACTGAAGGGGCAATTGAATTTCGAGGAAAGCGCCAAGGCATGCTTCAACCCTAGGCCATCCTCTGACTCTTCTTCTTAAATTGTTAGAGTCATAGTAGTACTATTTACCTATATATTAATTTAGTTGTAGTATTATCATAGCCATATTCCGCCACAAAATTCACATATTAGATCCTTTATATGATTTATTCTCAATTTCATTCATATATTTTCATCTTTTTATTTGATAAAAGAAATATTTGAAACCTAAAATTGTCTTACACGTTGCATGTAAAAAAATCAATATTTGCGATATCCGTTTTACCAAGTAAAATTTTCAACAATCTAAAAATCCAATTGTATCGTTCATTTGTTGGCTTAAAATACTTTTAGGTTTGAAAAATAATTAAATTTATTTTTTGCAAATCTCTATATCTTGTAAATAACAAATTAATTGTTGAATATTACATTGTCATATCCATATTACTATTTGATTCAATTTAATCTCTTGTTTTAACATTAACCCTTAATTTAATTTAATAGCTACATTATTAATATTTTTTTAGTGTTAGCCCTTGTCAAGAATATAATATTAGTGAAAAATCATATTGTTTGTATCTTGTTAATTAAAATTGCATTGACATTAGTATCATATAAATAATATGACCCTAGTGTAAGTGAAAAATTATTTTGCAACACATAATAAAAATTTAATAGTCTATAATTTAACTAGCTAAGAACTTAATCAAACACATTCATCTAAATAAAATTAAGACTCTAGTAGGGAGAGCTCGTCATATACATTCGGATATGTGTGACTAGTTGTAATCGACACAATCTAGATATTTTGATAATTTATTCACCTTAAAAGGATTTAACAAATTTCTCTTATTTCAACTTGAGTCTCTCATAAAGAAGCGACTGAAAGACTTCCGGTGAATCATCATTTGTTAAACGGTGTCTAGAAAAGCTTGTCAAAAAGATATATGTGCCTAAGATTGACTAATATTTAAGCGAGCCTAGTGCTCCACCACCCATCTGGAGCTTATCTGGCTATCATACTTTGGAGAACTCATTTGGACTTCCAAAGTCAAATCTAGAGATACTCATATCAACTATTTTTTATTCACTTAAAAATAGTGCACTAGATTGATCTGACACAAAACTTTGTTTTATTCGAGGCTTACCAAGCAACCATATTCTAAAAAATGACTTCCCCTATAATTGAGTACCTTAGTGCCAAACCAGAAAAATTCGAGAGGACTAATTTTAACCATTGACAAAACCAGATGAGATTTTGGTTGTCCTTGCTTGAACTAATGTCTGCAATTAGTGATAGTTTCACCGAATCAAGAAATAAGTCCAACCCAATAAAAAAACATGCCCAAACCAGCAATGGATCAACTAACCAGGATGACTCTAATTCCATTTCCATTTCTAGGACTCTTGAGGAAATAGAAAACATTTGTCGTCACCGTATCCTAGGATCCATTTCTGATAGGTTATATGACATCTATTATACCTCCAAAGATGCCAAAGAATTTTGGGATACCTTAGAATCTAAGTACGACCTAGATGATGCTGAGATCAAACGTTATAAAGTAGCTGATTTCATTAAGTTTAAGATGGTGATTCTAAATCGATAAACGAACAAATTCATGAGTTTGAGAATCAAGATCATTATCTCAAGGATAACGGGTCAATCCTATATGAAAAACTTCCAGATAACTTGCTTGATAGATAAACTCCCTTCCTCCTGGTCGAACTTTGCTAGGAAACTAAATCATTCCCAATGAGAACTATCTCTAACCCAAAACTTCAATTCCATTATGATAGAAGAACAATATAGACTTAGAGAAAAATCTCTCTCTAAGTCTCAAATCCAAGGTAAACAATATAGAATCCAAATCCAAACGCTATAAAAAGAAAACCAAGTCCTTCCATCCTAATCCAAATAAGCCCTTCTACAATAAATCTTTTATTAAAAACCCTAGATTTCAGAAGAATCCAGCAAAAGGAGCACGTTATTGCTATGTATGTGATCGAACCAACTATATGGCACCAGACTACTTCTACAAGAAGACTGAACCTTCTCAACCTAGGAAGAATGAACCATAACCTCCTTCCCAAATAAATTTGGTCACCTCATCTAAGAATGCTTTCAGATAAGTTACCTCTATTCCAAAAGTAAACATGACTTTGCAAGCACGCGACTGATGATTTGACACCATAACTAACATCCATATATGTTCTTATTGCTCTTGGTTCTCTACTTATCTGGTCTCATATGGAGGAGTTGTGACCATGAGGAACAACGTTAAAGCTCGTGTACTGGGAATTAGTCAACTCAACTTGAAACTTATATCGAACAAGATCCTAATCCTGCATGGAGTTCATCACGTTCCAGAGATTAGGTGTGCAACCTTGTTAGCAGTTATCTCCTAGCTCAACATGGTTATAAACTCGAGTTTGAATCAAATAAAGTTATAATCACAAAAAAAATATCTTTTATTGGAAAATAATTTATGAGTAATGGCTTATTCAAGCTAAATGTTTGTATTATTTTTTATAATAATAAAAATCTTTTTGTGCTAAATATTGAATCTCCACCTATCTCGCAAGCCAGACTAGGTCATGTGAATTATAATTCGATCAAGAGACTAATGAACATAATATAATACCTAAGGCAGATATCCAAAACTAGGACAAGTATGAAACTTGTGTAGAAGTAAAACAATCTAAGAAACCATTTAGAACAATTAATAGAGACTTCGAGATCCTCGAATTAATTCATAGTGATGTATGCGACTCAAGAAGGATTAATTAGAGGAGGTAACAGATACATCGTCACTTTCATAGATGACCTCTCAAAATATTGTTACATATGCCTCATAAAAACCAAAGATGGGGTACTAAGTAAATTTAAGATTTACAAAGCTGAGACTGAAAACCAAATGATAAGGCTGAAAACGAAAGAGATAAAACTTTAAAAATACTTAGATCCGACCAAGGTGGAGAGTATATCTCTCATAAGTTAACCGAGTTCTGTAAAGAACACGGTATAATTCATAAAGTTACGGCTCCCTATATCCCCCCAATCAAACGAAATAGCTGAATTTAAGAATATAACCCTTATGGACATAGTCAATGCCATGCTAATTAGCTCAGGAGTACCTAAGAATTTATAAAGGAAAGCCCTAGTAATAGCCTATTACATACTTAATCGAATTCCCTCCAAAAATAATAACCTTAACCCTTATGAGATGTTGAAGAATAGGAAACCAATTTTGAATTATCTTAAAGTGTGGGGGTGTTTGGCGAAAGTCAAGATTCCTAAAAATAAAAGCAAAAAGATAGGTACAAAAACCATATATGTTATTTTTCATAGGCTATGCATCGGATATCAATGCTAACCGATTTTTAGTTTATAACTCTCAAATTAGTAAAATTATTAATAATACAATAATCGAAGCTAGAGATACAACCTATTTCGAAGATATCTTTTCTTTTAGTACTAGGCTTGGAATCGAACTTAGATCAAATACAATGATATTGGATTAAGCTCTAGAAATAAAAGACCAATTGAGGATGACACTCTGACTGGACCTAGAAGAAACTCTAAAGCTAGGACAAAAAAGATATTCAGAGATTTTTATGTTTTTCTAGTAGAAGATACACTAATCAACTACGCAGATACAATGAAATCATTCGATTCTCTTTTCTGGAAAGAAGCCATAAATAACGAGATGCAATCTATTGTCCAAAATCAAACCTGTAAATTATTAAACCTACCTCTAGGTTACAAAACCATTGGATATCATGGATATTCAAGAAGAAACTTAGACCCGATAGATCGATAGACAAATTCAAGGCTAGATTAGTAGCCAAAGAATTTACCTAAATACCTAGAATAGACTATTTTGATGTGTATAATCCTATAGCAAGGATCACCACCATCAGAGTCTTCATTGCTTTAATATCCATTAATAAACTGGTAATCCACCAAATGGATATAAAAACCACTTTGTTAAATGGAGACTTAAAATAAAATAATCTATATGGATCAACCTGAGAGGTTAATAGTTTCAGGTCAAGAATCTAAGGTGTACAAATTAATTAGATCCATATATGGCCTAAAACATACACCCAAACAATGATATAGAAAGTTTGATGAAGTCATCACATCCGGTGACTTGAGTATAGTAGATATGATACTAAATACAAAAATTATTAGAAATAATGATAGTATCATATTATCTCAATCCCATTATACTGAGAAGATCCTTAGAAAATATTTTTACTTTGACTGTACTCTAGTATCCACCTCTTACGATCCTAATACTCACCTTAAGAAGAACACAGGACTACCCGCGTTACAAAAAAAATATGCACAAATAATAAGATCATTAGGATATTTAGCTAACTACACTAGACTCGACATAGCTTACACAATAAGTCATATAAGTAGATTCACAAACAATTTAGATGAAAGCTATTGGAATGCCCTACAAAGAGTAATGAAATATATTAAGGGTACATTAACCTATGTCCTTCACATTAGTAGTTATCCAGCCATCCAAAAAGATTATACTAATAAAAATTAGATCAATGACAGCTTGAATATAAAATCTATCACCGGTTTCATCTTCCTATTAGGAGGTGCAGCTGTTACTAGAAAATCCACCAAACAGACAGTGATGGCTAGGAGCATAATAAAATCTGAAATGATAGCCCTACATACCACTAATATAGAAACCGAATGGTTAAGAGACCTTATAATTGACATACCCATAAGAGAGAGACCTGTACCAACTATATCCATCCATTGTGATTGTAAGTCAGTAATTAATAAATACAAATAAGAAAATACAAATGTAAAAATGAACGAACACTAAATACGATATAAATCGTTAAGGTATAAACTAAAATACCAAATAATAATCCTAAATTTTGTAAGGTTTAAGAATAATATTACTGATCAACTCACAAAAGGAGTTGTCTAGAATAATGGTTCTAGAAGCGTCGAAGGGAATTAAATTAAGCATATAGAAAATATCACCACGGTTAACCCAACCTCACAGAGGTTCAATGGGTAGAAACAAGTCGTATCGGTGACTATGAGAAGCATTGGTTATACCTACTATTATCCTTATGACGTTAGTGCTTATAAAAGTAAGGGTAGGATGAGTTCATAACTCTTAAATGATTCCAAGACCCTTAAGACATAGTGCCTCCTTACTCGCACTCTTTGAGGAATCACCATATGTGTGGGTTGTGAGGCTGTGACTATGGGATTTGGGTTGATCTCTAATACACATATAAAATATTTGTGCAACACCACTAATAACGCAACCCGTTTAGAACACTAGCTAGCCATACTGTGTGTGAAGCTTGTTAAAGTTTGAATCATGATCCTAAGTTTAAAGATATAGTCTACTAAGGTATCATATACCAAAACAATTTTCACCAAGTAAAGGTTCAAACTGAGAGGTACCTTTACCAAATTCATAGTATAAAGAGACCATCAAATTTTCTTATATTTTACATTTTAAAGATTTTTTAATATTTTAATATTATTATTATTATTATTATTTGAAGAATTTGAGGGTTCGGTGGTTGGGAGAGGATACTGCATTCATTTGCCTTAGCCAAAGTCGCCCAAGGATCACGTTGAAGGCTGATTGCCCGTTAATGACGACAAATCGAGTTTATCGGGCCTCCTGGCCGGTGGTCACAATCAACGTGATCTCGCCTACCATTCTCGCCACCTCACCCCGTGAAGCCATTCAACAAAGCGGTAATAGGCAACAAGTCGGCCCAACACAGGCTCATCTGATAAAAAGCAGACAGAAATAGGATATCGATCGACAGCACTCCCAGAGTCGACCAGCATGCGACGAACTTCAATATTGGTGATCATAAGGTATATAACTAGTGGGTCGTTATGGGGAGCGACCACTTTGGCCATGTCATTCTCCGAGAACCACACTAGATCGCGAGCTACTGGTCTACTATTTTCAAGTAAGGTGGGAAGTAGGGAGACAAAATGTACCTTCTGGATATGTTCGACCTCTCGTACTTGTCGTCGTGCCTCATTATTGGATCATGGTACGTCGAGATGTCTAAAGATATTATCGCAGATGACTGGTCCGTCTTAAGGTGGCAGGGGAAACACAGGCTCCCCGACCCTTGGTTGATCCCCTTCTCTAGGGACTCAGGGCGCCAGGATCAAATCGTCGAGGCAATGAAATAAATTGATCCAGTTGGCCTTGGGCGACAAGGTCTTTAATATGGTTCTTCAGAGATCGACCGATTAGTATTATGCCCGAGCCCTCTATGGAACAAATGTTGGATATGAATCCATGGCAGAGGCTCGCAGCTGAAGCAAAGTGAAGGTCCGAAGACCGTGAGTGGTGTGTGTTACATATCAAAATTTTCATCGAAACGATCTACATATGCGTGTATGAATCTAGCATGGCAACTACGCGAACCCCTAACGACGATCTAACGCGAAAGAACAATCTAGCATGTATGCATATTCTATCTATGCTAAATCTATATGTTAGAGATTATACCTGCGTGCGGATTCTTTCACCGCGATAAGTTTCTTCTTTGTCGATGGAGACGGGCTCGAATCTGCTCGATATAGCATCAGTGCGATGACCATAACCTTTTGCTTCGAACTCCGATTGGGCTAAAATTTGGACTGCAGGTAGCCAACTTCGAGATGCAACTTTTGCAATAAGTTTCACCTCGTATGGACTTCTGTAGCTCCCGGAATCACAAAAACAATGCTAATTTTCTATGCAGATTCTGGACAGCAAAAGGTTGCGAGAGATGCCTTCTAGTTCACCCGATCTCTCACGATGCACGGCACCTCGTCGATGGATCTCTGAGTGCCTCCATTCGACGAGTCTTCTCCTTCTATGAAACACCACACGAGGAAGACGAGTCGCCATCTAATGGCGCAAGCAAGGGAGAGAGAGACGAGAGAGGAGATGAGAAGAGATGAGAGGGGGGCGGCTAGGGTTTCCCCATAGCATGGCCGGCCCCCTTAGGGCTTGCAATATGCATGGCTGGCCCCCCCTCTCCCCTATCCCTTATATAGGGCCGGCCCTAGGCTTATGGATAAGCCTAGTGAGGATAGGATTGACTGATTCAAACCTCTCTCTATATATCTCTTCTTTTATCTCTATCTTTTCCTTGTTTTTAAAAACGGTCAAAACCAGCCCGTTTTCTGCGCCTCATGACCGGCCCTTTCATCGGAGGCAACAACCTCCTGAAACCAATAGGGCCGACCTTGACCAGTCTCTTAACACTTAGGGTCGGCCCCCCTAGTACATAGTGACGCAGGGTATGACCAAAACGCCCTTATGTCACTAGTTGGCCGTTCCTCGTGTACGAGACTTTGCAAGGCACACATAAGTGAAGTGCACCAGTGATTTTACTATTCCCTGAAGTTCCCATAGGGTGCCCCTAGTGAAGTCAACTAGTCAACTCGCAATATGTCCCGGTGCATCGCACCCAAGTGGCAAAGTCCATTTATGACAAGGAATTGCTACATGCGTCTCTGCACTAACCTAGGGTTTCCCTTTAGTGCACACACATAGCTACTCATCTACCGTGCACTAGTGCGAAGCACTCACGGAGCGTAGGCTTGGACTTCTCACTTCCTCTAACTACGTTCTGTGTTTCGAGGAGATGGTATAAGAACCGTACATAATGTCTATAAGGTGGAACCTTCAGGGACCAGGGTTCATGGCTTCCAACTCAGACTCGATCGACACACTACCCGAGTGTACCATCGATCCTCTAAGTCTGAGTTAACCTGCGTGGCCACCCAGAATGCGACGCATGCTACACTCCAATTCCCCCGGACTTACTATGTTCTCCCTCATACCCCTGCTCTCCGCTTAGTATGGTAAACTCGCTGTCCCTCGACTTGGTGCCATGGTGCAACTCTAGCAGTGGAGAATACCGTCAGACTCGAGTGCTTATATGACTCGGTTCCTTCCAGGTTGACCACATATATCGTACCTCCGATTACTCTTCCGAGCAATCGGATCCGTCACCAGTACAACTGATGACCACCTGGCCAGGGTTTAATACGATATAGATCAGACCAAGGAACGCACCTCCCAATAGGAATATGGATAGCCTGCAGGAGTGACACACTGATGCAACGCCAGCTAGGTAACCCAGTATACCGTGGCTTTGGATCACTGCATCCGGATCCTCACACATTGGTACGCCAAAGCACCACACAACTAGTTAGTCCACCAGACATGGTTCCTCAAGGTTTAGGACTGTTTTACCCTAAGTAGAAACACGGTTTAGTGCACCGGTGTCTGCTCACTGATCTATGCACCGTGTTAGTTCTGTTCGGTCACAGACACTGTGTCTGGTAATGACCGTGGTGGAAACACCCACGCTCTGTCATCCCAATAGTTTATCTTGATAGAGCGACCAACCCTAATCAGAGCTGCGAACTCATTTAGGTTACATGTGACCAGTCCCTTGAGTCTCTCACTCAAGTGGATTACCATATAGCCATGGCTCTCTGTTCTGTAATCAGAACACGTACTAAGGTACGTACCAATATGCAATCCTATACTATCAACCATACATATCTAAACTATAGGTTTTTACGAGCTGTAGACCTCACCAATTCTAATAATCTCCCACTAGGTCTAACGAGAAATAACGGTGTTGAGCTCTGTAGCTTCTACATGCTGCCCAAAAGCCTTTGCAGGAATTGCCTAAAGGAATTGGCAACATTGTCTGTAGATTCCACCTTAGTACCGCTACTTGCATTTCCTCCTATAACTGTCCGATCAAGTGGAGTTTGTACTTGATGGGTTTCCCCTTACGGTGGTGCCTAGTCTCCTTGGACCTTGCTTACCGCTCTTCTGTTTGCAACAACAAAAAACTGAGCCTCTGGTATGCGTCCCAAGTTCTCTAAGAACTTCCTAAGGCTTACCACCTGATATACTACCTCACACGCAACAACGTGCTAAGCCACTGTGGTAGAGTCTGTAATGCATTCTTGCTTCACACTCTACCAACTACCGCTTCTAATCCCAAGATAAAAACAATCACTGAAATCGATTCTCTAGAACACACATCTGACACCAAAGTCAGATCCTGTGTGTTCAATCGAGATCAGGACCTGTGAAGTGCAAGCTAAGTCACAATCTTTACTTAATGAGGATTTCTGAGTATACCCTTCACTTTAGTCCAGTGATTTGGACCCAGTTTTGACTGAAACCGACCCATGAATCCTGCTGCGCAATAGATATCTAGCCTCGTAAAACGAATCTGGCTAGAATCTTATCTTCATGCATAGCCTGTGACAGCAAGAGAATCTTGCTCTAGTAATCTCGAGTTACCTTGATTCCCAGAACATAACTTGCCTCACTAGGGTCTTTCATATCAAATTGTGATAACTACAAACATTTACCGTAAACAATATTCTTACATCATTTTCAATCAGTAGAATATCGTTAACGTAAAATACTACGTACACCCTTATAGCTCTTTCACATTTCTTGTACCCACTTGGTTTATCCTCATTCTGATCAAATCCGTGTGAGCGGATTCCCTTGATCAAAATAGACATTCCATCCTGGATGCTTGCATCAGTCCATAAATTGACCGTTGCAACTTGCATTCCATATCTTCCTGACCTACTGACATAAACCCTGGGGCTACATCATCCATATGTCCTTTTCAAATTCCCGTTAAGGAATAACTGTCTTGACATCCATCAACCAGATCTCCCAACTATAATGGACTGCGATGGATTAAGAGGATCCGAAATAGACTTAGGCATAGCTACCAGTGAGATGGTTTTGACATAGTCAATCCTTTCTCCTTTGGTAACTAATCGAGCTACTTAAGTCTTAACCGGGTGCTCTTCTTATACACCTCCTACACCCCGAAGGGTGATAGTGTTATAAGTGTCAAGACTGTTCCAAGGGACATTGATGCAAATTTGCCTCCATGGTCTTTTGTCAGTCAGAGCTGTCGAAAGCTCCCACTACTTCTTCGTAGCTCTAGGGATCATCCTCCTGAAACTCTGGATTAACTATCGAAGTTTCTCCATAGTATCTTTCAGGAGCTCTGATGGTCCCACAACGACGAGATGGTGGTGGTACAAAGGAAGCTCCCACTACTTCTTCGTAGCTCTAGAGATTATTCTTCTGAAACTCTGGATTAACTTTCGAAGTTTCTCTATAGTATCTTTCAGGAGCTCTGATGGTCCCACAACGATGAGGTGGTAGTGGTACAAAAGTGAATTGTTTCTATAGTGTCTGGTATACTAGTTTCTTGTATCATCTACTCCCACTACGTTTTTCAGATGCGCACTCTCTACCAGTACCCAGTAGTTCACCCAGAACTACCTTACTGATAAACTTATGGTCTATAATATAATCTTGGTCTAGGTAGATGGTGTTTGTAGAAATGATTACCTTCCTAACCTCAAGATCATAGAATAGTCCACCTTATACCTACCTAGGGTAACCTACAAACAGATATACCTAGAACTACATCTCCATCTCATCCCTCTTGTCCTTTTGCACAACTACAGGACAACCCTATATCTCGAGACTCTATAGTGTCAGCCTTCGCTTAGACCATAGCTCTCTATAGGTCTGAGGCACTGATCCAGATAAGAGATAGTTTCAGATATAAACTACTGTTTTAAGGTATAACCCCACCAAAAGAAAGGTGGGTAGTACACTTGGCAATATTCATCATACTACGGACTATGTCAAACAGAGTCCGATTCCTTCTCTCGGAGACTTCATCCTGACGTGTCATTCTTGGAGCATTTAACTGGGAGATAATCCCATGCCCCCTCAGGATCCTATGGAACTCGTCCGATAGATTCTCGTTCCTTTTATTAAATCGAAGAGACTCCTATCGTCTGGATGCACTTGGAACTATAGACGTCAAAATTAACTAACTCCCATACCTTCATGGCCCTTTTAGTTATTCTGCCTTCCAGATTACACTCATAGGTTAGAAGGATCTCCGATGATTCTGTGAACAGAAACTCGGCCTTCTTTTATCTCTAAATTTATCCGAGGCAAAATATCTAAATCAGAGGGGTCATAAATGGGATAGATTCTCCGAAGGATTTAGATGAATCTAAATTAGACGCTGCAGCTATCATGAAATCTATTTCCGAATTAAGATTAAATACAAAGAGATTATTCTGATCTATTCCTCTAATAATGAAGCTATCTTTTTTCAGTTTAAGATACACACATATGGTGCTGTCTAAAACTAAAAAACTTCATTTACTAATGAGGAAACAGAACTGAATTTCTAAAGATCAAAATCCGTGTTTCGGAAAAATTAAGACAATCATATCTAACAGCTTTCGCAGCGGCTTATGGCATCAGTACCTATGTTAGGATTATTTCACTATAAAGTAGCCTTCTGCTTTCCTTGATTCTCTGTAGACCCAAAGTCTACATTCCAAGAAGCATAAGAACTGCTACTAGATAGCGACTCAACTCCTAACATCCTGAGGCCATACTCAATCTTCAAATACCCCCTACACTCGCCAAAGCGGAACACTTTCGTCCTTAGCATTACTAGACTTAGGAGTCCACACCAGCTTCTGCACTAGAATAGTTTTTGATCTCTTATAAGTTACTCCCTTAGGTTCTTCTAAAGAAGACCTAGGTTAAGTACTAAAGGCATTACGTTTAATCTTGATCCCATCCTTTATCTCTTGGAAATCTCCTTAGAAGTTCTGCGTTTATCATCTCTAACTTGTTAAAGCTAAAGTCTCTGACAACGCCTTCAAAGGTTCCAGACAATGATGCAAGATAGACGTCTTCCACCACCTCGTCATCTGGTACCATGTCTTTGGAATCTAGTTCGATCTGGAACTCAAAGATGTGTTCCCGAACAAGCATACCCACTGACATCTCGGTACCGACAAGTATCTTGGTGGATAAGCGATGAGTCTACCGACTTCGTCTTTCAAACATCTTATGCAAGTAAAATATTATTTGAGAAGACCCGGCATATCTCTGACTCACTTCTAAAGAGTTGTCTGCAAGTCTGCTATAACATAGCACTTGCACATCTCCTTAGACTCTCGCTAGTCATCATATGCCCAAGTTACTGCCCTAGTGATATCTGGACCCGTTAGGTCTAGTATAGGGATATTTAGATTGCAAGCCAATGTACGTTTACTACCCTAAGCATAAGTTAAACATAGCGCTTCTGCTCTACGTAGTTAGAGACCCGATAACTGGTTCTCTTATAGGATAGCGGATAGGGGAATTATATGATTGAATGAAAATGAATGCAGGAAAACTTATTTTTATGGATTTTTAAAATAAGCTAATTATATCCAAATGTCAGCGCTACCCTCACAGCGAAGACACTTCTATGGATTAATTTAACCATGTATGTAAGATCTCGGAATAGGCTGCACCTGTCCGAGGGGGCAGTGTGCAGGTCTTCCGTTTATACGGGCCTTTCCCATGACCCTATCCAAATCTGCCAACTAAGGACTTTGATGAACCATGGTTATCTTTTGGCCAGTACCACGTGATCACCATTGTCTATGCAATGAATACCTCACGTGTACTTCGAATGCTTAACCACGAGCCTGGGCAATTACGGAACGGGAGTTCTAACAGCCCCCACGAGGGTGAGTAAAGCCTGAACCCTTGGCGCCGTAACCGCCATATCCCGAGGGAGATCACTAAGTAGCTTGGCATGGAAAAAACACAGCTCTCACCCGAGGGGGTTGTTGAGTTATGCCCTCCCACCCGAGCACGAAGTGATTGGCCGTGGAGGCCAGGGGATCTCTAAAAGTCCTCTCTTGCATCCTTTATTAAATTTGAGGGTTATTTAATGCAAGTATGAGTGTATACTAAGGTCACGACAACCTATACACTAGACCCTGGTCATACCGTGCTCCTACTAGCGTTTCAAGCCTTTCGTAAAGCATTAATCGATCTCGGAATATCATAGTCCCTGCCTCGAGTGGATTTCTCCACTCAAGGGTCACATTACATATCCCAAGAACATTGATGCTCTGCAAACCTAGCTATCACGCTAATGCTCTGGAGCCTAGCCTAAGGTCAGACTGACAGGAAAGGTCTTCCACTACCATGGTGCCTTGCTTATAAATTTGACGAATGATGTCATAGTAGAATTCCAACTCATTCTAGGTTTCAATGCTGGCCAAATAAGCACACCCGACTAATCGGGTGTTGACCTAGTAGTGGCATAACCAAATGTATGGAATTCATGCTATCATCAAGGGTCAATTAAATAATAGGCATCACTAGTGGAATCCTATCCTAATAAGGTCGCTAGGACTCGAGGGGAAAGGGCATCCCTCTAATACAGATAATTAAATTATCGCATCGGGGTTCTCTACAGAAATATAAAGAACAGTAGAAAGAAACAACCACACAATTGAATCAAGTTCAGGGTCCAACCCCTGAACCTGACTGGCACAGCGTAGGCTCTCTGTCTCATTCGCAAAGATCCTCGATCCAGTGCAAGCCTCTATATACGATCTCCTGACGCTTTCAGCCCTTTGCCGTCATCGTATACGCTTCACCGGATCGCCATCGTCCTCCAAGGTTCTGCTCGTCCTTCCGGTGGTGGATTTCCACGGTAAGTCCTCCTCTTCAATCTGTAACCAAAAAAGCTCTAGTACGCTTCGAGCAAGTGCTCGCTCGTACACAATTTCCTAAAACGAAAAAGAAAACAAATGTAGCAAAAAGCCTGGGAATCAAGGGTGGTCAACTTCCACCACTTGCCCGACTATGGCTCTAAAACCTATCCACACACAGAAGAAAAAATATCCAGACAATATTCGCTAACACGGGGTCCGACGCCCGGTAGCAAGCAATCACAAATCTAGATTAATTTTAGAAGCGGCACCCTGCAAGAACAATCCATAGAACATACAAAATATACTATGCATGATCTACGCGTAGAACCCCGATGGCGGCACATACTATTCATGCGCGCACATGACGGTTTCATGAAAAACATGAAACGCACACCACTAGCGTGCTCTGATATCAATTGTTAGATGTGAATCCATGACAGAGGCCCGCAACGGACGATAAGTGAAGGTCCGAAGACCGTGAACGGTGTGCGTTACATATCAAATTTTTCATCGAAACGATCTACATATGCATGTATGAATCTAGCATGGCAACTACACGAACTCCTAACGACGATCTAACGCGAAAGAATAATCTAGCATGTATGCATGTTCTATCTATGCTAGATCTATATGTTAGAGATTATACCTGCGTGCGGATTCTTTCACCGTGATAAATTTCTTCTTTGTCGATGGAGACGGGCTCGGATTTGCTCGATATAGCTTTGGTACGACGGCCCTAACTTTCTACTCCAAACTCCGATTGGGCTGAAATTTGGACTACATGTAGACAACGTTGAGACGCAACTTTTGCAACAAGTTTCACCTAGTTTGGACTTCTATAGCTCTCGAAATCATAGAAACAACACTAATTTTCTGTGCAGATTCTGGACAGCAAAAGATTGCGGGAGATGCCTTCTAGTTCACCCGATCTCTCACGATGCACAGCACCTCGTCGATGGATCTCTGAGTGCCTCCATTCGACGAGTCTTCTCCTTCTACAAAACACCACGTGAGGAAGACGAGTCGCCATCTAATGGTACAAGCGAGGGAGAGAGAGACGAGAGAGGAGATGAGAAGAGACGAGAGGGGGGCGGCTAGGGTTTCCCCATAGCATGGCCGGCCCCCTTAGGGCTTGCAATATGCATGGACGGCCCCCCCTCTCCCCTATCCCTTATATAGGGCCGACCCTAGGCTTATGGATAAGCCTAGTGCGGATAGGATTGACTGATTCAAACCTCTCCCTATATATCTCTTCTTTTATCTCTATCTTTTTCTTGTTTTTGAAAACGGTCAAAATCAGCCCGTTTTCTGTGCCTCATGACTGGCCCTTTCATCGGAGGCAACAACCTCCTGAAACCAATAGGGCCGGCCTTGACTAGTCTCTTAACACTTAGGGCTGGCCCCCCTAGTACAGAGTGACGCATGGTATGACCAAAACGCCCTTATGCCACTAGTTGGTCGTTCCTCGTGTACGAGACTTTGCAAGACACACATAATTGAAGTGCACCAGTGATTTTACTATTCCCTGAGGTTCCCGTAGGGTGCCCCTAGTGAAGTCAACTAGTCAACTCGCAACATGTCCCGGTGCATCGCACCTATGTGGCAAAGTCCACTTATGACAAGGAACTGCTACATGCGTCTCTGCACTAACCTAGGGTTTCCCCTTAGTGCACATACATAGATACGCATCTACCGTGCACTAGTGCGAAGCACTCACGGAGCGTAGGCTTGGACTTCTCGCTTCCTCTAACTACGTTCTGTGTTTCGAGGAGATGGTATAAGAACCGTACATAATGTCGATAAGGTGGAACCTTCAGGGACCAGGGTTCATGGCTTCCAACTCAGACTCGATCGACACACTATCCGAGTGTACCATCGATCCTCTGAGTCCGAGTTAACCTGCGTGGCCACCCAGAATGCGACGCAGGCTGCACTCCAATTCTCCCGGACTTACTATGTTTTTTCTCATATCCCTGCTCTCCGCTTAGTATGGTAAACTCATTGTCCCTCCACTTGGTGCCATGATGCAACTCGAGCAGTGGAGAATACCGTCAGACTCGAGTGCTCATATGACTCGGTTCTTTCTAGGTTGACCACATACATCGTACCTCCGATTACTCTTCCGAGCAACCGGATCCGTCACCAGTACAACTGATGACTACCTGGCCAGGGTTTAATACGATGTAGATCAGACCAAGGAACGTACCTCCCGATAGGGGTATGGATAGCATGCAGGAGTGACACGCTGATGCAATGCCAGTCGGGTAACCCAGTACACCGTGGTTTTGGATCACTGCATCCGGAACCTCACACATTGGTGCGCCAAAGCACCACACAACTGGTTAGTCCACCAGACATAGTTCCTCAGGGTTTAGGACTATTTTACCCTAAGCAGAAACACGATTTAGTGCATCGGTGTCTGCTCACCGATCTATGCACCGTGTTGATTCCGTTCAGCCACAGACATTGTGCCTGGTAATGACCGTGGTGGAGACACCCACGCTCTATCATCCCAACAGCTTATCCTGATAGGGCGACCAACCCTAATCAGAGCTGCGAACTCATTTAGGTTACATGGGATCAGTCCCTTGAGTCTCCCACTCAAGTGGATTACCATGTAGCCATGGCTCTCTGTTCTGTAATCAGAACATGTACTAAGATACGTACCAATATGCAATCCTATACTATCAACCATACATAGCTAAACTATATATTTTTACGAGCTATAGACCTCACCAATTCTAACAACAAACACAAATGAGCTCCATCAGTTGAACCCAGCTCTCTTAGCTGGTATGGGGAAGGGTACTACAGAAAAGGTTTGTTCCGGATCTGGTGTAAGAGTTGTCTAGGAGGGAGGACATCACTGTGAAGTCCCTTTCTTCTGGTCCCCGTGGCATGCGCCAACTCACCGACTTTACAACTGCCGGAGTAGGCACCATAGGGAGTGCCTCTTGTTACTCGATGGCCTTGACGACCAGGGGGCGCAACATATGGGGAAGTTGCTTATCGTCCTACTTTCTTCGGTGATCTAGAACAACATCCTCGAACTTGGTGTGTTGTTGGACCAAGGAGAAGAGTTCGACCATAGTACACGGATCCAAGATAACGAGGGGGAGATTACCCCCTTCGAGAAGAGCGCTCCTAAAAGTGCTTACTACAGTTCGATCTTGGCCTGCTGAGTCTTCAAAAGCGAGGTAAGCGCTCTGAAAGTGAGTCGAGAACCGTTAGAGGGTCTCCTTAACTCCCATGGAGAACCGAACAACGCCTCAATTCTCTTCGAAGGCTGCTGGTTGCACCGATACTGCTCCAGAAAAAGACCGGATAGCACAGTGAAGCACGAGATCGAGCTAGAGGGGAGCTTGTGAAACCAATTCAGGGCCGATTTTGTCAGGCTACTTGGAAATGCCCGGCACAAGACGTGGTCTTGGTCTCGGAAAAAAAAAGCAACTTCTGATAAGCCAAAAGACGATCCATTGGATCTTGCGACCCATCGAACAACATGAACTTCAAGGGAGTCCAGTGTTGAGGGAAATCTCTGCGATAAACTTCGGTAGTGAAGGGCGAGCTCCCTCCTCACGTAGCTAAATCCTCCAATAGGTCAATAGGCGCGTGGGGTAACTGCCAGCACTCTGGGTAATTTCCTAGAGTTGGCTGTGCAGGCCCTAGGCGATCACGCACGCTCCCCCAAGGTCGGATTGCGTCTCCACCATTATGGCTATCTGATTTTTCATATAGGTGTCGTCTTTGTGTGCCTATTCGTTGCCGAGGTTGTGGATTGCAATGTCTATGTGAGGATGTCGCCTTATCGCTAAGGCTGCGGTGAGGAGACGTCCTCTCGCGATGACGAGCCGGTTGATGATGTGTGTTACAATCCCACTGCTTCAATTTGGCCTCGAAGCTATTTAAACCCACACTTCAGCTCCGTTGTCGCGGGGCGGTGTTGGATAGATCAACAACATTGCCGAGATGCAATGCCTCATGCCTCGGGATCCTCGAGAAAACTCGGTCCCGTTCCAGGTTGACAACGGGTACCCCCGCAAAAAAGGGGTCCTGATGGGATAAGCACCGAGGTCACAATGAAACTGATTGGCGCAACGCCTTGATGACTGGGGGCAGGATCGGAGGAGTGTTTTTCGAGCTCCTTGGCCACTGAGACCGTTCCACTGATCGTCCCCTTGGGCCATCAGGGCCGCAAGATGGTTCATGGCGTCTCAGACTCACCTCAGGGGCTTGTTGTAGGCGACCTAACTCATCGATGATAGCTTGTTGCATGGCCATCATCTCTCTGAGGAGCTGGTCGCTAAGTAAAGGAGGGGGCAGAGGGGCCTGCGTCAAAGCAGTAGCTATAACATCCCAAATTTTTAAAAGAATTAAATAATAGTACAAATATAAATTTAATCATAAAAATTTAAAATCAAAGATCGGACTGCGCCACTGCGTCCGGTTCGACGGTTAAAAACAGTATATAAACTTTTTCGTTTTAACCACATATAAGGTTTTTGTTTTAAAAAAAAATATGGCCTATGAAAAGATTTGAAGCTTAAACCCCCCAAGGTTATCTCCTATTATTTCTCCTTTATGTACTAAACCATTTTAAATCTTTCAGTAAAAGTTGAGAAATAAAATATATGAAGCAAGAGGGAGTCCAAGGGTCAAGCCAACTGGACCTTTGGAGTTCTAACCTGACACCTGGCCCTTGGGTTTCTCACCAGATTTAGTTGAATAAGGTATTAATAGGTCATTTTGCAGTAAAGCTCTCAATCTTTTTGTATTCCCGAAAAAATATATAAATACCCCCTACTACCCCATCTCTCACACCAATTTCAATAACTTTCTCGAAGACCGTGCCTTACCCCTCACCCAACCACCACCTAGCCATCACCTAACCACCACCGGCTGCAGCCAACCGCCACCGATTGTCATTGTGACGACCAAGAGCCAATAGCCAAAAACCAAGACTCCTGAGACTGTGATGCCAAGATAGATGAGGTGGGGTGAGGTGTACAAGGCCACGAGTTAGCCCCACATCACTTGGAGAGATGGAGATCATGAGCTACTTATATAATTTTCCCTCCCAAACATAGAAGACGTGTTTTAAAACCGTGCGTCGCTACAGATTTTGTAAGAACTCCGTAGTAAAGCGTGCTCGGGCGATAGCAGTACTAGGATGGGTGACCTCGTGGGAAGTTCTCGTACGGGCACGGGCAAAGCGGACAATATATTGTGTGTTTGGGACGGATGTTATAAAATGGTATCAGAGTCAGTTCTCCTCACAATGGGGGGGTCTAACCCTATACGAGAACGTGTAGTCCTGAGAAGGGTGGATTGTGATGGCCAAGAGCCAAGACTCATGAGGCTGTGATGCCAAGATAGATGAGGTAAAGTGAGGTGTACAAGATCACGAGTTAGTTTCACATCGTCTGGAGAGGAGATCATGAGCTAATTATATAATTTCTCATCCCAAACATAGAAGACGCGTTTTAAAGTCATGCGCTGCTATGGATTTTGTAAGAACTTCATAGTTAAGCGTGCTCGGGCGAGAGCAATACTAAAATGAGTGACCTCCTGAGAAGTTCTCGTATGGGCACGGGCAAAGCGGACAATATTTTTGTATGTTTGGGGTGAATGTTACAGTCACTGATCCCTGCCACCGGTCACCGTCGCAGTCTCCACCAATCGTCGCCGGTCACCGCCAGCCTCCATTGCCACTAGACCTCCAGTTACCGCTAGGCCCCACCGCCGGTATAAGTCCTAATTTTTTTAATATTAAATTAATTCTGGGACAATGCCCACTGGGTTAAAGTTAGTTATCAGGCTGAAGCCCATTGTTATAGTTAGGCCTAGGCCAAATAACATGATAGAACCCCTCTGATTTCACTAATCCACACTCAGTTTCTAAAAGGCACCTTATAGGCAACCCACCATCCTATCACGACCCTTCTGACTATTTCGGCCATATCCAGAGCAAATAAACTCGGAATTGACTTCCGTTTACGGCCACGGATTCAGAATTGAAAATCCTATCACATATTAAAAAGTTAGATTATTTTAGAAAAACTAGAATAAACTCTCAAATTGTATTATATGGTTTTATTAAATAAAGAGGCTCAAACTATTTCCTTATTCAATGAAAATTATTGTATCAAGTTTTTCTCTTAACACCCCAGTGTTATACGGGTTGCCCAAATCCGTAAAATACTGGAGCGTTACAATAGCACTAACAGAGGGTGTGACTAGGGCCTCTGCATGTCCTCAACCACGTTGGGGAGGAACCATCTGGGCTCGTCGCGGCCTCGTTCTCGAAGTGCCGACCGTAATGTGGATTTCAGCCGCGACACTTGTCCCACGCTTGACTCGGGGTTTATTCCGCACCAAGTGGTGGTGGGCATCCTCACGGGACCAGACAAGATCCCACAAACGGCGCCAAAATGTATGGGGGAAATCTCTTTAAATTTTCTTGCGACTTGCATAACACAGGGGGTTAGAACGGTTGGCTCCTTTCGGAGCACAGACCCTCCGGCACTCAAGTCAGTAGAGATTCCAAAAGGGGAGGTTCTGTGATCAAAAGGTAGTTCGAGTTTTTAGAATTTGAACCTGTATTTTGGAGCTTTGGGCCATACCTTTATAGCCTTTCTCCGACTATTGCAGGCTGACACGTGCTAGTCCAATTGTCTCTTTGTGCACCCTCATGCTCTCACATGGGTCTTTAAATGCGCTATGTCATCTTGATGGCCAGCTGACTGCCCGAGGTCGAGGGGGGATGCACTGGTCTTGTTCACTCCAGGTGGCACCCCGAAAGGCTCTAGACTAAGAGTCAGTTTCGTTTACACCCAAGTAGGTTCGCTCAGAGCGAACCTGGCTTACAATCATCCACGTAGTTCCTTCAGAACGAGGACGTACACCTATCAATCTAACGACATCTTACGGTATGGGACACCTACTGACAAAAGGGGGCGATCTCCTTCGTGGGCAAGCTAGCTGTAAGAGACGTGGGAGAGTCGGCCTACGGGCGATGTGCGATCGGCGAGCTATCTGCGGGCGACGTGCGATTTGCGAGCTGCCTGCGGGCAACGTGTGATCTGAGAGCTGCCTGCGGTCGACGTGTAGTTCGTGAGCTGCCTTCGGGTAACGTGTGGTTTGCGAGCTGCCTTCGGGCGGCGTGCTCCAAATCCAAAGCATCAGACCTCATCGAAACTTTGGCAAGTGGGCCTGCTTAGGCAAGGGCGTAGCCGGGAAGGAAGACTCTACCGAAGGTCTTCAAGTCAGGCGAGCTCCTTGATCAGGGGCGATTTCTAACGCTAGGTTGGTGGGCTGGTGCTCATTTTTGGGCACCATCAGTTGGTACACACAGCAAAATGCTACTTACAGTACCAGCTATGCATGTTGCGTCCCTACTCCACCATGTAGTGCCAACTGCTCTGGACCAAACAAGCTGTAAATCTGATAGTTACATTTTTTTTGTTCTGTGTAGCCGGAAGTCAGCTTGACATGTTCAACATTAGAACTGGTAGGGGTCTAGGCCGAACCCCCCTCCCTCATCACTTCGAGAGGGATTCTAAAAAAAAAAACATGATCAACATTAGACCTTTTTTTAAAAAAAAATGGTGTTCAGATCTTCTCGGTCTATGGGACCGTGCGCCTCACAGCCACACGATGGCAGGCAACACAGAAGTGAATCGTACTCCAGCTGACTGCATGCGGCTGTGACGCATGCCAGGCCCACCAACCAGGGCCAACCAACTGGAGGAGATACGAAATCAAAATGTTCTCGCCCTACACATGAGCTGATAGGTCTTAATCAACAGAGCATTAGTGAGGCACTATGGCTGCAGACCCGGTCTGCAACGCCGGACCACATGCTAGTGAGAAGAGCATTTTTATTCAGCCATCTACTTGTCCGTACGGGTCGGGCCATCCTGATGTGGCATCCGATCACAGCCGTCCTTTGCCTACCGCTCCCCGTTGAGTGAGATTCACTTGTCGGGGTTGGGTGCAGCGGACGGCCAAAGATTAATATGCTCTTATTTTAAGTCCCGCCCACCAATATAGACGGAAGACCCAATCTAACATGGGATGGGGACCAGATCTGCTCCTCTGTGGCTCTGGTCTTGAGTCTTTATTGGCATCTATTCGGGATGAGGACCAGATCTGCTTCTCTGTGGCTCTAGTCCTGAGTGTCTTTATTGGCGTCTATTTGCCGCTACCGACATCAGGATCGGAATTCAACGGTGTAGATAAATTTTTAACTGGGTTCAATTCATAGGTACTTGTACCAGTTGAAGATTAAGATTTTCAATCTTGAATCCCGATCATACGGATGGGGGCAATGAATACGGGTGAATATAAGCACCCAAGAATAGAAACGACCCGAATCCCCCTCCTCCATATTCGTTCTTCTTTTTGTCACAGTCGCTTGTGGGAACGATAGTCAGGCCAGACCTGACGAAAATTTCAAACATATATCAGACAACCAGTGGTGGTGTGGCGGGGGCGTCGCGTCTGGCATGAATCTCGATGCACTGAATGCTGGTCGATGCTCTTTGTCTGAGAGCATCTTTGCTACCCGATTGATTTACTGGCATTTGGCTCAATCGCCATATGCCACAACGTTGATTAAAAAAAGATATAGTGGGGGCAGAAAAGTGCAGCAAGTCAATCGGGTAGCAAAATTGATCTCCGGGTTGACCCGACCCGTAGAATGTTCAAATAGCTTTAATCAGAAGGAGTAATGAATGAAAGGGGAATAATAATTTATTTTACTCACAACTACATGCGGGACATGAAAGGGAAGTAAGAGAAATGCTATTCAACCCGAAGGATTGTCCCGATTTCATCGGTCCGATTGACATGGCAGCGAGCAACTGGTGGCTGAAACCCGCTAGCAATTTTATAATCTTTAATAGCACCAGTTGCACGCTGCTGTGTCAATCAGGTTCGCGAAATCGGAAAAACCTTTGGACTGAATAACATTTCTCGGGAAATAATAACTCTTCAACAATTCAACCCAAAGACTTTTTTTGGGGGGGATAGTCAATTCAACCCAAAGAAAACTTCAACTATTGAACTCCAACTAATCTCTAAAGATAAGATAACACTGAAGACTTTGAATTTATCCAAACACACCCCCTTAATAAACTCATAACAACGCCGGCCATGGATGTTTTTGAATTTTTCTTCGAATGAGACTTTTGAGTAAAAACCTAGTCGATGAATGCCCTTGATCATTATCATCGTGCGGAAGTTCAGATTTTGTAGATTTTTTTGGGAATTAAAATCCAACACACCGACAAAAACTAGAGTCTATAGGTACAAAAAATCCAAGTCATTCGAGGTGAGAGTGAATCAACAAATGATCACAGACAATCGCAAAAGTAATTCAACACAGGACAATCAATATGCATGCAAACCACACAAGCAAATATCAGAGAAGGGACACAGATTTACAAAGGTTTAATAATTTGTATATGTTCTCTCGATTCTACTATGCTTCAAATCAGAGATTGAGTCCCCTTCTTTCTACTCGGACCAATTGGCTCTGGGCAACCCGTTGGGATTGGTACCCAATGTCGAGGTAGAAAGTGGATGATACATATGGAGGGGTTGGTTTCTTTTTGCAAAAAAAAAAATCAGAGATCGAGCAAATTGCTCGAGCACAAGAGTCTCTCTCTCTCTCTCTCTCTCTCTCTCTCTCTCTCTCTCTCTCTCTCTCTCTCTCTCTCTCTCTCTCTCTCTCTCTCTCTCTCTCTCTCTCTCTCTCTCTCTCTCTCTCTCTCTCTCTCTCTCTCTCTCTCTATCACACACACACACACACACAAACAATATGATACACTGATTATGATAATTGTTACATCCCCAAGAAATCCTTCTCTTTTTTTTTTTTACGGAGAATCCCTAAGAAATCCTATTAATGCTTATATATGAACCTCCAAGGAAATATAGTACAACTTATCCTGATGCGAGAAAATCATTGATGCGGTACTATAGAGATCGTGCACATGATGGGGAAAGTGTATGTGCCCAGGAGGTGCACACGATTTTCCCACCGTGTGCACGTTTTGCTAATTTCTATTATGGCTGCCTACTACTATAGGTTTTAGGGTTGCAATCTCTTCCCCTTCTTGTTCATTTCTCCTCGGTCATTCTGGGATTCATCTTGGGCTTCATGTGGCTACAAACTTCAATAATCTCCCACTTGTAGACTAAGAGAGAAACGATAAAATGCGGCGTGCGGTGCGTGCGATGTCGCACCACAGACGTCTAATGCACCGTTGCGTGCATCGCACGCACCGCAGCCTAACACGCCTATATATATATATATAGGGAAATGCTTAGGCGCGGTCCTGCGGTCCGCATCCGCAGTCATCCGATGCGGTGCACTGCACCGCATCGCGTGCATCAAACGACTGCGGATGCAGACCGCAGGACCGCACCTAAGCATGCCCATATATATATATATATATATATATATATATATATATATATATATATATATATATATATATATATATATATATATATATATATATATATATATATATATATATATATATATATATATATATATATATATATATATATATATGGGCATGTTAGGATGCGGCGTGCGGTGCGTGCGGCATCGCACCGCAGTCGCCTGATGAACCGCTGCGTGCATCGCACGCACCGCAGCGGTGCATTAGGCGGTTGCGGTGCAACACCGCACACACCACAAGCCGTATTTTATCTCTCTCTCTCTCTCTCTCTCTCTATATATATATATATATATATATATATATATATATATATATATATATATATATATATATATATATATGTATATATATAGGGGCATGCTATAATGCGGCATGCGATACGTGCGGTATCACACAACAACCATTTGATGCACGTGCTGCGTGCATGTGATGCATGCAGCGGTGCATCAGACGGCTGTGGTGCGGTGCCGCTCTTACCGCATGCCGCATTATAGCATTTCTCTCTCTCTCTCTCTCTCTCTCTATATATATATATATATATATATATATATATATATATATATATATATATATATATAAGTGCTAGAATGCGGCATGCGGTATGTGTTGGATTCTAATCCGGGTCAAAGACTCGCAGCGGAAGCGATTTGGCGGTCGAAAGACCGATCATGGTGCACGTTACACGATTTAATCTTTCATAGAAACTAATCTACATATGTATGCATGTGTATGCACGAGAATCGAAAACCCCTAACGGCAATCTAGCGTAATTAACTAGAATGCATGCAAATCATAATGCTCGCTAGATCTACATGTTAGATTACACATACCTTTCGTACGGATCTTTTAACCGCGGAGAATTGTCTTATTTGTCGATGGAGACGGAAGATCATTCGCGAAGATGCCGACGGTACGAATGGAGATGTTGCCTTCTTGTTCACCCGATCTCACACGATGCACGGAACGTCGCTCTCGGATCTCTGAGTGCCTCCGAAGAACGACCCTTCTCCTTCTTCAGAACTCCACGCGAGGAAGACGAAGTAGCAAGCAGGAAACGGAGAGAGATTAGGGAGAGAACTAGAGAGATGAGAGAGAGGGGGGTTCGGTTTCTGTAGTACATGGGGCCGGTGCCCCATAGGTCTTTTATAGGGCCGGCCACCCCCCCTTGGATAAGGATCCAAGGGGATAATAACCCCCTCTCATTATCTCTTAATTATCTCCTTTTTATCTCTCCGCGTATTTATCCGTTTTCCCACTTTTTAGGGCTCGATCTTAACCGATTTATCGCCCCATCCCTATCCATATGGCTGGCCCTATAGATGAGGGATTCTTATCCCTACATCATAGGGCCGGCCCTAGTGAGGTGTCCCACCACTAGGGTCGGCCAACAGTGAGGTCCGACAGAGTGAGGTTTTTACCAAAACGCCCCGACGCCTCATTTTGACCATTTCTAGCGTGCGATACCTAGCGGCCATTACTTAAGTGATATCTACTAGTTACTTACTATTAACTGAGGCCACCAGAGGGTGCCTCTAGTAAAGTCAACTAGTCAACTCGCAACATACCCCGGTGCATCGCACCTATATAGCGAAGTTCACTTATGGCTAGGGATCACTACATACGACTCTGTACTAGTCTCGGGCTCAACCCTTAGTACTCGTATGTAGTTACGCATCTACCGTGCTCTAGTGCCAAGCACACACGGAGCGTATACTTCTTTCTTCCTCATGCTTATGGTGTTCCGAGGAGACGGTTCAAGAACCGTACATAATGTTGATAAGGTGGAACCATCAGGGACCGGGGTTCATGGCTTCCAACTCAAGCTCGATCGACACACTACCCGAGTGTACCATCGATCCTCTGAGCTCGAGTTAACCTGCGTAGCCACCCATAGTGCGACGCAGGCTGCACTCCAATTCACCCAGACTTACTATGTTCTCCATCATACCCCTGCTCTCCGCTTAGTTGTGGTAAACCCGCTGTCCCTCCACTTGATGCCATGATTCACTTCGAGCGGTGAAGACTACCGTCAGACTCGAATGATCATATGACTTGGTTCCTTCCAGGTTGACCTATACATCGTACCTCTGATTACCCCGTCGAGTAACCGAACCCGGTCAACAGTCAAACTGATGACCACCAGGCCTGGGTTTGGTACAGTGTAAGTCACACCAAGGAACGCACCTCCCATCAGGGGTGTGGATGGCCTGCAGGAGTGACATGTTAATGCAACGCCAGCCGGGTAACCCAGTACACCGTGGTTTTGGATCACTGCATATGGACCCTCACACATTGGTGCGCCAAAGCACCATGCAACTGGTTAGTCCATCAGTCATGGTTCCTCAGGATTTAGGACCGTTTTACCCTAAGCAGAAACACGGCTTAGTGTACCAGTGTCTGCTCACTGATCTGTACACCGTGTTAGTTCCGTTCAGCCACAGACATTGTGCCTGGTGATGACCATGGTGAAGACATCCCATGAACTGTCATCGCCAACAGCTTAACATGATGAGGCGACCAACCTGATCATAGCTGCGAACTTATTTTGGTTATATGGGACCAATCCACTCAGTCTTCAACTCAGTGGACTACCATATAACCATGGCTCTCTGTTCTCAAAAGAACACGTAACTATGTTACGCACCTATATGCATCTCATATAATAATAACTATCAATCTTTATTAGACCAAAACATAAAGTTTTACAAGCTTAGGACACATCAATCCTAACAATCTCCCACTTGGTCTAGCGAAGCAAAACGGTTTTGACTCCCATCGCGTCCACATGTCGCTCGAATGCCTTGGTAGGTATTGCCTTTGTGAAAGGATCAGCAACATTATCTGTAGATGCAATCTGTGTCACTGCTACTCGCCCTTGCTTTTGAAACTGCCGAATCAAGTGGAACTTGCGCTCGATGTGCTTCCCCTTTTGGTGATGTCTTGGCTCCTTAGCTTGTGCTACCGCCCCACTATTGTCGCAGTAAAGCACAATAGGTAACTGGGCCTCTGGTACGCACCCTAAATCCGTAAGGAATTTCTTGAGCCATACCGCCTCTTTGGCTGCCTCGCACGCTGCAACGTACTCAGCCTCTGTGGTAGAGTCTGCGATGCATTTCTGCTTCACACTCTGCCAACTAACTGCTGCTCCTCCTAACATAAACACAAAACCTGATGTCGATTTTCTGGATTCCAAATCTGACATAAAGTCAGAATCTGTGTATCCAATCGGCGTCAGTTCTTGTGCAGTGTAAACCAACTCATAGTCCCTTGTTCTACGAAGGTACTTGAGTATACACTTCACAGCTGTCCAGTGATCTGGACCCGGATTCGACTGAAACCAACCCATCATTCCTACTGCGAAACAGATATCAGGCCTTGTACAATGCATAGCATACATTAGACTACCTAATGCCGAAGCATAAGGTATCTTCTGCATTTCTGCTCTCTCCTCAGGTGTCTTAGGACATTGATCCTTAGACAGTTTTACGCCATGTCTAAATGGCACAAAACCCTTCTTGGAGTTTTGCATGTCAAATCTAGCCATAACCTTATCTATATACGCAGCCTGTGATAGCGAGAGAATCATGTTCTGGCGATCACGTGTTACCTTGATCCCCAAAACATAACTCGCTTCACCTAGGTCTTTCATATCGAACTGTGTTGACAACCAGACCTTTACCGTTGACAATGTTCCTACATCATTTCCAATGAGTAGAATATCGTCTACGTAAAGTATCAAATATACTACTGTGGTCTTATCAGTCCTCTTGTATACACATGGTTCATCCTCGTTTTGAGTAAATCCATACGACTGGATTGCCTGATCAAAACGGATGTTCCAACTTCTAGATGCTTGCTTTAGTCCATAAATGGACTTCTGCAACTTGCAAACTAGATGTTCCTGACCCTCTGACTCAAAGCCTGGTGGCTGAATCATATAAATGTTTTCTTCCAAATTTCCGTTAAGGAATGCTGTCTTGACATCCATTTGCCAGATCTCCCAGTTATAATGGGCTGCAATGGATAGGAGGATCCGAATAGACTTTATCATAGCTACCGGCGAGAAGGTTTCGTCAAAGTCGATCCCTTCTCTCTGGGTGTAACCCTTGGCAACTAATCTAGCTTTATAAGTCTCTATTGTACCATCGGATCCTCTCTTCTTCTTATACACCCACTTACACCCAATAGGTTTAATATTGGATGATGGTGTAACAAGAGTCCAGACTGCGTTATGGGACATTGATTCAATTTCTGCCTCCATAGCCTTTTGCCAGTCAGAGCTGTCAGAAGCTCCCACTGCCTCATCGTAGCTCAGTGGGTCATCCTCCTGACCCTCTGGATCAACCAATAAGGTTTCTCCATAGTATCTGTCAGGAGCTCTGATGTTTCTCCCACTGCGACGAGGTAGTGGTGGTGTTACAGGATTAATAGGTTCTACAGTATCTAGTATATTATTGTCTGTAATGTCAGCTCCCACTATGCTTTTGGATGCGCTCTCTGATCTAGTACCCAGCAGCTCATCCAGAACTACCTTACTAGCAGGTTTGCGGTCCATAACATAATCATGTTCTAGGAAAATGGCATTCGTTGAAACGATTACCTTCTTTTCCTCAGGATCATAAAATAGTCCACCTTTAGTCTCTTTGGGATACCCTACAAACAGACATGCTTTGGACTTTGGCTCCATCTTTTCCCTCTTGTCTATCCGCACATGTACAGGACATCCCCATATTCTGAAATGCTGTAGTGTTGGCTTTTGCCTTGACCACAGTTCTCTAGGGGTCTGAGGCACTGATTTAGATGGAACGTGGTTCAGAACATATGCTGCTGTCTGAAGGGCATATCCCCAAAAGGTCATTGGTAAACAGGCATAACTCATCATGCTTCGAACCATGTCCAACAAGGTTCGATTCCTTCTCTCAGAGACTCCGTTCTGTTGTGGGGTACCTGGAGCAGTTAACTGGGATGTTATCCCATGCTCCACCAAATACCCAAGGAACTCGTCAGATAGGTATTCACCTCCTCGATCAGATCGAAGGGTGGGTTTTAATACATTTACCTGTCTGCTTTTCTACTTCAGCCCTGAACTCTTTGAACATATCAAAGGATTCCGACTTCCGATGCATAAGGTAAACGTAACCATATCTTGAGTAATCATCAGTGAAAGTGATGAAGTACTCATGGCCTCCTATCGCCTTGACGCTCATGGGTCCACACACATCTGAATGGATTAACTCCAATACCTCAGTAGCTCTCACTCCTTGGCCTTTGAAGGCCCTCTTGTTCATCTTGCCTTCCAGGCAGGATTCACAGGTGGGAAGGATCTCCGTAGGATCTGTTTCCAGAAGCCCGGCCTTTACCAACCTATGGATCCTATCTAAGGCAATATGCCCAAGCCGTAAGTGCCACAATTGGGTTAAATTCTCCGAAGGTTTCTTACGCTTAGATGAATTAACATTAAATGCTGAAGTTATTATGTTATCTTTCTCAAATTTAGGACTGACAATATAGAGATGATTCTGAACCATTCCTCTTATTATAAAAGTTCCATTCAGTTTAAAAGACACACCAGAAGTATCAAAATAAACTGAATAACCTTCATTAACTAAAGAAGAAACAGAAATTAAGTTACGTCTCAAGGACGGTACATAAAAGACATCTCTAAGAGTCAAAGTCTTATTATTCGAAAAACTAAGAGTAACATCTCCAATAGCTTCAGCAGCAGCCACGGCCTCAGTTCCCATGCTCAAGGTCACCTCTCCATCAAGCAACCTTCTGCTTTCCCGAAACCCCTGAAGAGAGTTACAGGCATGGTTAGTGGATCCTGAATCCACAATCCAACTAGCAAAAGAACTATTACTTGAAAGAAATGATTCAACAACTAAGAGTTGTAGATTACCTTCTCCAGCATTCCGAGGTTGCTTGCAGTCCTTCTTCCAATGACCCTTCTGGCCACACCGGAAACACTTCGTGCCCGGTTTCTTTGATTCTCCAGACCCAGAGGCCCCAGCAGAGTCCTGCACAGGCTCAGACTTAGGTTTCCTTTTATGTTTCTTGCCTTGAGGTTTACCAGGCTTCTTGAAGGATCTGCGTTGCACGTGAAGTGCTTCGCCCTTCTGCTTGAAGCCATCCTCAGCTGCCTGGAGAGCTCCCAGAAGCTCTGCATTTGTCATAGCCAACTTGTTTAAATTAAAGTTGGTGACAAAGCCTTCAAAGGCTCCAGACAGTGACGAGAGGAAGATGTCTGTCATCACCTCGCCTTCTAGCACAATGTCCATGGTAGCTAGTTCGTTCTGGAACCCAAACATTTTCATCATGTGTTCCCGAACCAGCGTCCCATTGGACATCTTAGTACCGACGAGTTTCTTGATGGTAAGGTATCGCGTAACGCGATTGTGACCTTCAAACATCTCCTTCAGATACAACATCATATCAGAAGCGTCGGGCATCTCCTCGACTTACTTCTGCAGAGTTGTTTGCAAGGATGCTATAATATAGCATTTACATATCTCATTAGATTCCTTCCAGTCAGTGAATGCCTTTAACTGTGCCTCTGTGGCATTGGGTCCTGGCAAATCTGGCTCAGGGTCATTAAGGGCTGACATGTGTTTACCTATCCTTAAGACTAGGTACAGGTTGCGCTTCCAGTCCTCATAGTTGGGACCGGTAAGTTTGTGGTCATTTAGGATAGCGGACAGGGGGTCTAACTTGGTCATCTGAAAATAAAAGATTGAATGTATGAGATGCATGAAAACTTATTTTATGGATTTTTAAAACAAGCTAATTATATCCATATGACAACGCTACCCTCAAGCGAAGCCATCTCTATGGATTAATTAACCATGTATGTAAGATCTCGGAGTAGGCTACACCTGTCCGAGGGGGCAGTGTGCAGGTCTTCCGCTTACACGAGTCTTTCCCTTGACCCTATCCAAATCTGCCAACTACGGGCTTTGATGGACCATGGTTATCTTTTGGCCAGTACCACGTGATCACCGTTGTCTTCGCAACGAATACCTCACGCGTACTTAGGATGCTTACCCACGAGCTTAGGCAATTACGGCACGGGAATTCTAACGGCCCCCATGAGGGTGAGTAAAGCCTGAACACTTGGCACCGTAACCGCCATATCCCAAAGGAGATCACTAAGTAGCTTGGCATAGAAAAACACAGCTCTCACCCGAGGGGGTTGTTGAGTTATGCCCTTCCACCCGAGTACGAAGTGATTAGCCGTGGAGGCCAGAGGATCTCTTTAAGTCCTCTTTTACATCCCTTATAATTCTGAGGGTTATTTTGCGAGTATGATTTTATGCAAATGCAAAGGTAGCGACCTCCTAAATACTAGACCCTGATCACACCATGCTCCCACTAGCGTTCAAGCCCTTCGCCTAGCATTAATCATTCTCGGAATATCATAGTCCCTGCCTCAAGTGGATTTCTCCATTCAAGGGTCACATTACATATTCCGAGAATATCGATGCTCTGCAAAACTGGTTATCACGCTAATGCTCTGGAGCTAATCCTAGAGTCAGACTCACTGGAAAGGACTCCCACTAGTCATGGCGCCTCGCTTATAGATTTGACAATTGATGTTGAATGGATCTCCATCTCATCTTTGATTTCGATGCTGGCCAAATAGGCACACCCGACTAATCGGGTGCTCTCCTAATGGTGGCATAACCATATGTGATGGGATCCCACTAACATCAAAAGTCAACTAAATAATAGGCGTCATCTAGCGGGATCCTAACCTCAAACAGTCGCTAGGACCGGAGGGGAAAGGCATCCCTCTGAAGACAGCTAATCACATTATCTCATCGGGGTTCGATATGAAGCATAAAGAACTAATTAAAGAAAGCAACCATTAAAACTGAATTAAGTTCAGGGTCCGACCCCTGAACCTAATTAGCACAGCGCAGGCCTCTAGCTTTCTTCGCAAGGTTCCTCGGTCCGACTCCTTCGTCGCGCTCGCGAACACTTTGCCGGATCATCTTCATCCTCCAGGGTTCAGCTTCCGCTCCCGATGGTGGATTTCTTTGGCACATCTCTCTTCTCGATCTGTAACCGAAAATTCTAGTACGCTACGAGCAAGTGCTCGGTCGTACACAATTTCCTAGAAAGAAAAGAAAACACACCTAGAAAAAAAGCCATGGGAAACCGAGGATGGTCAACCCCCATCACTCGCCCAATCTAAGGCTCAATTACATATCCACACACAGAAAGCAAATCCAGACAATTGCTAACTCGGGGTCCGACCCCCGGTAGCAAGCACAAAGCATAGATCTAGATTTTTTTATAGCGGCGCCCTGCAAGAATGATTAATAGAACAAGCACAATCTATACATATACATGATCTAAGCGTATGAACCCCGATGATCTCACGTATTCATCATGCGCACACATGTTCGTTTCATGAAAAAACGTGAAACGTACACCACTAATGCGGCTCTGATACCAATTGTTGGATTCTAATCCGGGTCAGAGACTCGCAGCGGAAGCGATTTGGCGGTCGAAAGACCGATCATGGTGCACGTTACACTATTTAATCTTTCATAGAAACTAATCTACATATGTATGCATGTGTATGCACGAGAATCGAAAACCCCTAACGGCAATCTAGCGTAATGATTAACTAGCATGCATGCAAATCATAATGCTCGCTAGATCTACATGTTAGATTACACATACCTTTCGTACGGATCTTTTAACCACGGAGAATTGTCTTCTTTGTCGATGGAGACGGAAGATCGTTCGCGAAGATGCCGACGGTACGAATGGAGATGTTGCCTTCTTGTTCACCCGATCTCACACGATGCACGGAACGTCGCTCTCGGATCTCTGAGTGCCTCCGAAGAACGACCCTTCTCCTTCTTCAGAACTCCACGCGAGGAAGACGAAGTAGCAAGCGGGAAACGGAGAGAGATTAGGGAGAGAACTAGAGAGATGAGAGAGAGGGGGGTTCGGTTTCTGTAGTACATGGGGCCGGCGCCCCATAGGTCTTTTATAGGGCCGGCCACCCCCCCTTGGATAAGGATCCAAGGGGATAATAACCCTCTCTCATTATCTCTCCATTATCTCCTTTTTATCTCTCCGCGTATTTATCCGTTTTCCCACTTTTTAGGGCTCGATCTTAACCGATTTATCGCCCCATCCCTATCCATATGGCCGGCCCTATAGATGAGGGATTCTTATCCCTACATCATAGGGCCGGCCCTAGTGAGGTGTCCCACCACTAGGGTCGGCCAACAGTGAGGTCCGGCAGAGTGAGGTTTTTACCAAAACGCCCCGACGCCTCATTTTGACCATTTCTAGCGTGCGATACCTAGCGGCCATTACTTAAGTGATATCTACTAGTTACTTACTATTAACTGAGGCCACCAGAGGGTGCCTCTAGCAAAGTCAACTAGTCAACTCGCAACATACCCCGGTGCATCGCACCTATGTAGCGAAGTTCACTTATGGCTAGGGATCACTACATACGACTCTGTACTAGTCTCGGGCTCAACCCTTAGTACTCGTATGTAGTTACGCATCTACCGTGCTCTAGTGCCAAGCACACACGGAGCGTATACTTCTTTCTTCCTCATGCTTATGGTGTTCCGAGGAGACGGTTCAAGAACCGTACATAATGTTGATAAGGTGGAACCATCAGGGACCGGGGTTCATGGCTTCCAACTCAAGCTCGATCGACACACTACCCGAGTGTACCATCGATCCTCTGATCTCGAGTTAACCTGCATAGCCACCCAGAGTGCGACGCAGGCTGCACTCCAATTCACCCAGACTTACTATGTTCTCCATCATACCCCTGCTCTCCGCTTAGTTGTGGTAAACCCGCTGTCCCTCCACTTGATGCCATGATTCACTTTGAGCGGTGAAGACTACCGTCAGACTCGAATGATCATATGACTTGGTTCCTTCCAGGTTGACCTATATATCGTACCTCTGATTACCCCGTCGAGTAACCGAACCCGGTCAACAGTCAAACTGATGACCACCAGGCCTGGGTTTGGTACAGTGTAAGTCACACCAAGGAACGCACCTCCCATCAGGGGTGTGGATGGCCTGCAGGAGTGACATGCTAATGCAACGCCAGCCGGGTAACCCAGTACACCGTGGTTTTGGATCACTGCATATGGACCCTCACACATTGGTGCGCCAAAGCACCACGCAACTGGTTAGTCCATCAGTCATGGTTCCTCAAGATTTAGGACCGTTTTACCCTAAGCAGAAACACGGCTTAGTGTACCAGTGTCTGCTCACTGATCTGTACACCGTGTTAGTTCCGTTCAGCCACAGACACTGTGCCTGGTGATGACCATGGTGAAGACATCCCATGAACTGTCATCGCCAACAGCTTAACATGATGAGGCGACCAACCTGATCATAGCTGCGAACTTATTTTGGTTATATGGGACCAATCCACTCAGTCTTCAACTCAGTGGACTACCATATAACCATGGCTCTCTGTTCTCAAAAGAACACGTAACTATGTTACGCACCTATATGCATCTCATATAATAATAACTATCAATCTTTATTAGACCAAAACATAAAGTTTTACAAGCTTAGGACACATCAATCCTAACAGTATGTGATGCACGCAGCAGTGCATCAGACGGCTGCGGTGCGATGTCGCACGCACCGCATGCCGCATATATATATATATATATATATATATATATATATATATATATATATAATTTGGTTCTTTTGGGGGACATAAATTTTTGAGGGACCTAGTGGTTTTATAATTTGCTGATTTTTGGTGAGGATGATTACCTTGTTATAGATAGGACTCCCACAAAAAATCAGCAAATTATAGAACCTCTAGGTCCCTCAAAAATGCTATTCAATTTAACGATTAAAATTGACGGTCGATAATGAAGAGCATATTTGAGGGACCAAGAGGTTATGTAATTTGCTGATTTTTTTGTAGGGGTCCTATCTATAACAAGGTGATCATCCTCGCCAAAAATCAACAAATTACAGAACCTCTAGGTCCCTCAAATTTTTTTATCCCCCAAGATAAGAATGGGGGACGTCCCCTAAGAGAACCGGACTGTATATATATATATATATATATATATATATATATATATATTATTTTTTTTTTTCTAAGATCGCTCGATGGGCACCCTTGGAGAAGGTACCGAAAGACACCATTGCAGAGGTGTGACATGCACGATTAAAAAAGTGCCTACGAACACCATTTATGGAGGTGCCAATGGGCACCATTGGAAAAGGTGTCGACGGGCACCATTACAGAGTGCAAATGAGCACCATTGGAAAAGGTGCCGACGGACACCATTACGGTGGTGCCAATGGGCACCATTGAAGAAGCTGTGGACGGGCATCGTTATGTTGGGAGAGCAGTCTGGGCGAACCTCTCTCATGGTCTGTGGAGGCGAATTGTAGAATCCAACTCATGAGGTCATCCCAACCAAACTATACATAGAAGATCAAGCCACAGGTGGGGTGCCAACGTACACCATTGTAGAGGCATCGATGGATGCTAAAAGAAGGTGTCTACAGTCACCATTGCAAAGGTACTAATGGGCACCAATGAAGGAGACATCAACCTGTACCATTGGTGGAGGTGCCAACAGGCACCATTGTCGAGGTGTCAACGACCACTGTTGGAGAAGGTGATGACGGGCACCATTACAGAGATACAGATTGGGTACATTGGGTGGTAGAATGATTCTTTTGAAAGATAGTTTGTCTAGAGCACTTGGAACTATTTGATGTGGCATATAATTCTTGTAAAAGTGAGATTTGTGGATAGTTGGCTCAATGAGATCATCGTGCGTGCAACTTTTTCAAGTTGTGTGCATGACTTCCCCTTTGTGACCACGATTCTCACTCTCCTTTTCTTGCTTGACTTATATGACGTCTCTGATAGTGCACATGATCGATGGGCACATCGTGCACACGATAACTTCAGGAATCCGAATTGTTTCGGACTTTGCAGACCGATGGGTTTGGGTTTTGCTTGAAATTTGTACGGTGCTCTTTGTACTATATAAAGGGAGAGGTCTAGGGTTTCCGAACGAGATTTTGGCAAGAGATCTATAAGAATTAATGTGTTTTGGGTAAGAGATCATTGAGAGAGATTTGGAGAGTCATCGTTGGAGGGGTTACTTGAGGGTTTGAAGAACTATATTGTACTAGGGCTGTGCAAAAACCGATCCGAACCACCTAACCGAACCGAAACCGACCAAAATTTAACCGAAATAACCGAACCGAACATCAAACCGAACCGAAAAGAAACCGAACCGACAAAACCGATTAAATCGGTTTCGGTTTCGGTTCCCGGGTATGAAACACCGAACCGAAACCGAAAAAACCGACCCGACTTCTTAAATCATAAACCCAACGGCCATAATACTTTTGTTTCCAGTAAGTGCAAGTATGAAGTAATTATGTTACATCTACAATGCTTCAAAAGAGTGAACGTCGGTTGATTTTGCTTTGAACTTTCATTTTGGCACTATGTAAGAACATAATCATCCACTTATTTGTGATGAACTGACGATTAAGATTCAGGAGCCAAGGGTTCTAGCATACCTCATATTAACCGAAACTGAACCGAAACCGAACCGAAAACCGATCACACCGAACCGACAAAAACCGACCATTTCGGTTTCGGTTCCGGTTTTGATTTTTCGAAAACCGAAAAAAAATAAAACCGACAAAACCGACACCAAAACCGACTGACAAAACCGACGCTCACCCCTATATTGTACTCTCTTGATTTGATATTAGATCTCTCCATGCTGTCGCCGGTAGACGTAGGCCAAAGACCGACCCTTCTAAAATCTTTATATCTCCTTCTGCGATTTGCTTCTCTACTTCACTTTTGCATTCGATTTAGTTGTTGAAGCTATCTGCATTGTGTTTAGTTCGTTTTACTTCCGCGCACAACATTATTTCCATTGAAAGCTTGAATAACCATGTGAGATCCATTTAACATATTCATATTCCCAACAACGCTTGATGAATCCCTACAATCCTTGTTGCGTCATGCTTCTTTGATCTCCCACTGATGAATCAGTCCCTCGCTTCTTCTCGAACCTAAATCTCTAATACTATGATAAAAATTTAAAACATAAAACATATAGAACAACCAACGGGCTCTTGTTTGAGTGGTACTTCCCCTCTCCCTTGTTAGAGAGGCTCCATATTCGACTCTATTTTGTAGATGCCCTCTCTTGTGTCTCACCCCAAAATCTGGGTCGTAAGCGGAGGTCCACTAAAGGGTATATAAGCACACCATTGCCCAACACCTAGCCGATGTGGGACTAAACCCAACAATCCCTCCCTCACATGAGGTTAGGGATGAACACCCGCCAGCCCCCCTCTCAAACGGAGCAACCAGAAGAAGAGGCACTCCTCGGGCACAACCTGTCCACATTCCGACCCAACTAGGTCTGACTGGACGAAACCTGACATTGATACCATTTGCAGATACGTACCATCTTGCCCCAAAACTTGGGTCGTAAGGGGAGGTCCACTAGAGGGTATATAAGCACACCTTCGCTCAGCTCCTAGCCGATGTGGGACTAATCCCAACAACCCACACATTTGTTGTGAGAAAATGCTCCATATGGGAAAGAGACAATCAAGCCAACTTGGTTTGCCCGGGCGCCTATGACCTAGGACCCCAGCCTACCTACTACCTCGATCGACGCCCAGGCATCAGCAGTGCTTCATTCGGCTACCACTGTTGTGGCTGGATGGCCTCTTGCTAGGGCTGATGCTCAGGCGCCCTTGGCTTGTTGCTATGCCTTGTCTTCTGGCTCGTTTGCTCATTCCGGTTTAGCGCTCAACTACGTGGCATCTCGAATTTGATCTGCATCTCTAACATTTCTCTGTTTCGATCTTGGAACCTCTTTGAGCTCATGCTCTAACACGCCCTACCCTCTCACCGCCTAGTCATTTCATTAAAAAAAACATATAAAACACAAGAAAGTATTGGAAGGAAAATAATAAAGGTTAATTAGCCCTAAATCCCTCCATAGGCCTATATTTAGGCTAAAAATTACAAGTTGTTAGGATATTAGCTAAAGTCCCTCCCGAAGGACACGTTTCTACAACAAGTCCTTAACCAAAAATGTCGACTTTTTTTTTACCCATTAAATTACAAAACTGTCCGTCCAGCAAGAGTATCCATTAGTCTCCAACAAGAGTATCCATTCGCCTATGAACATTATACATGTAGCGCTTGCAACAATGATTTTACTATAGCTAGTACAGCGAAAAAACTATAGCAAGAGTATACATTCGTCTCCGGAAAGAGTATCCATTCGTCATCAACAAGAGTATCTATTCACCGGGTGACCTTCCCCTCGAACAATTCGACTCGAACGCCGAACTGCAGTTCAAGAGGAGATCAATAAATTACTCGCAGCAGGCTTCATCCGTGAAGTAGAGTACCCTACTTGGATCTCCAACATCGTTGCAGTCCCTAAGAAGAATGGGAAGGTCAGAGTCTGCATCGAATTCACCAACCACAACAAGGCGTTCCCCAAAGACCCTTTCCCCATGCCAAGGATAGATAGACTCGTTGACGCTACTGCGGGTCACAAGCTTCTGTCATTCATGGACGGGTACTCCGGGTATAACCAGATCCCCCTACATATGGACGATCGAGAGAAGACGTGCTTCGTGACAGACCATGGCCTCTACTGCTACAACATAATGCCCTTTAGTCTCAAAAATGCGGGGTCAACCTATCAAAGGCTGGTCACGAAGATGTTCGAAGAATAAATCGATCGCAACGTTGAAGTCTATGTCGACGATCTTCTCACCAAAAGCTTCAATCGGGAGAACCACCTCTCCGATCTCGCCGAGATGTTTCAAATCCTCCGGAAGTACCGCATGAAGCTCAACCTAGCTAAGTGAGCCTTCGGAGTTCAATCGGGCAAATTCCTGGGTCACCTCGTGACTAGGAGAGACATCGAAGCCAATCCTGACCAAATTCGTGCAATCCTCGATATGCCTTCGCCTACAAATCGGAAGGAGGTTCAATGCCTCACCGGAAGGCTAGCAGCTCTCAATCGGTTCATCTCAAAATCTTCCGACAAATGAAGCCTCTTTTCGACAAATTACGGAAGACAGACACCTCTGGATGGAGTCCGATCTACGAACAGGCCTTCCAAGACGTCAAGAACTATCTCACGAGAGCTCCTATCCTTACAGCTCCACTCGCAAAGGAAGATCTCTGGCTCTATCTCGCCGTGACCGATCAGGCCATCAGTGTTGTCTTAGTAAGTAGAAGGGAAGGTGCGGAACGTCTAGTCTACTATATCAGCCACACCCTTCTTCCAACAGAGACTCGCTATTCAAAGATCGAGAAGGTCACACTGGCCTTACTTACGGCCTCACGACGCCTACGACCCAACTTCATCTCTCACTCGGTAACGGTTGTCTCAGAACACCCACTCAAAGACATTCTCGATAAAGTAGGTCGAGCGGGTCGAATGACAAAATGGGTGATTGAGATGAGCACTCTCGGGATTCAATTCGAACCTCGCACTTCACTCAAAGGGCAGGAAGTTGCTGACTTCCTTGCCGACTTTCCCATGGAAGACCCCATTACTTGGGAGGAAGACATCAATATGCGCCTCGAAGACGGAGATGAGCCTTCATTCAATCTAGCTCCAAAGACCAATTCAAGCCTTGAGGCTCTTACTACCTCGCCAGCCTGATGAAAGCTCTATACTGATGGAGCTTCAAGTGCGATCAGTTCGGGGATTGGGATAGTCTTGGTATCCCCCGAACTCGATCATCTTCAAAAGACCATTCTTCTCGGGTTCAACGCTACCAATAATAAAGCCGAGTATGAAGCACTCATCTCCGGATTGGAGATGGCTGAATTTTTGGGGGTAGATCGACTCACCATCTATTGCGACTCTCAGCTAATAATAAGGCAGATCAATGGGGAGTACACAGCGCGAGAAGAAAGGATGCATCATTACTTGGTTCTGGTGCGACATCACCAACAGCGTTTTGCTAGCACCGAGTTCATCCAAGCCCCGAGAGCAGAAAATCGAGAGGCAGATGCCTTGGCTAATGTTGCCTCGGTTCTCGAAAACTCGCTCGGGGAAAGGTGAATACAAATCGACTATCAAGAGTCACCCAAGACTATCATCGAACAACATATCTCCGCCACAACTGAAGGATCTGGGGGTTGGAGATTGCCAACCTTCAATGCTACTATAGTACACGAACTTGGAGATTGGAGACAGTCAATCTTCGACTTCTTCAAGCAAGGCAGAATGCCAGAAGACCCAATCGAAGCCAGAAGACTCCAAAGGAAACTCCCATGCTACAGTCTTCAAGAAGCAGATCTCTACTTCAGGTCACACAGTGGGATACTGCTCAAATGTGTTGGCCCCCAACAAGCAAAGGCAATCCTAATCGATATTCATTCCGGAGCCTGTGAAAATCATTTAGGTGGAAGATCTCTCGAAGCTAAGACAAAGCTTCAAGGTTACTACTGGCCAACAATGTCAAGGGATGCTCGCTAAGAGGTTCAAAGGTGCGAGCCTTGTCAACGACACGCTCGAGCTATCCATCTCCCGGTAGATGAAGTACATCCGCTAACAAGTCCATGGCCTTTCCATCAGTGGGGGTTAGACTGCTTGGGTCATTTCCCACCAACTCCCAGCAAGAAGAAATATCTGCTGTTAGCCATCGATTACTTCACCAAGTGGGTGGAAGCAGTGTCACTCTTCCGAGAGACTGACGATGAAGTCATCAAGTTCATCAGACATAACATCTTCTTAAGATTTGGCACGCCAAAAGTCCTGATTACTGACAATGGAGCTCAATTCGATTCTGACAAATTCTGAGACTTCTGTATGAACCATGGAATCAAACTCTTCTACTCAATACTAAGGTATCCTTAATGCAATGGACAAGCAGAAGCTTCCAATAGAGCGATCCTTGGTCTACTCAAGAAGAAACTGGATGACAAGAAAGGATTATGGGAGAAAATCCTACCAGAAGTCTTATGGGGCTATCGAACTACTCTGAGAAGATCGACTGTGTTCTTACCCTTTTCCCTGACCTATGGTTCGGAAGCAGTCCTCCCAATAGAAGTCATTTCTAATACTCTGAAGACTAGAGCGATCGAAGAAGGGATAAATGATGAACTTCGTACTGATGACCTCGACTTCTTAGAAGAGGTGCATGATCAGGCAATCATCCGCATTGCCAATTACCAGCAGAAGATCAAACGAGCCTACGATCAGAAGGTTATCATAAGATACTTTCCTGTCGGAAGTTTAGTTCTCAGAGCAGTCTTCTCCAACACGAGGGAACGAAGCAGTGAAAAACTAGCACCCAACTGGGAAGAACCTTACATAGTCGAGTCAATGGGAGGCAAAGGATCTTATCGCCTGATTTTACTAGAAGGAGATAGACTACCACAGGCTTGGAATGCTAGACATCTCAAAATGTTCTACCCTTGATGTAACCTCCTTAATGAATGAAGAACGCTTTCAAGCATCCATCTCGTCTATATTCAAACCCTCAAACCATTTCGAGTTGTGAAACAGCAAAACCTTCAATCATCGAGTTGTTTTAACAAGTTTGGGAGCTCGTGTTGTGACACGATCCCTTACAGGCAGATGTTAAACAACCTTCAACCTTCAATCATCGAGTTGTTTTAACAAGTTTGGAAGCTTGTGTTGCGACACGATCCCTTACAGGCAGATGTTAAACAACCTTCAATTACCAGATCGTTTAACAAGTTTGGGAGCCCGTGTTGCGACACGAACCCTTACAGGAAGATGTTAAACAACCTTAAATTACCAGATCATTTAACAAGTTTGAGAACTTGTGTTACAACACAAACCCTTACAGGCAGATGTTAAATGATTTCGAGTTGTGAAACAGCACAACCTTCAATTATCAAGTTGTTTTAACAAGTTTGGGAGCTCGTGTTGTGACACGATCCCTTACAGGCAGATGTTAAACAACCTTCAATTACTAGATTGCTCAACAAGTTTGGGTGTTTGCATTGCGATACAACCCCTGACAGGTAGATTGTTAAACATTCGATTGTTCAATTCAAAACATTAAATTCAAAGAATTCAAACGCAAGACAATTCCATTCATATATCAAAATAAGTCTTTATTTCTGAACTTTCAAGTACAAATGAGCTTCTACATATGCGAGTGTTACAGGTACAAAAACAGAAAGGAGATGGAAAATGTCAAGGCTTTGCTACACTTGGAGCCCGTGACCTATCTCCTTCAAATCCACCACGAGACTTGCTCACCGCAGATGCCTTGGAAGAATGGACGCCACTCGCATGAGCCTGCCTGAGGGCCTCCACCGCCTTCTCCGTAGTTGACCGAAAACTCTCGCTTTTGATGCGAGTCTCCTCGAGATCCTTCTTATAGGCCTCTTTCTTGGATGCGAAAGCGGCCTCCTGTGCAAAAAGCTGGGCCTTCAGCTCCTTTATTTCCATGGCACGATCATGGGCAAAAGTCTCAATCTTGAAGAACCTATTCTTCAAGTCTTCAAGCTTATGACCCCGATCATTGTAGCATGCGAGCCAGCTCTTACTTTCAAGCCGCTCCTTACGAAGAGCCTCTTGAAGTTTCTCCTTCTCAGCATTTGAGGTCTTTATGAGAGTGTTCAAGCGAGTGACTTCAGCTGAAGCACTCCACTCGCCGGCCCTCCTGAAGAGCCTACTGGCAAGCTTAAGAACATCTGAGTTCTGCCAACACAAAGCAAGTCATAAGCATATCGAAGAATGAAGAATTCATAATCAAAGTCACAACCGATGCACTTACCACTACTTCAAGCCTATCGTAAACTTCTTCCAGGGGCGCATCAGGAAGATTGCAGAGCTTCCTTATCGTCCCTGTTGGGTGGTTGATGTCAACTTCACCCAAATCCCTCATCAAAGGAGGATAACCAGCAGGAGCATCTGCAAGCAACGCAAAAGGTAGAACATTCGAATTTCAGACATCAAGTGCAGTAAAGAGGAGTTATCAAAGGTATACCTACAGCAGCCCCTCGGGATGTCTTTCCCTGTTCCTTCCCCCGATCAGAGCTCCTAACCCCGGGGGGTCGATCTCTCTTTCGAGGGGGATAGGACAGGGACAGGATGAGGAGTCTCTGTTGGATGTGAATCCCTGGTAGAGGCCCGCAGCGGAAGCAAAGAGAAGGTCCGAGGACCGGGAGCGGTGTGCGTTACATATCAAAATTTTCATCGAAACGATCTACACGTGCGTGTATGAAACTAGCATGGTAACTACGCGAACCCCTAATGACGATCTAACGCAAAAGAACAATCTAGCATGCATGCATGTTCTATCTATGTTAGATCTACATGTTAGAGATCATACATGCGTGCGGATTCTTTCACCGCGACAAATTTCTTCTTTGTCGATGGAGACGGGCTCGGATCTGCTTGATATAGCTTCGGTACGATAGCCATAACTTTCTGCTCCGAACTCCAATTGGGCTGAAATGTGGACTGAAAGTATCCAACTTTGAGACGCAACTTTTACAACAAGTTTCACCTCGTTTGGACTTCTATATAGCCCGGAATCACAGAAACAATGCTGATTTTCTGTGCAAATTCTAGACAGCAAAAGGTTGCGGGAGATGCCTTCTAGTTTACCCGATCTCACACGATGCACGGCACCTCGTCGATGGATCTATGAGTGCCTCCATACGACGAGCCTTCTCCTTCTACGAAACACCACGCGAGGAAGATGAGTCGCCATCTAATGGCGCAAGCGAGAGAGAGAGAGACGAGAGAGGAGAATAGAAGAGAGGAGAGGGGGCGGCTAGGGCTTCCCCATAGCATGGCCGGCCCCTTAGGGCTTGCAATATGCATAGCCGGCACCCCCCTCTCCCCTATCCCTTATATAGGGTCGGCCCTAGGCTTAAGGATAAGCCTAGTGCGGATAGGATTGACTGATTCAAACCTCTCCCTATATATCTCTTCTTTTATCTCTATCTTTTCCTTGTTTTTGAAAACGGTCAAAACCAGCCCGTTTTCTACGCCTCATGACCGGCCCTTTCATCGAAGGTAACAACCTCCTGAAACCAATAGGGCCGGCCTTGACCAGTCTCTTAACACTTAGGGTCGGCCCCCTTAGTACATAGTGACGCATGGTATGACCAAAACGCCCTTATGTCACTAGTTGGTCGTTCCTCGTGTACGAGACTTTGCAAGACACACATAAGTGAAGTGCACCAGTGATTTCACTATTCCCTGAGGTTCCCGTATGGTGCCCCTAGTAAAGTCAACTAGTCAACTCGCAATATGTCCCGGTGCATCGCACCCATGTGGCAAAGTCCACTTATGACAAGGAATTGCTACATGCGTCTCTGCACTAACCTAGGGTTTTCCCATAGTGCACACACGTAGCTACGCATCTACCGTGCACTAGTGCGAAGAACTCATGGAGCATATGCTTGGACTTCTCACTTCCTCTAACTATGTTATATGTTTCGAGGAGATGGTATAAGAACCGTACATAATGTCGATAAGGTGGAACCTTCAGGGACCAGGGTTTATGACTTCCAACTTAGACTAGATCGACACACTACCCGAGTGTACCATCGATTCTCTGAGTCCAAGTAAACCTACATAGCCACCCAGAGTGCGACGCAGGCTGCACTCCAATTCTCCCGGACTTACTATGTTCTCTCTCATACCCCTGCTCTCCGCTTAGTATGGTAAACTCGATGCAGACTCGAGTGCTCATATGACTCGGTTCCTTCCAGGTTGACCACATATATCGTACCTCCGATTACTCTTCCGAGCAACTGGATCTGTCACCAGTCCAACTGATGACCACCTAGCCAGGGTTTAATACGACGTAGGTCAAACCAAGGAACGCACCTCCCGTTAGGGGTGGACAGCCTGCAGGAGTGACATACTGATACAACGCCAGCCGGGTAACCCAGTACATCATGGTTTTGGATCACTGCATCCGGATCTTCACACATTGGTGCGCCAAAGCACTACACAATAGGTTAGTTCACCAGACATGGTTCCTCAGGGTTTAGGACCGTTTTACCCTAAGCAGAAACACGGTTTAGTGCACCGGTGTCTGCTCACCGATCTGTGCACCGTGTTGGTTCTGTTCGGCCACATACACTGTGCCTGGTAATGACCGTGGTGGAGGAACTCATGCTCTATCATCACAACAGCTTATCCTGATAGGGCGACCAACCCTAATCAGAGCTGCGAACGTATTTAGGTTACATGGGATCAGTCCCTTGAGTCTCCCACTCAAGTGGATTACCATGTAACCATGGCTCTCTATTCTGTAATCAGAACACGTATTAAGGTACGTACCAATATGCAATCCTATACTATCAACCATACATAGCTAAACTATAGGTTTTTACGAGCTGTAGACCTCACCAATTCTAACAGTCTCAACCTCCCCATGACTTCCTCCCTCCCTTCGTAAAGGGGAAGGAACATCACGAGGAGGAGAGATATCCCCTTCCTCAAGCACCTCGCCAACTCCTTGCAGAGAGGCCATCAGTGTGGCAGCCTCCGCCGCCATCTCCGCCGTGCCGTAATTGGCCGAGACACTGGCCCTAGCTGCTCGACCTCGACCCCCCCCCCCCCCGCTTGCCGAGGCCCCTTCTAGACGAAGGCCCCCAGAGGGTATCTCAGGGAGAGGCGTGGGGTTGCTACCAACCCCATCGCACCCCGAATACTTGATTTTGATGCGCGTGGGGCGCACCATGGTCTCGAAGTGATAGGCAGGCGGCACCTTCTTGCCGTCGCCCGCCGCGTCCATCACATTTTCCATTCGACGGGCCTTAGCCTCGTCGATGGGAATTTTTGCAGCTTCAGTAGGAGTGGGAGGAACTTCTCTACCTCCATCGCCTCCTTCCTCCTCCTTCTCCCCTCCTTTGTCTTCTGCCTCTCTTTCTTCTTCATCATCTTCCTCATCATCTTCTCCCCTTCCGCTCTCTTCTCCTCCACCCCCTTCGCTTCCATCATCTTCTTCTTCACCTCCACCTTCCTCCTCTTTATTTTCTTTTTCTTCTTCCCTCTCCTCCACCTCCTTCATTACTCTCCTCTTCTTGACCTGGCCCCGCCTGGTCATAACCAGCTTTTCCTCGGTCGGGCCCGAGCGTCGCCTCGGCCCATACACCTTCTTCTCGGCCCTGATATATCGGACCAACTTGCCTGTCTCTAGATCCTCTTCGTAATCAGAGTATAAAGCATCGTTGTCGTCATATCGGACCATCAGTCGGTGCATCAGGTTAGCATTGATGTGCCTAACCGGGCAGTTCGAAAACTGCTTCCATGATCTGGTGCCGCAGGTCAGTTCCAGGAAGAGGTTGTCGATCGCCCCGACTCGATCTGACGTCCAGCCCAACTCCCCTCCAGGGGCGTACTTCTCAACCTCCTTGTGCAACTAAGAACGAGGAGTCTCAGGCACAGAGAAGGGAGTCCACGCTCCCCAGACGGCAATTGGCCAGTCCGTGTAGAGTTTGTCGGATGGCACAGTGTCAGTGATCAGGCGGAGGGCGGAGATACCCTGTAGGTTGAAGAACGGGCTATCCTTCCTTGACACCCACTTATAGTGGTAGAAGAAATAGCCCAATTCTATCCGGGCCAGTTCATCTTCAGGGATGCTGGAGTAGCAGGCTCTCAGCTCCTTTTGATGGTCAGACTCCACCCTACAGAATGTGTAGATGATCCTCCACGCGTTCCCTGTCTGTTGCCCGGGGCAAAGGCCCGAAGTGTTCAAAACTCGAGCAGCAAACATCGGCAGTGGCAGACGAAGGCCACAGCTCAGTTGGCCGATCGTGACGATCGTCCCCATAACCTGCTCCTTGCTGGCGACATCGGTGAAGACAACTCGCTTATCAATCCCGAAAGCGGATTGAACTCCAACGAGGGCAAGATGGTGGGCACCTTCGGTGAAACAGTTGAGCAGCTTCTCCCACTTGGCCCTCTTGGCTTCAACAGACTTCTTGCCAGTGCCAAATTCGAACACCGGCTCCTCCTCTAGTGGCCTCAGCGGCCTCAGCAAATACTCTGCCTTGGGGATATGCTCTGGCCGAGTAGGAGAAGTGGCAAACCCCACTCCCAGATGCCACTTTCCAAGCACGCCTAGGGCACCTTTGCCCTTGCCTCTGCCTACGAGCTTAGGCGAAGTCTCAACCCTTTCTTTCCCCTTCGGAGAAGCCCTCATCATGGAAGGGACGACATTCTTCACGCTACCTGAGGAGGGAACGACATTCTTCCCACTGCCTAAAGATGCCATTGCGATCGATCGGGAGAACGCAGAGAACAGGAAGCAGGAAACTCAGGAACAAAAGCTCTAGACTTTGAAAAATTTTGATAGCGTGGGATGAAAATGAACTCCGGAGCGAGTTTATAAAGTCTGAAGAAATGGCAGGAAAAACGAAGTGCCATGTGGCGTTATCAGATCAAAATCTGTGCTTTTGAAAAGGACACGTGACGCCCATCCGAGCGAAGCGCTCTTCCAGACGAAACGTCGGACCAGACAAAACGTCCGACTAGTCGAACCGCCGGTCCAAGCAAACCACCGGTCCAAGCGAATCGCCGGTCCAAGCGAACCGCTGATCCATGTGGAGCATCGAACCTGGAGCAACATCTACTCCATCGCCCCTTCGACAGGCAGACGATCGGGTGATAAGCCAAAGGATCGGGTTAAAATACAGGCTCTTTTACCCGATCGCCTCGAGTCGAACCGGTTGAATTTAACCGATTGGTCAATTTTGACCGATCGGGCAAATTCAACCGATCGGTCGATTTTCTACTGCATCGGGCAAAAACCTTTGCTTTTTGCTCGATTGCCTCGAGTCCAACCGGTTGAATTTAACCAATCGATCAATTTTGACCGATCGGACAAATTCAACCGATCGATCCATTTTCTATTGCATCGGGCAAAAAACTCTGCTTTTTGCCCGATCGCCTCGAGTCCAACCGGTTGAATTTAACCGATCAATCAATTTTGACCGATCGGACAAATTCAACCGATCGGTCGATTTTCTATTGCATCGGGCAAAAAACTATGCTTTTTGCCTGATCGCCTCGAGTCCAATCGGTTGAATTTAACTAATCGGTTAATTTTGACCGATCGGACAAATTCAACCGATCAGTCGATTTTCTATTGCATCGGGCAAAAAACTATGCTTTTTGCCCGATCGCCTCAAGTCCAACCGGTTGAATTTAACTAATCGGTTAATTTTGACCGATCGGACAAATTCAACCGATCGGTCGATTTTCTACTGCATCAGGCAAAAAGCTCTGCTTTTTACCCGATCACCTCGAGTCCAACCGGTTGAATTTAATCGATCGGTCAATTTTGACCGATCGAACAAATTCAACCAATCGGTCGATTTTCTATTGCATCGGGAAAAAAACTCTGCTTTTTGCCCGATCGCCTCGAGTCCAACCGGTTGAATTTAACCGATCGGTCAATTTTGACCGATCGGACAAATTCAACCGATCGGTCGATTTTCTACTGCGTCGGGCAAAAAACTCTGCTTTTTGCCCGATCGCCTCGAGTCCAACCGGTTGAATTTAACCGATCGGTCAATTTTGATCGATCGGACAAATTCAACCGATCGGTCGATTTTCTACTGTGTCGGGCAAAAAACTCTGCTTTTTGTCCGATCGCCTCGAGTCCAACCGGTTGAATTTAACCGATCGGTCGATTTTCTACTGCATCGGGCAAAAAACTCTGTTTTTTGCCCGATCGCCTCGAGTCCAACCGGTTGAATTTAACCGATCGGTCAATTTTGACCGATCGGACAAATTCAACCAATCAGTCGATTTTGTACTGCATCGGGCAAAAAACTCTGTTTTTTGCCCGATCGCCTCGAGTCCAACCGGTTGAATTTAACCGATTGGTCAATTTTGACCGATCGGACAAATTCAACCAATCGGTCGATTTTCTATTGCATCGGGCAAAAAACTCTGCTTTTTGCTCGATCGCCTCGAGTCTAACCGGTTGAATTTAACCGATCAGTCAACTTTGACCGATCGGACAAATTCAACCGATCGGTCGATATTCTACTGCGTCAGGTAAAAAACTCTGCTTTTTGCCCGATCGCCTCGAGTCCAACCGGTTGAATTTAACCGATCGGCCTATTTTGACTGATAGGACAAATTCAACTGATCGGTCGATTTACTACTAGATCGGGCAAAAAACTCAGCTTTTTGCCCGATCGCCTCGAATCCAACCTATTGAATTTAACCAATCGATCAATTTTGACCGATCAGGCAGATTCAATCGATCGGTCGATTTTCTATTGGATCAGGCAAAAAACTCTGCTTTTTGCCCGATCGCCTTGGATCCAACCGGTTGAACTTAACCGATCGGTCAATTTTGACCGATCGGACATATTCAACTGATCGGTCGAATTTAACCGATCGGTCACTTTTGACCGATCGGGCAAATTTGACCGATCGGTCGATTTTCTACTGGATCTGGCGAAAAATCTGTTGTTTTACCCGATCGACCCAGGCTCCACCGGTTGAATTTGACCGATCGGTTGAATTTGATCGATCGGTCAAATTTGACCGATCGGATAAATTTAACCAATCGGTCAAAATTGATCGATCGGACAAATTTAAACGATCGGTCAAAATTGATCGATCGATCAGATTTGACCGATCGGAGGGATCTAACAGACCAGGTGGGTTTAGTCCATCTATTGCCCTCAATCTATCAAACAGTTCTCTCTTTTCACAGGAACCTGGATCCCGCGAAACCTCTACAATATCGGCCCTTGACAAAGAGACTGATTTTGCACCAAGAGTCCAAGTCAGCAAGCACTGCCCCTAGCTAACTTAGAGGGGGTAACTATGGGTGCAAATTTTGACCAAATGCTCCACACACCGCGGGACCCACCAGCCCTTCCTGGGGGGTCTACGGAGACTGTCGCGGGACCCACCAGCCCTGCCTGGGGGGTCCACAGAGAAACCACTGCAGGACCCACCAGCCCTGCCTGGGGGGGGTCCACGGAGACTACCACGGGACCCACCAGCCCTGCCTGGGGGGTCCACGGAGACTACCGCGGGACCCACCAGTCCTGCCTGGGGGGTCCACACAGACCACCGCGGGACCCACCAGCTCTGCCTGGGGGGTCCACAGAGACCACCGCGAGACCCACTAGCCCTGCCTGGGGGGCCCACAAAGACCACCGCGGGACCCACCAACCCTGCCTGGGGGGTCCACAGAGACTACCACGGGACCCACCAGCCCTGCCTGAGGAATCTCCGGATACGAAGACAAAAACCGCCATTTGCCTCGGATTTCCTCCCATAGTTTTTTTATAAATAGCATACCCTTCAAATGTAAATGGATCGAAAAACCAAAATCTGAAATCTGATTCCAGAATCCAAAAACCCAGAGCTCTGACTTCGATATTCCATCTCCTTCGATCTCACGAAGAAATCAGTGATACTCGGCCTGTTGAGATCACTTCGAGTGAAGTGTTAGTAAATTCGGGTTGCTCCCTATATCAAGGAGACGTAGGCTTCGGCTGAACTCCAAGATCACACATTGTGTCAACCTTCTCTCTATTTGTATATCAAAAGTGTTAACTCAAAGTCACCAAGGCACCGACCTTCGAATCTACCTTTCCAGTCAGCAGATCGATTAAAGGCCTTCGACTCAACTTCAATTGACTGGTGAGGCGGAGTCTTTGGATCGACACGAAGATTTTCCCCCCATAGTTTGGCGTCGTCTGTGGGATCGAACGAGAAGCCAAGTTCACTCTACAACAAGTCTCAGATCGGTTGAGCAGACAACCGATCTAAGATAGTCAAACTTCCCGGCCCCTTCAGTTGAGCAGATAACCATTCAGGCACCGACAATCTTGTTGCATCCTTCACTCTCTAAATGGCGAGGATGAAGCATCAGGATCATCCAGAGGGAAGTAACACACGTCAAGCTCGTCCAGAGACTCGTTCGATGAGTCAACGACTCAACTTTGGGCAGCCCCTTGCTGTCCCCGAAATGGGAGTTCGTTTCTGGAGCGAAAGATCGGTCGATCGACCGATCTCCCCACCTCTCCGACAGTCGATAGGGCCAACTGCCCCTGCTCCAACTGAAGACCCACCATCCACCTACCAAATCTCAGCGGTCGACTTTCAGCTACTGCAATTGGCTAAATAGAACGCCACCCTCACAGCTGAAAGGGACGCCCTAAAAAAGGCAGCCTCCGAAGCCGGGATTGCTCTCCCCATCCCTTCATTCGACGAGAGAGTCGATCCGCCTCGTCAATCGATTCACTCCGAACCACGAAGGTCAATGGGCACCATAGCCCATGAGAGGATTCGTCGCAATCCAACTCCCTCTGCAGCTCCGTGGAAGCAGAGTGTTTGGGATCGTATCAATGATGAATCCTCTCAATCATCCTCAGGTCGTAACTATGTCAGACAGGCACAGTCGAAGCCCAGCCTACGAGTGAGGCACCGGATGAAAGAAGCGCCTTCCAAGAGCAGAGCCTCCCCATCTCTCCTGCTCCAACACAAGACCGGAGTCGATCTTCGCCACCAGATCCATCCGGCCACTACTCAAGGACTTGGACAACGCCTCTCGATCTTGCCCCTCGATCTGCATACAGGTTGGGGACACGGTCGCAGAGAAGGATACTCTTCTGCTGGACCCCTTATCCGAAGTTTATTTCAATTACCCTTCCCGAGAGGTTGTAGGACGCTGACTCTCCCGAAGTTCAATTGCCTCAAAGGAGATCCAACCCTCCACATCCTAGCCTTCAAGCAAGCTCTAACGCCGCACGAAGAAGAGAACAATGTGCTCTGCTGCACCTTCGCCGGGAGCCTCGATGAACCTTCTCTTTATTGGTACCAGCACTGGGTCTATCACCCAGTTCAGAGTATTGGCGAACCACTTCGTGCAACACTATCAACTCAACTTGAAGCCTGAAAAGAAGCTCGATTCCCTCTACCGGCTGAGGATAGGAGCGGATGAGAGTCTTCGCAGTTTCACACAAAGATTTCGCAACGAACACGTCGCTCTATCCGGACGGCACTTGGACGACGAGGCAATCATGTTGGCCTTCCAAAATGCTCTCCGGTTTGATTTGCATATCTACAACGACTTCATCGGCAATCCTCCCCCTTCCCTGGGTTCGATGTTTGATCGAATCCAGAGGTAGATCGAAGTCGAAGACGATCAGGTCACCCGAAAGGGATGAGAAACAAAATGACGACCTGCCGAGAGGGTAGCCCCAAAGTATACAGCCAAAGCTCACAATGCGGAGGCAGTGGCCCTCCCTGCATCGAAGCGACCAAGGAATGATGGACGTAGATCGCCTCCGAAGAAGACTACATTCATGGATTGGATCCTCCTGATCGAGCAGATCTTCGATCAAATTCAACATGAAGAATTCCTCCGACGGCCGAATCCTCTACAACCGGATACCAAAGTCACCGACGATAAAACGGTCTACTATGATTTTCATCGCAGTCATGGCCATCATCGATCGATGCTATCAACTGAGATATCATCTCGAGGACTTTCTACGAGAGGGCCCTCTCCGGGAGTTTATCAAAGGCGGGCAAGATCAACGCCGACCTTCTGCAAAGGGGAAAGAAGCTTGCTGGATCCATCAAGTCTCTACCGATCCATCAACCATCTCCGTGCGAGCCAACATTTTTGGCATCCACGGAGCACTCCATAATCAAATACTGACCGGTAAAAAGGTTGATCGCCAAGTACGTCGCATCTTCAATGTTCGCTCCGCAGCAAACAAAGAAGATACATGAGTCGAGAAACCCATCAAAGGCCTGGCATGGCCATCTATCATCTTCAATGACTCCGACCTTCAAGGAGTTCATACTCCATATCGGGATCCCCTGGTCCTCCGGCTCATCATTGATGGAAGCACTGTCAACCGCATCCTTATCGACACCGAAAGCTCCATCGACATCATGTTCTTAGATTGCTTCAAAAGCCTGAGACATAAATACTCAAGTCTTGAAGTCGTCCCGACTGTGATCACGGGCTTCAATGGTGAGCAAAGCATGATGATGGGCGAGTCAAGACTCACTCTTGACCTCAGCCGGGAGACTCGAGTCTCCGTAAGGTTCGCTATCGTCTAAGGAACGTCCAACTACAACATCATTCTTGGGCGACCATTCCTCCATCAGATCAATGCCATCTCCTCCTCTTACCATTAACTCCTCAAATTTGCAAAAGGAGAGGGTATTGTCTGCATTCGAGGAGATCAACAAGTTGGGCGATCTTGCGAAGCGACTGCTGCAAAAACGGATCGTCGAGTAGACCTGGCACCACCAAAGCACCCGCGAGACGAAGCAGGCCCTTCTTCAAAATAGCAACCAAAGGAGGTCCCACTGACCGAACCTCCACAAATCAAGTGGGAGGCTTCACCTTTAATCGAAGAAATCATTCCGATAAACATCGGCAGTGGCGATCTCCCTTGAGAGATTTTCATGGGCACCGGTCTCAGCGATGCAGAAGCGCGAGACATGGTATCCTTCCTTCAATGCAACATTGACATCTTCGCCTGGTGTTTCGAAGATATGCCCGGGATCAACCCGGATGACGCGTGTCACCGACTCGCTATCAAAGAAGGATCGAAACCCGTCAAACAGAAACCTCGAACAATTCGACCAGAATATCGAACTGCAGTTCAAGAGGAGATCAGTAAATTACTCCCAAAAGGCTTCATCCGTGAAGTAGAGTACCCTACTTGGATCTCCAACATCATTGCAGTCCTTAAGAAGAATGGGAAGGTCAGAGTCTGCATCGACTTCACCAACCTCAACAAGGTGTGCCCCAAAGACCCTTTCCCCATGCCAAGGATAGACATACTCGTTGACGCTATTGCGGGTCATAAGCTTCTGTCATTCATGGACGGGTACTCCGGGTATAACCAGATCCCCTACATCCGGACGATCGAGAGAAGACATGCTTCGTGACAGACCGTGGCCTCTACTGCTACAATGTAATGCTCTTCGGTCTCAAAAATACGGGATCAACCTATCAAAGGCTAGTCACGAAGATATTCGAAGAACAAATCGATCTCAACATCGAAGTCTATGTCGACGATCTTCTCACCAAAAGCTTCAATAAGGAGAACCACCTCTCCGATCGCCGGGATGTTCAAATCCTCCAGAAGTACCGCATGAAGCTCAACCCAGCTAAGTGTGCCTTCGGAGTTCAATCGGGCAAATTCCTGGGTCACCTTGTGACCAGGATAGGCATCGAAGCCAATCCTGACCAAATTTGTGCAATCCTCGATATGCCTTCGCCTATAAATCGGAAGGAGGTGTAACGCCTCACCGGAAGGCTAGCAGCTCTCAATCGGTTCATCTCAAAATATTCCGATAAATGCAAGCCTCTTTTCGACAAATTACGAAAGGCAGACACCTCCGGATGGAGTCCGATCTGCGAACAAGCCTTCCAAGACATCAAAAACTATCTCACGAGAGCTCCTATCCTTGCAGCTCCACTCGCGAAGGAAGATCTCTGGCTCTATCTCACCGTGACCGATCAGGCCATCAGTGTTGTCTTAGTAAGTAGAAGGGAAGGTGCGGAACGTCCAGTCTACTACATCAGCCATACCCTTCTTCCAGCAGAGACTCGCTATTCAAAGATTGAGAAGCTCACACTGGCCTTACTTACGGCCTCATGACGCCTACGACCCTACTTCATCTCTCACCCGGTAACGGTTGTCTCAAAACACCCACTCAAAGACATTCTCGATAAAGCAGGTCGAGCGGGTTGAATGACAAAATGGGTGATTGAGATGAGCGCTCTCGGGATTCAATTCGAACCTCGCACTTCACTCAAAGGGCAGGCAGTTGCTGACTTCTTTGTCGACTTTCCCGTGGAAAACCCTATTACTTGGGAGGAAGACGTTGATATGCGCCTCGAAGACAGAGATGAGCCTCCATTCAATCTAGCTCCAAAGACCAATTCAAGCCTTGAGGCTCCTACTACCTCGCCAGCCTGATGAAAGCTCTATACTGATGGAGCTTCAAGTGCTATCAGTTCAGGGATTGGGATAGTCTTGGTATCCCCCGAACTCGATCATCTTCAAAAGACCATTCTTCTCGGGTTCAACGCTACCAATAATAAAGCCGAGTATGAAGCACTCATCTCCGGATTGGAGATGGATGAATTTTTGGGGGTAGATCGACTCACCATCTATTGCGACTCTCAGCTAATAATAAGGCAGATCAATGGGGAGTACACAACGCGAGAAGAAAGGATGCATCATTACTTGGTTCTGGTGCGACATCACCAACAACGTTTTGCTAGCACCAAGTTCATCCAAGCCCCGAGAGCAGAAAATCAAGAGGCAGATGCCTTGGCTAATGTTGCCTCGGTTCTCGAAGACTCGCTCGGGGAAAGGTGAATACAAATCGACTATCAAGAGTCGCCCAAGACTATCATCGAACAACATATCTCCGCCACAACTGAAGGATCTGGGGGTTGGAGATTGCCAACCTTTAATGCTACTATAGCACACGAACTTGGAGATTGGAGACAGCCAATTTTCGACTTCTTCAAGCAAGGCAGAATGCCAGAATACCCAATCGAAGCCAGGAGACTCCAAAGGAAACTCCCATGCTATAGTCTTCAAGAAGCAAATCTCTACTTTAGGTCATACAGTGGGATACTGCTCAAATGTGTTGGCCCCCAACAAGCAAAGGCAAGCCTAATCGATATCCATTCCGGAGCCTGTGGAAATCATTCAGTTGGAAGATCTCTCGAAGCCAAGACAAAGATTTAAGGTTACTACTGGCCAACAATGGCAAGGGATGCTCGCCAAGTGGTTCAAAGGTGCGAGCCTTGTCAACGACACGCTCGAGCTATCCATCTCCCGGTAGATGATCTACATCCGCTAACAAGTCCATGGCCTTTCTATCAGTGGGGGTTAGACTTCTTGGGTCCTTTCCCACCAACTCCCAGCAAGAAGAAATATCTGCTGTTAGCCACCGATTACTTCACCAAGAGGGTGGAAGCAGTGCCACTCTTCTGAGAGACTGACGATGAAGTCATCAAGTTCATCAGACATAACATCTTCTCAAGATTTGGCACGCCACAAGTCCTTATTGCTGACAATGGAGCTTAATTCGATTCCGACAAATTCCGAGACTTCTGTATGAACCATGGAATCAAACTTTTCTACTCAACACCAAGGTATCCTCAATGCAATGGACAAGCAGAACCTTCCAACAGAGCGATCCTTAGTTTACTCAAGAAGAAACTAGATGACAAGAAAGGATTATGGGAGAAAATCCTACCAGAAGTCTTATGGGGCTATCGAACTACTCCGAGAAGATCAACTGGGTTCTCACCCTTTCGCCTGACCTATGGTTCGGAAGCAGTCCTCCCAACAGAAGTCATTTCTAATACTCTGAAGACTAGAGCGATCGAAGAAGGGATAAATGATGAACTTCGTACTGATGACCTCGACTTCTCAGAAGAGGTGCGTGATCAGGCAATCATCCGCATTGTCAATTATCAGCAGAAGATCAAACGAGCCTACGATCAGAAGGTTATCAAAAGACACTATCCTGTCGGAAGTTTATTTCCATGGCACGATCATGGGCAAATGTCTCAATCTTTAAGAACCTATTCTTAAAGTCTTTAAGCTCATGACCCCGATCATTGTAGCATGCGAGCCAGCTCTTACTTTCAAGCTGCTCCTTACGAAGAGCCTCTTGAAATTTTTCCTTCTCAGCATTTGAGGCCTCCTGGAGAGTGTTCAAGTGAGTGACTTCAGCTGAAGCACTCCGCTCGCTGGCCCTCCTGAAGTGCCTACTCGCAAGCTTAAGAACAGCTGAGTTCTTCCAACACAAAGCAAGTCATAAGAATATCGAAGAATGAAGAATTCATAGTCCAAGTCACAGCCGATGCACTTACCACTACTTCAAGCCTATCGTAAGCTTCTTCTAGGGGCGCATCAGGAAGATTGCAGAGCTTCCTTATCGTCCCCGTTGGATGGTTGATGTCACCTTCACCCAAATCCCTCATCAAAGGAGGACAACCAGCAGGAGCATTGCAAGCAACACAAAAGTTAGAACATTCGAATTTCAGACATCAAGTGCAGTAAAGAGGAGTTATCGAAGGTATACCTGCAGCAGCCCCTCGGGATGTCTCTCCCTGTTCCTTCCCCCGATCAAAGCTCCTAACCCCGGGGGTCAATCTCTCTTTCAAGGGGGATAGGACAGGGACAGGATGAGGAGTCTCAACCTCGCCATGACTTCCTCTCTCCCTTCGTAAAGGGGAAGGAACATCACGAGGAGGAGAGATCTCCCCTTCCTTAAGCCCCTCGCAAACTCCTTGCAGAGAGGCCAACAGTGCGGCAGCCTCCACTGCCATCTCTATCGCAGTCGGCCAAGACACTGGCCCCAGCTGCTCGACCTCGACCCCCCCGCTTGTCGAGTCCCCTTCTAGACGAAGGCCCCCATAGGGTATCTCGGGGAGAGGCGTGGGGTTGCTACCAACCCCATCGCTCCCTGAATACTTGATTTTGATACACGTGGGGTGCACCATGGTCTCAAAATGATAAGCGGGCGGCACCTTCTTGCCGTCGCCCGTCGCGTTCATCACATTTTCCATTCGACTGGCCTTAGCCTCGTCGATGGGAGTTTTTGCAGCTTCAGGAGGAGTGGGAGGAACTTCTCCACCTCCATCGCCTCCTTCCTCCTCCTCCTCCCATCCTTTGTCTTCTTCCTTTCTTTCTTCTTCATCATCTTCCTCATCATCTTCTCCCCTCCCGCTCTCTTCTCCTCCCCCCCCTTCGCTTCCATCATCTTCTTCTTCACCTCCACCTTCCTCCTCTTCATTTTCTTTTCCTTCTTCCCTCTCCTCCTCCTCCTCCACCTCCTTCATTACTCTCCTCTTCTTGACCTGGACCCGCCTGGTCATAACCAGCTTTTTCTCGGTCGGGTCCGAGTGTCGCCTCGCCCCATACACCTTCTTCTCGGCCCTGATGTATCGGACCAACTTGCCTGTCTCTGGATTCTCTTCGTAATCAGAGTACAAAGCATCGTTGTCTTCATATCGGACCATCAGTCGGTGCATTAGGTTACCGTTGTCGTGCCTAACCGGGTAGTTCAAAAACTGCTTCTATGATCTGGTGCCACAGGTCAGTTCCAGGAAGAGGTTGTCGATCGCCCCGACTCGATCTGACGTCCAGCCCAACTCCCCTCCAGGGGCGTACTTCTCAACCTCATTGTGCATCTGAGAACAAGGAGTCTCAGGCACGGAGAAGGGAGTCAACGCTCCCCAGATGGCAATTGGCCAGTCCGTGTAGAGTTTATCGGATGGCACAGTGTCGGTGATCGGGCGGAGGGCGGAGATGCCGTGTAGGTTGAAGAATGGGCTGCTAGGATTGATGTGTTCTAAGCTTGTAAAACTTTATGATTTGGTCTAATAAAGATTGATAGTTATTATTATATAAGATGCATATTGGTACGTAACATAGTTACGTGTTCTTTTAAGAACAGAGAGCCATGGTTATGTGGTAGTCCACTGAGTTGAAGACTAAGTGGATTGGTCCCATATAATCTAAATCAGTTCATAGCTATGATCAGGTTGGTCGCCTCATCATGATAAGCTGTTGGCGATGACAGTTCATGGGATGTCTTCACCATAGTCATCACCAAGCACAGTGTCTGTGGCTGAACGAAACTAACACGGTGTACAGATCAGTGAGCAGACACTGGTACACTAAGTCGTGTTTCTGCTTAGGGTAAAACGGTCCTAAACCCTGAGGAACCATGTCTGATGGACTAACCAGTTGCGTGGTGCTTTGGCGCACCAATGTGTGAGGATCCGTATGCAGTGATCCAAAACCACGATGTACAGGGTTACCGGCTGGCGTTGCATTAGCGTGTCACTCCTGCAGGCCATCGACACCCCTGAAGGAAGGTGCGTTCCTTGGTGTGACTTATATTGTACCAAACCCAGGCCTGGTGGTCATCAGTTTGACTGTTGACCGGGTTCGATTACTCGACGGGGTAATCAAAGATACGATGTATAGGTCAACCTGGAAGGAACCAAGTCATATGATCATTCGAGTCTGACGGTAGTCTCCACCGCACGAAGTGAATCACGACATCAAGTAGAGGGACAACGAGTTTACCACTACTAAGCGGAGAGCAGGGGTATGATGGAGAACATAGTAAGTCTGGGTGAATTGGAGTGCAGCATGCGTCGCACTCTGGGTGGCTATGCAGGTTAACTCGAGCTCAGAGGATCGATGGTACACTCGAGTAGTGTGTCGATCGAGCTTGAGTTGGAAGCCATGAACCCCGGTCCCTGATGGTTCCACCTTATCAACATTATGTACGGTTCTTGAACCATCTCCTCGGAACACCTTAAGCATAAAGAGGAAGAAAAAAGTATACGCTCCGTGTGTGCATGGCACTAGAGCACGGTAGATGCGTAACTACATCCGAGTACTAAGGGTTATGCCCGAGACTAGTACAGAGGCGCATGTAGTAATCCCTAGCCATAAGTGAACTTCGCTGTATAGGTGCGATGCACCGGGGTATTGTTAGGATTGATGTGTTCTAAGCTTGTAAAACTTTATGTTTTGGTCTAATAAAGATTGATAGTTATTATTACATGAGATGCATATAGGTGCGTAACATAGTTACGTGTTCTTTAGAGAACAGAGAGCCATGGTTATATGGTAGTCCACTGAGTTGAAGACTAAGTAGATTGGTCCCGTATAACCTAAATATGTTCGCAGCTATGATCAGGTTGGTCGCCTCATCATGGTAAGCTGTTGGCGATGACAGTTCATGGGATGTCTTCACCATGGTCATCACCAGGCACAGTATCTGTGGCTGAACGGAACTAACACGGTGTACAGATCAGTGAGCAGACACTGGTACACTAAGCCGTGTATCTGCTTAGGGTAAAACGGTCCTAAACCCTGAGGAACCACGACTGATGGACTAACCAGTTGCGTGGTGCTTTGGCGCACCAATGTGTGAGGGTCCATATGCAGTGATCCAAAACCACGGTGTACTGGGTTACCCGGCTGGCGTTGCATTAGCGTGTCACTCCTGCAGGCCATCCACACCCCTGATGGGAGGTGCGTTCCTTGGTGTGACTTACACTGTACCAAACCCAGGCCTGGTGGTCATCAGTTTGACTGTTGACCGGGTTCGGTTACTCGACGGGGTAATCAGAGGTACGATGTATAGGTCAACCTGGAAGGAACCAAGTCATATGATCATTCGAGTCTGACGGTAGTCTTCACCGCTCGAAGTGAATCATGGCATCAAGTGGAGGGACAGCGGGTTTACCACTACTAAGCGGAGAGCAGGGGTATGATGGAGAACATAGTAAGTCTGGGTGAATTGGAGTGCAGCCTGCGTCGCACTCTGGGTGGCTACGCAGGTTAACTCGAGATCAGAGGATCGATGGTACACTCGGGTAGTGTGTCGATCGAGCTTGAGTTGGAAGCCATGAACCCCGGTCCCTGATGGTTCCACCTTATCAACATTATGTACGGTTCTTGAACCGTCTCCTCGGAACACCATAAGCATGAGGAAGAAAGAAGTATACGCTCCGTGTGTGCATGGCACTAGAGCACGGTAGATGCGTAACTACATACGAGTACTAAGGGTTGAGCCCGAGACTAGTGCAGAGTCGTATGTAGTAATCCCTAGCCATAAGTGAACTTCGCTGCATAGGTGCGATGCACCGGGGTATGTTGCGAGTTGACTAGTTGACTTTGCTAGAGGCACCCTCCGGTGGCCTCAGTTAATAGTAGGTAACTAGTAAAGATCACTTAAGTAATGGCCGCTAGGCATCGCACGCTAGAAATGGTCAAAATAAGGCGTCGGGGCGTTTTGGTAAAAACCTCACTCTGCCGGACCTCACTGTTGGCCGACCCCAGTGGTGTGACACCTTGCTAGGGCCGGCCCTATGATGTAGGGATAAGAATCCCTCATCTATAGGGCCGGCCATATAGATAGGGACAGGGCGATAAAACGGTTAAGATCGAGCCCTAAAAAGTGGGAAAACGGATAAATACGCGAAGAGATAAAAAGGAGATAATGGAGAGATAATGAGAGGGGGTCATTATCCCCTTGGATCCCTATCCAAGGGGGTTGGCCGGCCCTATAAAGGGACCTATGGGGCGCCGGCCCCAGATGATGCAAAATCCGAACCCTCTCCTCTCTCTAATCTCTCTAGTTCTCTCCCTAATCTCTCTCCGTTTCCCGCTTGCTACTTCGTCTTCCTCGCGTGGAGTTCTGAAGAAGGAGAAGGGTCATTCTTCGGAGGCACTCAGAGATCCGAGAGCGACGTTCCGTGCATCGTGTGAGATCGGGTGAACAAGAAGGCAACATCTCCATTCGTACCGTCGGCATCTTCGCGAACGATCTTCCGTCTCCATCGACAAATAAGACAATTCTCCGCGGTTAAAAGATCCGTACGAAAGGTATGTGTAATCTAACATGTAGATCTAGCGGGCATTATGATTTGCATCCATGCTAAGTTAATCATTACGCTAGATTACCGTTAGGGGTTTTCGATTCTCGTGCATACACATGCACACATATGTAGATTAGTTTCAATGAAAGTTTAAATCGTGTAACGTGCACCATGAACGGTCTTTCGACCGCCAAATCGTTTCCGCTGCGAGCCTCTGACCCGGATTAGATTCCAACAATTGGTATCAGAGCCGCATTAGTGGTGTGCGTTTCACGTTTTTTCATGAAACTAACATGTGTGCGCATGATGAATGCGTGAGATCATCGGATTTCTTACGTTTAGATCATGCATATGTATAGATTGTGCTTGTTCTATTGATCATTCTTGCAGGGCGCCGCTATAAAAAAAATCTAGATCTATGCTTTGTGCTTGCTACCGGGGGTCGGACCCCGAGTTAGCAAATGTCTGGATTTGTTTTTTGTGTGTGGATTTGTAATTGAGCCTTAGATTGGGCGAGTGATGGGGGATGACCATCCTCGGTTTCCTATGGCTTTTTCCTAGGTGTGTTTTCTTTTCTTTCTAGGAAATTGTGTACGACCGAGCACTTGCTCGTAGCGTACTAGGTTTTTTCAGTTACAGATCGAGAAGAAAGATGTGCCAAAGAAATCCACCATCGGGAGCGGAAGCGGAACCCTGGAGGATGAAGACGATCCGGCAAAGTGTTCGCGAGCGCGACGGAGGAGCCGGACCGAGGAACCTTGCGAAGAAAGCTAGAGGCCTGCGCTGTGCTAATTAGGTTCAAGGGTCGGACCCTGAACTTAATTCAGTTTTAATGGTTGGTTTCTTTAATTAGTTCTTTAAGCTTCATATCGAACCCTGATGAGATAATGTGATTATCAGTTTTCAGAGGGATGCCTTTCCCCTCCGGTCCAAGCGACTGTTTGAGGTTAGGATCCCGCTAGATGACGCCTATTATTTAGTTGACTTTTGATGTTAGTGGGATCCCATCACATATGGTTATGCCACCATTAGGAGAGCACCCGACTAGTCGGGTGTGCCTATTTGGCTAGCATCGAAATCAAAGATGAGATGGAGATCCATTGAACATCAATTGTCAAATCTATAAGCGAGGCGCCATGACTAGTGGGAGTCTTTTCCAGTGAGTCTGACTCTAGGATTAGCTCCAGAGCATTAGCGTGATAACCAATTTTGCAAAGCATCGATATTCTTGGAATATGTAATGTGACCCTTGAATGGAGAAATCCACTTGAGGCAGGGACTATGATATTCCGAGAGTGATTAATGCTAGGCGAAGGGCTTGAACGCTAGTGGGAGCATGGTGTGACCAGGGTCTAGTATTTAGGAGGTCGCTACCTTTGCATTTGCATAAATTCATACTCGCAAAATAACCCTCAGAATTATAAGGGATGCAAGAGAGGACTTTTATAAGATCCTCTGGCCTCCACGGCCAGTCGTTTTGTGTTTGGGTGGGGATGCATAACTTCACACCCCCTAGGGTGGGAGCTGTGTGTTTCCATGCCAAATTACTTAATGACCTCCCTACGGATATGGCGATTACGGGGCTAGGAGAGAAGGGCTTTTCATCCCACCCTAGTGGGGGCCGCATGAACTCCCGTGTCGTAATTGCTTAGGCTCGTGGGTAAGCATCCTAGGTACACGTAAGGTATTCGTTGCGAAGACAATGGTGATCACGTGGTACTGGCCGAAAGATAACCATGGTCTATCACAGCCCTTAGTTGGCAGATTTGGATAGGGTCAAGGAAAAGGCCCGTGTAAGCGGATTGACGCTGTATGATGCCCCCTAGGGCAGGTACAGTCGATTCCGAGATCTTACATACATGGTTAATTAATCCATGGTAATGACTTCGCTTGAGGGTAGCGTTGACATATGGATATAATTAGCTTGTTTTAAAAATCCATAAAATAAGTTTTTTAATGCATACTCATTTTTCAATCTTTATTTCCAGATGACTAAGTTAGACCCCCTGTCCGCTATCCTAAATGACCACAAACTTACCGGTCCCAACTATGAGGACTGGAAGCGCAACCTGTACCTGGTCCTAAGGATTGGTAAACATATGTCAGCCCTTAATGACCCTGAGCCAGATTTGCCAGGACCCAATGCCACAGAGGCACAGTTAAAGGCATTCACTGACTGGAAGGAATCTAATGAGATATGTAAATGCTATATAATAGCATCCTTGCAAACAACTCTGCAGAAGCAAGTCGAGGAGATGCCCGACGCTTCTGACATGATGTTGTATTTGAAGGAGATGTTTGAAGGTCACAATCGCGTTACGCGATACCTTACCATCAAGAAACTCGTCGGCACTAAGATGTCCAATGGGACACTGGTTCGGGAACACATGATGAAAATGTTTGGGTTCCAGAACGAACTAGCTACCATGGATATTGTGCTAGAAGGCGAGGTGATGACAGACATCTTCCTCTCGTCACTGTCTGGAGCCTTTGAAGGCTTTGTCACCAACTTTAATTTGAACAAGTTGGCTATGACAAATGCAGAGCTTCTGGGAGCTCTCCAGGCAGCTGAGGATGTCTTCAAGCAGAAGGGCGAAGCACTTCACGTGCAACGCAGATCCTTCAAGAAGCCTGGCAAACCTCAGGGCAAGAAACATAAAAAGAAACCTAAGTCACTACCTGTGTAGGACTCTGCTGGAGCCTCTGGGTCTGGAGAATCAAAGAAACCGAACACGAAGTGCTTCCGGTGTGGCCAGAATGGTCATTGGAAGAAGGACTGCAAGAAGCCTCAGAATGCTGGTGAAGGTAATCTACAACTCTTAGTTGTTGAATCATTTCTTTCAAGTAATAGTACTTTTGCTAGTTGGATTGTGGATTCTGGATCCACTAACCATGCCTGTAACTCTCTTCAGGGGTTTCGGGAAAGCAGAAGATTGCTTGATGGAGAGGTGACCTTGAGCATGGGAACTGAGGCCGTGGCTGCTGCTGAAGCTATTGGAGATGTTAATCTTAGTTTTTCGAATAATAAGACTTTGACACTTAGAGATGTCTTTTATGTACCGTCCTTGCGACGTAATTTAATTTCTGTTTCTTCTTTAGTTAATGAAGGTTATTCAGTTTATTTTGATGCTTCTGGTGTGTCGTTTAAACTGAATGGAACTTTTATAATAAGAGGAATGGTTCAGAATCATCTCTATGTTGTAAGTCCTAAATTTGAAAAAGATAACATAATAACTTCAGCATTTAATGTTAATTCATCTAAGCGTAAGAATCCTTCGGAAAATTTAACCCACCTGTGGCACTTACGACTTGGGCATATTGCCTTAGATAGGATCTATAGAATGGTGAAGGCCGGGCTTCTGGAAACAGATCCTACGGAGATCCTTCCCACCTGTGAATCCTGCCTGGAAGGCAAGATGACCAAGAGGTCCTTTAAAGGTAAAGGAGTAAGAGCCACTGAGGTATTAGAGTTAATCCATTCGGATGTCTATGGACCCATGAACGTCAAGGCGATAGGAGGCCATGAGTATTTCATCACATTCATTGATGATTACTCAAGATATGGTTACATTTACCTGATGCATCGGAAGTCGGAATCCTTTGACATGTTCAAAGAGTTCAGGGCTGAAGTAGAAAAGCAGACAGGTAAATATATAAAAACCCTTCGATCTGATCGAGGAGGTGAATACCTATCTGACGAGTTCCTAGGGTATTTGGTGGAGCATGGGATAAAATCCCAGTTAACTGCTCCAGGTACCCCACAACAGAATGGAGTTTCCGAGAGAAGGAATCGAACCTTGTTGGACATGGTTCGTAGCATGATGAGTTACGCCAGTTTACCAATGACCTTTTGGGGATATGCCCTACAAACAACAGTTTATATTCTGAATCACGTTCCGTCTAAGTCAGTGCCTCAGACCCCTAGAGAACTGTGGTCAAAGCGAAAGCCATTGATACAGCATTTCAGAATATGGGGATGCCCTGCACATGTGCGAAGGGATAAGAGGGAAAAGATGGAATCTAAAACCAGAGTATGCTTATTTGTAGGGTATTCCAAGGAGACCAAAGGTGGTCTATTTTATGATCCTGAGGAAAAGAAGGTGATCGTTTCTACGAACGTCTATTTCCTAGAACAGGATTATATTGTGGACCACAAACCTACTAGTAAGGTAGTTCTGGATGAGCTACTGGGTACTAGATCAGAGAGCGCATCCAAAAGCATAGTGGGAGCTGACATTACAGATAATAATATACTAGATACTGTAGAACCTATTAATCCTGTAACACCACCACCACCTCGTCGCAGTGGGAGAAACATCAGAGCTCCTGACAGATACTATGGAGAAACCTTATTGGTTGATCCAGAGGGTCAGGAGGATGACCCACTGAGCTACGATGAGGCAGTGGGAGCTTTTGACAGCTCTGACTGGCAAAAGGCTATGGAGGCAGAAATTGAATCAATGTCCCATAACGAAGTCTGGACTCTTGTTACACCATCATCCAATATTAAACCTATTGGGTGTAAGTGGGTGTATAAGAAGAAGAGAGGATCCGATGGTACAATAGAGACTTATGATGCGATCTAAACTAATCCTAAATTAAGGCTTTAATTTGATCTAAATTATAACTCGCAAGTGCACGAATCGCTTTGTAGGAGCGGTACGTATTACGAGGTCGATCCCACAGGGATTGCTAATGAGGGAACTGTCTAATCTAGGGTTATTAACTATTTAACCTAAATTACTTTAAAAGATAATTTAATGGGAGTTGATTGTTTTGAGATTAAAAATGAATTAATTAAAGAAAGAAAAACAAGCTAGTTACGGTAAGTCGAGTTTCAAGTGGAGAAGGTACTAAGGCATTCGAATCCACCTCGGTTATCCATATCACTAGGTTTATTCAGAATGATCTATGCAAACGAGTAGCATGCGGGAATACGATTCCCGTGCTCGACTCGAGGATGTGATCGTTAGGCTCTAAATATGATTTTCTAATATTGGATTCAATTCAAGCATATGTAATAAAACGAAGCATCACACATCTAGGTTAAGCACAACGGATCAAAGCACATGAGCAGAGCATCCGATGTCTGAGTTAAGCATGCAAGATCTGGGTTTTAATTATTCGATTAAAATAGGCCTAATTGCATGACGATCAATTATAGCGCTAACTACAAAACATACATGGCATGGATTGTGAGAGCAAATTGAATCATCAATTAATTAAGAATTGAATCGCATAAAACATTAAAGTGCATTGGCATAGATCACATAAAATAAACCTAAATAATATTTATAACCGGGGTTTCATCTAAGCCTTAGCAATATGTTTAGTTCATCATTAGTTGCATTACATCAAAAGTAAGGGAAGGGAAGAGCAAGATACAGATCATTCTCGGAATACGCTTTTGCTCTTCGTTGTCCTCCTCTCCGATCGATGCTCCTTCACTTCGACTCGGCTGCGGCACGGCTTCGATGGTACGGATGACGGATGACGGCTCGAACGATGGTGCGATGGCGGCTCGGATGTGGAGGATTAGGGTTTCGGGTTTGGTCGTGAATGGTGGAAGATGAAGGAGAAGATGATGGCTTCGGTCCTAAGTGGTGGGAGCTAAGGTGGTGGATGGTTGGTTCGGTCGTCCCCCCTCTAGTGGTGGATGATTTTCGTCCAAAACCTCTCTCTCCTTGATGGTTCGGATCCCTCCCTATATATAGGAGAGAGAGAGTCCGGTGGTGAGAGAGATAAGGAAAGAGAGGGAACGTGCATGGGTTTTAGAGAGAGAAATCCGGGAGAGAGAAAGAAGTTCGGCTGGTTGCGTGTATGGGTCGGGTACAGCTGGGAATCGGACGGCTGTGATCGGGTTGGAGGGATAGCAGTCCGGCGCTGGGTTTCAGTTTTAGAAAGAGAAAGAAATGGAAAGAGAGAGAGAGTATCGGACTTTAGAGAGAGAAAGGCTCGGGCGGTTAAGGAAAGAGAGGGTGCGGTTAATGGGCTGCTGGGTGGTTGGCTTAGAGAGAGAAGTCCGGAGCAAGAGAGAGAGAAGATCGCCTAGAGAGAGAGTAGGAAACGGGAGAGAGAGATCCGGAGCTGATGGTGCAAGGGTGTGTTTGAGGTGCACGGAACGGTCGGCTGTGATGGGTTCGGTGGAATGCAGCTGGGCCTGCATGTGATCTGTAGCACGGCCGGCTGTGATTTATTGGGAAATAAAGAGAGAGGGACGGCTACATGGTGGGAAGGAACGGCTGTGATCAATGGTCCGTGAGAGAGAAAGGGAAATAGAGAGATTCGGTGGGGGTTGATCCTGCATGCCATCGGACGGCTGTGATGGTGGGGAGGCTGCATGCATTAAGTGGGATCGGTGTATGCTGATGCACGGGATGAGATCATCGAGTTGGGTTGGTGGGCTGCAATGAAGCGCTGCTGGGCTTGGATTTCAAAGGGTGGTTGTGATGGCTTGATGCACTAAAGGCTGTGATGGAATATGTTGAACGTGCATGGGTATTGTATTGTAAGGGGCGGATGTGATCGGGTCAGACCGAGATGGATGGATGGTTGCGATGGAATCGTATGGGAAAGAGAAAAGAAAGGGCAGAAAGAAATAGAGGAGAGAGAAAAGGTGGTAGGTTCGGGTGTTCTCCGTGCCACATCTGTAAGTCACCATCATGCCTCATTAAGCTCTGTAGAATGTCCGGGGGTCTTCGTCCGCCCGATGAAGTCAATTCTCCGCCAAATCATGTACTTAGTCTTTGCTCCATTGTTCTTCAGAACTGCTTCAAAACATATTATGCATTCTTCATCGGGTCACCGTGAGAGTATCCAACGCTTCAGTATGATGCCCTTGAGCTGACTGCATCGCTTACCGGATCGATTCCTGAAAGACACACATGAAATGACGCCTGTCAGGTTTAAACACGATTATCGATAAAAGAATAATTTGGACTTTCAGGCTCTGTATCTTTCATGCATGCAATGTATGCGAGTGAACCAATATGTCGTTGGGTTCGTATGAGAGTCTACTATATCATGGTGCAAAGAAACTCATGCAGTTTATGTGTATTATGAAAGTTTTACGTAGCAAAGTGACGCTATGTGCATGAAAAAGAAAGGATAATTCGCACCAAATGGACGCTCAACACACCCCCAAACTTGAATATTTCTCGTCCTCGAGAAAGCAAACAAAATAAGAATAAAAATAGCTAACTCACTTTCGCAGGAATCGCGATTGCACTTAGCACGTGCAACAAGCCGTTAAACCCCTAGGTTACCCCAGTGGACGAGTTTTGTCTCGTGAGAGTTTGCAGTGAATCTACCCACAAAATTCAAATTTTTTTTTTTTTTTTTTTTTGAAAATATAAATAAGAAATAAGAAAAGTCGGTTTCGTAGAATAATTAAAAAGTACTCAAAAAATAGAATTTCTAAGGCATAAGACTCACAAGGTATCTAGCCCAAGCTTCGGCTTTCGAAGTACGCACTTTAGGTTCTAACTATTAGTTTCCCGCTAGAAAAGGTCAAGGTTAACTATGCTCGAGTGCACGGTGCTGTCTGGGCAAAACACAACTGGGGGTTTGGTTCTCTACATTCATAACATTCTAACAGTCTCCTAGAACGGTCAAAGTCGACCTTAGAACCTGAGTCAAAACCAGCTAATCTAGACAGGCTAGTGAGAGTTGTGGATATTCACCTTAATACCTTTCGGCTTTATATGTGATATTCCAGTTTCCCCACATTGTTTATAACGACGGCTTTCACACTATTTCCTTTTTCTTTTTCTTTTCTTTCTTTTTTTTTTTTTTTCAGTCTAATTTTTTTTTATGGATCTAATTATATATCCCTTCCTAACTTGTACCATGCCAGCTGCACTCTATGCCCATGACACGCTGCCAACGCTCTCATGAGATAGGTAGCCATCTTCATGTTGCCTTTATAGTTGATTCACTCTGCATCCATAGGATCATTCTCATAACCCTATCGACCAGGCTTCACTCATACTAGGGCATACAGGTTAAGACTTTTATATAATCAGGTCCTAGACCATGCTAATAGGTAGCCCTTTCCGCTATACCTTAGAATTCACTGGTCGCTTTTCTAATGATAATAAATTTTTTTTTTCAAACCAAGTGAACCAGATCCGCATGGTTCATCAGGACTCCAAGTGACTATTAGGTGATATGAAAGCTTTGAATCTAGACCCTAGAGGTGTAAGCCAGATGTGAAGTGAAAAGTCAAGTCTAGTTTGTTTTGACAATCTCTAAAAGATTACTAAGGGTCAGAACCATATTAGACATACTTTTTCTAGTTAATCCTTGGACTTTATACCTTGATTACCAGGTGCCTTATGGTCCTATTCGAGTACGATATAATTATATTACAAAATCTAAAATAAAGGTGAAATATATATAGATTTTTTTTTTCTTTTTCGAAAAGAACGAAAAGGACGACAAAAGTAATACGACAAGAAACTAAAATATGGAAAAGAAAATAAAAATATGCAAATGCAAATTCCTATCGATTTCTATACGAACGCTGTAGTTTTGGTAGGGGACTACAGACTAGACATACATACACGAAGATGTATGTGCCGAGCTGTCCCACTACAGCGTAAGTTGATACATTATTACTATTATTTTAAAAAAAAATTAATTTTTTTTTTTTAAATTCAAAATAAGAACAGAAAAATTTTATGGAAATTGAATGCATACAAGATTTTGCAAAAAGGTACATCACACCCCCAAACTTAAATTAGACATTGTCCTCAATGTATGAATTAGACATGCTCATGAATGAGATGATGGCATTATATGATAGGATTTTTTTTTAAGGACATATATGAAAAATACAAGTACAAAGTTTTAAGGATGGATAATACCTTAAACGTGTTTTGTATGATAGTTTCCCCGGCAACGGCGCCAAAAACTTGATGCGATCTAAACTAATCCTAAATTAAGGGTTTAATTTGATCTAAATTATAACTCGCAAGTGCACGAATCGCTTGTAGGAGCGGTACGTATTACGAGATCGATCCCACAGGGATTGCTAATGAGGGAACTATCTAATCTAGAGTTATTAACTATTTAACCTAAATTACTTTAAAAGATAATTTAATGGGAGTTGATTGTTTTGAGATTAAAAATGAATTAATTAAAGAAAGAAAAACAAGCTAGTTACGGTAAGTTGAGTTTCAAGTGGAGAAGGTACTAAGGCATTCGAATCCACCTCGGTTATCCATATCACTAGGTTTATTCAGAATGATCTATGCAAACGAGTAGCATGCGGGAATACGATTCCCGTGCTCGACTCGAGGATGTGATCGTTAGGCTCTAAATATGATTTTCTAATATTGGATTCAATTCAAGCATATGTAATAAAACGAAGCATCACACATCTAGGTTAAGCACAACGGATCAAAGCACATGAGCAGAGCATCCGATGTCTGAGTTAAGCATGCAAGATCTGGGTTTTAATTATTCGATTAAAATAGGCCTAATTGCATGACGATCAATTATAGCGCTAACTACAAAACATACATGGCATGGATTGTGAGAGCAAATTGAATCATCAATTAATTAAGAATTGAATCGCATAAAACATTAAAGTGCATTGGCATAGATCACATAAAATAAACCTAAATAATATTTATAACCGGGGTTTCATCTAAGCCTTAGCAATATGTTTAGTTCATCATGAGTTGCATTACATCAAAAGTAAGGGAAGGGAAGAGCAAGATACAGATCATTCTCGGAATACGCTTTTGCTCTTCGTTGTCCTCCTCTCCGATCGATGCTCCTTCACTTCGACTCGGCTGCGGCACGGCTTCGATGGTACGGATGACGGATGATGGCTCGAACGATGGTGCGATGGCGGCTCGGATGTGGAGGATTAGGGTTTCGGGTTTGGTCGTGAATGGTGGAAGATGAAGGAGAAGATGATGGCTTCGGTCCTAAGTGGTGGGAGCTAAGGTGGTGGATGGTTGGTTCGGTCGTCCCCCCTCTAGTGGTGGATGATTTTCGTCCAAAACCTCTCTCTCCTTGATGGTTCGGATCCCTCCCTATATATAGGAGAGAGAGAGTCCGGTGGTGAGAGAGATAAGGAAAGAGAGGGAACGTGCATGGGTTTTAGAGAGAGAAATCCGGGAGAGAGAAAGAAGTTCGGCTGGTTGCGTGTATGGGTCGGGTACAGCTGGGAATCGGACGGCTGTGATCGGGTTGGAGGGATAGCAGTCCGGCGCTGGGTTTCAGTTTTAGAAAGAGAAAGAAATGGAAAGAGAGAGAGAGTATCGGACTTTAGAGAGAGAAAGGCTCGGGCGGTTAAGGAAAGAGAGGGTGCGGTTAATGGGCTGCTGGGTGGTTGGCTTAGAGAGAGAAGTCCGGAGCAAGAGAGAGAGAAGATCGCCTAGAGAGAGAGTAGGAAACGGGAGAGAGAGATCCGAAGCTGATGGTGCAAGGGTGTGTTTGAGGTGCACGGAACGGTCGGCTGTGATGGGTTCGGTGGAATGCAGCTGGGCCTGCATGTGATCTGTAGCACGGCCGGCTGTGATTTATTGGGAAATAAAGAGAGAGGGACGGCTACATGGTGGGAAGGAACGGCTGTGATCAATGGTCCGTGAGAGAGAAAGGGAAATAGAGAGAGTTCGATGGGGGTTGATCCTGCATGCCATCGGACGGCTGTGATGGTGGGGAGGCTGCATGCATTAAGTGGGATCGGTGTATGCTGATGCACGGGATGAGATCATCGAGTTGGGTTGGTGGGCTGCAATGAAGCGCTGCTGGGCTTGGATTTCAAAGGGTGGTTGTGATGGCTTGATGCACTAAAGGCTGTGATGGAATATGTTGAACGTGCATGGGTATTGTATTGTAAGGGGCGGATGTGATCGGGTCAAACCGAGATGGATGGATGGTTGCGATGGAATCGTATGGGAAAGAGAAAAGAAAGGGCAGAAAGAAATAGAGGAGAGAGAAAAGGTGGTAGGTTCGGGTGTTCTCCGTGCCACATCTGTAAGTCACCATCATACCTCATTAAGCTCTGTAGAATGTCCGGGGGTCTTCGTCCGCCCGATGAAGTCAATTCTCCGCCAAATCATGTACTTAGTCTTTGCTCCATTGTTCTTCAGAACTGCTTCAAAACATATTATGCATCCTTCATCGGGTCACCGTGAGAGTATCCAACGCTTCAGTATGATGCCCTTGAGCTGACTGCATCGCTTACCGGATCGATTCCTGAAAGACACACATGAAATAACGCCTGTCAGGTTTAAACACGATTATCGATAAAAGAATAATTTGGACTTTCAGGCTCTGTATCTTTCATGCATGCAATGTATGCGAGTGAACCAATATGTCGTTGGGTTCGTATGAGAGTCTACTATATCATGGTGCAAAGAAACTCATGCAGTTTACGTGTATTATGAAAGTTTTACGTAGCAAAGTGACGCTATGTGCATGAAAAAGAAAGGATAATTCGCACCAAATGGACGCTCAACAACTTATAAAGCTAGATTAGTTGCCAAGGGTTATACCCAGAGAGAAGGGATCGACTTTGACGAAACCTTCTCGCTGGTAGCTATGATAAAGTCTATTCGGATCCTCCTATCCATTGCATCCCATTACAATTGGGAGATCTGGCAAATGGATGTCAAGACAACATTTCTTAACGGAAATTTGGAAGAAGACATTTATATGATTCAGCCACCAGGCTTTGAGTCAGAGGGTCAGGAACATCTAGTTTGCAAGTTGCAGAAGTCCATTTATGGACTAAAGCAAGCATCTAGAAGTTGGAATATCCATTTTGATCAGGCAATCCAGTCGTATGGATTTAATCAAAACGAGGATGAACCATGTATATACAAGAGGACTGATAAGACCACAGTAGTATATTTGATACTTTACGTAGACGATATTCTACTCATTGGAAATGATGTAGGAACATTGTCAACGGTAAAGGTCTGGTTGTCAACACAGTTCGATATGAAAGACCTAGGTGAAGCGAGTTATGTTTTGGGGATCAAGGTAACACGTGATCGCCAGAACAGGATTCTCTCGCTGTCACAGGCCGCGTATATAGATAAGGTTATGGCTAGGTTTGACATGCAAGACTCCAAGAAGGGTTTTGTGCCATTTAGACATGGCATAAAACTGTCTAAGGATCAATGTCCTAAGACACCTGAGGAGAGAGCAGAAATGCAGAAGATACCTTATGCCTCGGAATTGGGTAGTCTAATGTATGCTATGCATTGTATAAGGCCAGATATCTGTTTCGTAGTAGGCATGATGGGTCGGTTTCAGTCGAATCCGGGTCCAGATCACTGGACAGCAGTGAAGTGTATACTCAAGTACCTTCGTAGAACAAGGGACTATGAGTTGGTTTACACTAGACAAGAACTGACGCCGATTGGATACACAGATTCTGACTTTATATCAGATTTGGAATCCAGGAAGTCGACATCAGGTTTTGTGTTTATGTTAGGAGGAGCAGCGGTTAGTTGGCAGAGTGTGAAGCAGAAATGCATCGCAGACTCTACCACAGAGGCTGAGTACGTTGCAGCATACGAGGCAGCCAAAGAGGCGGTATGGCTCAAGAAATTCCTTACGGATTTAGGGTGCGTACCAGAGGCCCAGTTACCTATTGTGCTTTACTGCGACAATAGTGGGGCGGTAGCACAAGCTAAGGAGCCAAGACATCACCAAAAGGGGAAGCACATCGAGCGCAAGTTCCACTTGATTCGGCAGTTTCAAAAGCAAGGGCGAGTAGCGGTGACACAGATTGCATCTACAGATAATGTTGCTGATCCTTTCACAAAGGCAATACCTACCAAGGCATTCGAGCGACATGTGGACACGATGGGAGTCAAAACCGTTTTGCTTCGCTAGACCAAGTGGGAGATTGTTAGGATTGATGTGTTCTAAGCTTGTAAAACTTTATGTTTTGGTCTAATGAAGATTAATAGTTATTATTACATGAGATGCATATAGGTACGTAACATAGTTACGTGTTCTTTAGAGAACAGAGAGCCATGGTTATATGGTAGTCCACTGAGTTGAAGACTAAGTGGATTGGTCCCGTATAACCTAAATATGTTCGCAGCTATGATCAGGTTGGTCGCCTCATCATGGTAAGCTGTTGGCGATGACAGTTCATGGGATGTCTTCACCATGGTCATCACCAGGCACAGTGTCTGTGGCTGAACGGAACTAACACGGTGTACAGATCAGTGAGCAGACACTGGTACACTAAGCCGTGTATCTGCTTAGGGTAAAACGGTCCTAAACCCTGAGGAACCACGACTGATGGACTAACCAGTTGCGTGGTGCTTTGGCGCACCAATGTGTGAGGGTCCATATGCAGTGATCCAAAACCACGGTGTACTGGGTTACCCGGCTGGCGTTGCATTAGCGTGTCACTCCTGCAGGCCATCCACACCCCTGATGGGAGGTGCGTTCCTTGGTGTGACTTACACTGTACCAAACCCAGGCCTGGTGGTCATCAGTTTGACTGTTGACCGGGTTCGGTTACTCGACGGGGTAATCAGAGGTACGATGTATAGGTCAACCTGGAAGGAACCAAGTCATATGATCATTCGAGTCTGACGGTAGTCTTCACCGCTCGAAGTGAATCATGGCATCAAGTGGAGGGACAGCGGGTTTACCACTACTAAGCGGAGAGCAGGGGTATGATGGAGAACATAGTAAGTCTGGGTGAATTGGAGTGCAGCCTGCGTCGCACTCTGGGTGGCTACGCAGGTTAACTCGAGCTCAGAGGATCGATGGTACACTCGGGTAGTGTGTCGATCGAGCTTGAGTTGGAAGCCATGAACCCCGGTCCCTGATGGTTCCACCTTATCAACATTATGTACGGTTCTTGAACCGTCTCCTCGGAACACCATAAGCATGAGGAAGAAAGAAGTATACGCTCCGTGTGTGCATGGCACTAGAGCACAGTAGATGCGTAACTACATACGAGTACTAAGAGTTGAGCCCGAGACTAGTGCAGAGTCGTATGTAGTAATCCCTAGCCATAAGTGAACTTCGCTACATAGGTGCGATGCACCGGGGTATGTTGCGAGTTGACTAGTTGACTTTGCTAGAGGCACCCTCCGGTGGCCTCAGTTAATAGTAGGTAACTAGTAAAGATCACTTAAGTAATGGCCGCTAGGCATCGCACGTTAGAAATGGTCAAAATGAGGCGTCGGGGCGTTTTGGTAAAAACCTCACTCTGCCGGACCTCACTGTTGGCCGACCCCAGTGGTGTGACACCTTGCTAGGGCCGGCCCTATGATGTAGGGATAAGAATCCCTCATCTATAGGGCCGGCCATATAGATAGGGACAGGGCGATAAAACGGTTAAGATCGAGCCCTAAAAAGTGAGAAAACGGATAAATACACGGAGAGATAAAAAGGAGATAATGGAGAGATAATGAGAGGGGGTCATTATCCCCTTGGATCCCTATCCAAGGGGGTTGGCCGGCCCTATAAAGGGACCTATGGGGTGCCGGCCCCAGATGATGCAAAATCCGAACCCTCTCCTCTCTCTAATCTCTCTAGTTCTCTCCCTAATCTCTCTCCGTTTCCCGCTTGCTACTTCGTCTTCCTCGCGTGGAGTTCTGAAGAAGGAGAAGGGTCATTCTTCGGAGGCACTCAGAGATCCGAGAGCGACGTTCCGTGCATCGTGTGAGATCGGGTGAACAAGAAGGCAACATCTCCATTCGTACCGTCGGCATCTTCGCGAACGATCTTCCGTCTCCATCGACAAAGAAGATAATTCTCCGCGGTTAAAAGATCCGTACGAAAGGTATGTGTAATCTAACATGTAGATCTAGCGGGCATTATGATTTGCATCCATGCTTAGTTAATCATTACGCTAGATTACCGTTAGGGGTTTTCGATTCTCGTGCATACATATGTACACATATGTAGATTAGTTTCAATGAAAGTTTAAATCGTGTAACGTGCACCATGAACGGTCTTTCGACCGCCAAATCGTTTCCGCTGCGAGCCTCTGACCCGGATTAGATTCCAACAGGTATGCTGCGAGTTGACTAGTTGACTTTGCTAGAGGCACCCTCCGGTGGCCTCAGTTAATAGCAAGGTAACTAGTAGAAATCACTTAAGTAATGGCCGCTAGGTATCGCATGCTAGAAATGGTCAAAATAAGGCGTCAGGGCGTTTTGGTAAAAACCTCACTCTGCCGGACCTCACTCTTGACCGACCCTAGCAATGGGAGACCTTGCTAGGGTGGGCCCTATATTGTAGGGATGAGAATCCCTCATCTATAGGGCTGGCCATATAAATAGGGATAAGGGTTTGAAATGGTCAAATCGAGCCCTAAAAAGTGGGAAAACGGATAAATACAAGGAGAGATAAAAGGGTGAGATTGGAGAGATAATTGTGGGAGGTCTTTATCCCCTTGGATCCTTATCCAAGGGGGTAGGCCGGCCCTATATATAGGGCTATATGGGGCCGTCCATAATGATGCAAAAAACTGGCCCCCCTCCCTCTCTTATCTCTCTAGTTCTCTCCTTAATCTCTCTCCCGTTTCTCGCTTGCAACTTCGTCTTCCTCGCGTGGAGTTCTGAAGAAGGAGAAGGGTCATTATTCGGAGGCACTCAGAGATCCGAGAGCGACATTCCATGCATCGTGTGAGATTGGGTGAATAAGAAGACAACGTCTCCATTCATACCATCGGCATCTTCGTAAACGATCTTCCGTCTCCATCGACAAAGAAGACAATTCTCCGCGGTTAAAAGATCCGTACGAAAGGTATGTGTAATCTAACATGTAGATCTAGCGAGTATTATGATTTGCATGCATGCTAGTTAATCATTACGCTAGATTGCCGTTAGGGTGTTCGATTCACGTACATACACATGCACATATATATAGATTAGTTTCGATAAAAGTTTAAATCGTGTAACGTGCACCATGAACGGTCTTTCGACCGTAAAATCGTTTTCATTGCGAGCCTATACCATGGAATTATTTCCAATAATTGGTATCAGAGCCGCATTAGTGGTGTGCGTTTTACGATTTTTCATGAAACCAACATGTGTGCGCATGATGAATGCGTGAAATCATCGGGGTTCTTACGCTTAGATCATGCATATGTATAGATTGTGCTTGTTCTATTAATCATTCTTGCAGGGTGCCGCTATAAAATCTAGATCTATGTTTTGTGCTTGCTACCGGAGGTCAGACCCCGAGTTAGCCAATATCTAGATTTGCTCTCTATGTTTGTGGATATGTAATTTAGCCGTAGATTGGGCGAGTGATGGGGGTTGACCATCCTCGGTTCCCATGGCATTTTTCCTAGGTGTGTTTTCTTTTCTTTCTAGAAAATTGTGTACGAGCGAGCACTTGCTCGAAGCGTACTAGATTTTTTCGATTACAGATCGAGAAGAAAGATGTGCCAAAGAAATCCACCATCGGGAGTGTAAGCGGAACCCTGGAGGATGAAGACGATCCGGCAAAGTGTTTGCGAGTGCGACGGAGGAGTCGGACCGAGGGACCTTGCGAAGAAAGCTAGAGGCCTGCGCTGTGCTAATTAGGTTCAGGGGTCGGACCCTGAACTTAATTCAGTTTTAATGGTTGCTTTCTTTATTAGTTCTTTATGTTTCATATCGAACCCCGATGAGATAATGTGATTATCAGTTTTCAGAGGGATGCCTTTCCCCTCCGGTCCAAGCAACTGTTTGAGGATAGGATCCCGCTAAATGACGCCTATTATTTAGTTGACTTTTGATGTTAGTGGGATCCCATCACATATGGTTATGCCACCATTAGGTCAGCACCCTACTAGTCGGGTGTGCCTATTTGGCCAGCATCGAAATCAAAGATGAGATGGAGATCCATTGAACATCAATTGTCAAATTTATAAGCGAGGCGCCATGACTAGTGGGAGTCCTTTCAAGTGTGTCTGACTCTAGGCTTAGCTCCAGAGCATTAGCGTGATAACCAATTTTGCAGAGCATCGATATTCTTGAAATATGTAATGTGACCCTTGAATGGAGAAATCCACTTGAGGCAGGGACTATGATATTCCGAGAATGATTAATGCTAGGCGAAGGGCTTGATCACTAGTGGGAGCATAGTGTGACCAGGGTCTAGTATATAGGAGGTCGCTACCTTTACATTTGCATAAATTCATACTCGCAAAATAACCCTCATATATATAAGGGATGTAAGAGAGGACTTTTAGAGATCCTCTGGCCTCCACGGCTAATCACTTCGTGCTCGGGTGGAAGGGCATAACTCAACAACTCCCTCGGGTGAGAGCTGTGTTTTTCTATGCCAAGCTACTTAGTGATCTCCTTCGGGATATGGCGGTTACGGTGCCAAGTGTTCAGGCTTTACTCACCCTCGTGGGGGCCGTTAGAATTCCCGTGCCATAATTGCCTAAGCTCGTGGGTAAGCATCCTAAGTACACATGAGGTATTCGTTGCGAAGACAATGGTGATCACGTGGTACTGGCCAAAAGATAAACATGGTCCATCAAAGCCCGTAGTTGGCAGATTTGGATAGGGTCAAGGGAAAGACCCGTGTAAGCGAAAGACCTACACACTGCCCCCTCGGACAGGTATAGCCTATTCCGAGATCTTACATACAAGGTTAATTAATCCATAGAGATGGCTTCGCTTGAGGGTAGCGTTGACATATGGATATAATTAGCTTGTTTTAAAAATCCATAAAATAAGTTTTCATGCATTCTCATTATTCAATCTTTTATTTTCAGATGACCAAGTTAGACCCTCTGTCCGCTATCCTAAATGACCACAAACTTATCGGTCCCAACTATGAGGACTGGAAGCGCAACCTGTACTTTGTCCTAAGGATTGGTAAACACATGACAGTCCTGAATGACCCTGAGCCGGATTTGCCAGGACCCGATACCACAGAGGCACAGTTAAAGGCTTTCACTGACTGGAAGGAATCTAATGAAATATGTAAATGCTATATTATAGCATCCTTGCAAACAACTCTGCAGAAGCAAATCGAGGAGATGCCCGATGCTTCTGACATGATGTTGTATCTGAATAAAATATTTGAAGGTCACAATCGCGTTACGCGATACCTTACCATCAAGAAACTCGTCGGCACTAAGATGTCCAATGGGACACTGGTTCGGGAACACATGATGAAAATGTTTGGGTTCCAGAACGAACTAGCGACCATGGACATTGTGCTAGAAGGCGAGGTGATGACAGACATCTTTCTCTCGTCACTGTTTGGAGCCTTTGAAGGCTTTGTCACCAACTTTAATTTGAACAAGTTAGCTATGACAAATACAGAGCTTCTGGGAGCTCTCCAGGCAGCTGAGGATGGCTTCAAGTAGAAGGGCGAAGCACTTCACATGCAACGCAGATCCTTCAAGAAGTCTGGTAAACCTCAGGGCAAGAAACATAAGAAGAAACCTAAGTCAGCGCCTGTGCAGGACTCTGCTGGGGCCTCTGGGTCTGGAGAATCAAAGAAACCGGGAACGAAGTCTTTCCGGTGTGGCCAGAAGGGTCATTGGAAGAAGAACTGCAAGAAGCCTCAGAATGCTGATGAAGGTAATCTACAACTCTTAGTTGTTGAATCATTTCTTTCAAGTAATAGTTCTTTTGCTAGTTGGATTGTGGATTCAGGATCCACTAACCATGCCTGTAACTCTCTTCAGGGGTTTCGGGAAAGCAGAAGGTTGCTTGATGAAGAGGTGACCTTGAGCATGGGAACTGAGGCCGTGGCTGCTGCTGAAGCTATTGGAAACGTTAATTTTAGTTTTTCGAATAATAAGATTTTGACTCTTAGAGATGTTTTTTATGTACCGTCCTTGAGACGTAACTTGATTTCTGTTTCTTCTTTAGTTAATGAAGGTTATTCAGTTTATTTTGATGCTTCTGGTGTGTCGTTTAAGCTGAATGGAACTTTTATAATAAGAGGAATGGTTCAGAATCATCTCTATATTGTCAGTCCTAAATTTGAAAAAGATAACATAATAATTCAGCATTTAATGTTAATTCATCTAAGCGTAAGAAACCTTCGGAGAATTTAACCCAATTGTGGAACTTACGGCTTGGGCATATTGCCTTAGACAGGATCCATAGGTTGGTAAAGGCCGGGCTTCTAGAAACAGATCCTACGGAGATCCTTTCCACCTATGAATCCTGCCTGGAAGGCAAGATGACCAAGAGGGCCTTCAAAGGCAAAAGAGTGAGAGCTACTAAGGTATTGGAGTTAATCCATTCAGATGTATGTGGACCCATGAGCGTCAAGGCGATAGGAGGCCATGAGTACTTCATCACTTTTACTGATGATTACTCAAGATATGGTTATATTTACCTTATACATTGGAAGTCGGAATCCTTTGACATGTTCAAAGAGTTCAGAGTGAAGTAGAAAAGCAGACAGGTAAATGTATAAAAACTCTTCGATCTGATCGAGAAGGTGAATACATATCTAACGAGTTCCTTGGGTATTTGGTGGAGCATGGGATAACATCCCAGTTAACTGCTCCAGTACCCCACAACAGAATGGAGTCTCTAAGAGAAGGAATTGAACCTTGTTGGATATGGTTCGAAGCATGATGAGTTATGCCTATTTACCAACGACCTTTTGGGGATATGCCCTTCAGACATCAGCATATGTTCTGAACCACGTTCCGTCTAAATCAGTGCCTCAGACCCCTAGAGAACTGTGGTCAAGGCAAAAGCCAATACTACAGCATTTCAGAATATAGGGATATCCTGCACATATGCGGATAGACAAGAGGGAAAAGATGGAGCCAAAGTCCAAAGCATGTCTGTTTGTAGGGTATCTCAAAGAGACTAAAGGTGGACTATTTTATGATCCTGAGAAAAAGAAGGTAATCGTTTCAACGAATGCCATTTTTCTAGAACATGATTATATTATGGACCACAAACCTGCTAGTAAGGTAGTTCTGGATGAGCTGCTGCGTACTAGTACAAATAGCGCATCCAAAAGCATAGTGGGAGCTGACATCACAGACATTAATATACCAGAAACTGTAGAACCAATTCATCATGTAACACAGCTACCACCTCATCGCAGTGGGAGAAGCATCAGAGCTCCTGACAGATACTATAGAGAAACCTTATTGGTTGATCCAGAAGGTCAGGAGGATGACCCACGGAGCTACGATGAGGCAGTGGGAGCTTCTGACAACTCTGACTGGCAAAAGCAATGGAGGCAGAAATTGCATCAATGTCCCATAACGCAGTCTGGACTCTTGTTACACCATCATCCAATATTAAACCTATTGGGTGTAAGTGGGTGTATAAGAAGAAGAGAGGATCTGATGGTACAATTGAGACTTATAAAGCTAAATTAGTTGTCAAGGGTTATACCCAGAGAGAAGGAATCGACTTTGACGAAACCTTCTCGCCGGTAGCTATGATAAAGTCTATTCGGATCCTCCTATCCATTGCAGTCCATTATAACTGGGAGATCTGGCAAATGGATGTCAAGACAACATTCCTCAATGGGAATTTTGAAGAAGACATTTATATGATGCAGCCACCAGGTTTTGAGTCAGAGGGTCAGGAACATCTAGTTTGCAAGTTGCAGAAGTTCATTTATGGACTAAAGCAAGCATCTAAAAATTGGAACATCCATTTTGATTAGGCAATCTGGTCATATGGATTTACTCAAAACGAGGATGAACCATGTGTATACAAGAGGAGTGATAAGACTACAGTGGTATATTTGATACTTTACATAGACGATATTCTACTCATTGGAAATGATGTTGGAACATTGTCAACGGTAAAGGTCTGGTTGTCAACACAGTTCGATATGAAAGACCTAGGTGAAGCGAGTTATGTTTTGGGGATCAAGGTAACGCGTGATCGCCAGAATAGGATTCTCTCGCTTTCACAGGCCGCGTATATAAATAAGGTTATGGCTAGGTTTGACATGCAAAACTCCAAGAAGGGTTTTGTGCCATTTAAACATGGCGTAAAACTGTATAAGGATCAATGTCCTAAGACACCTAAGGAGAGAGCAGAAATGCAGAAGATACCTTATGCTTCGGTATTAGGTAGTATAATGTATGATATGCATTGTACAAGGCCAGATATCTGTTTCGCAGTAGGCATGATGGGTCAATTTCAGTCGAATCCGGCTCCAGATCACTGGACAGCTATGAAGTGTATACTCAAGTACCTTCGTAGAACAAAGGACTATGAGTTGGTTTACACTGCACAAGAACTGACGCCGATTGGATACACAGATTCTGACTTTATGTCAGATTTGGAATCCAGAAAATCGACATCAGGTTTTGTGTTTATATTAGGAGGAGCAGTGGTTAGTTGGCAGAGTGTGAAGCAGAAATGCATCGCAGACTCTACCACAGAGGCTGAATACGTTGCAGCGTGTGAGGGAGCCAAAGAGGCGGTATGGCTCAAGAAATTTCTTATGGATTTGAGGTGCGTACCAGAGACCCAGTTACCTATTGTGCTTTACTACGACAATAGTGGGGCGGTAGCACAAGCTAAGGAGCTAAGACATCACCAAAAGGGGAAGCACATCGAGCGCAAATTTTACTTAATTCGGCAGTTTCAAAAGCAAGGGCGAGTAGCGGTGACACAGATTGCATCTACAGATAATGTTGCTGATCCTTTTACCAAGGCAATACCTATCAAGGCATTCGAGCGATATGTGGACGCGATGGGAGTCAAAACCGTTTTGCTACGCTAGACCAAGTGGGAGATTGTTAGGATTGATGTGTTCCAAGCTTGTAAAACTTTATGTTTTGGTCTAATAAACATTGATAGTTATTATTATATGAGATGCATATTGGTACGTAACATAGTTACGTGTTCTTTTAAGAACAGAGAGCCATGGTTATGTGATAGTCCACTGAGTTGAAGACTGAGTGGATTGGTCTTATATAATCTAAATCAGTTTGCAGCTATGATCAGGTTGGTCGCCTCATCATAATAAGCTGTTGGCGATGACAGTTCATGGGATATCTTCACCATGGTCATCACCAGGCACAGTGTCTGTGGCTGAACGAAACTAACATGGTGTACAGATCAGTGAGCAGACACTGGTACACTAAGCTGTGTTTCTGCTTAGGGTAAAACGGTTCTAAACCCTGAGGAACCACGTCTGATGGACTAACCAGTTATGTGGTGCTTTGGCGCACCAATGTGTGAGGATCCGTATGCAGTGATCCAAAACCACGGTGTACTGGGTTACCCGGCTGGCGTTGCATTAGCGTGTCACTCCTGCAGGCCATCCACACCCCAGAAGGGAGGTGCGTTCCTTGGTGTGACTTACACTTTACCAAACCCAGGCCTGGTGGTCATCAGTTTGACTGTTGACCGGGTTCGATTACTCGACGGGGTAATCAGAGGTACGATGTATAGGTCAACCTGGAAGGAACCAAATCATATGATCATTCGAGTCTGACGGTAGTCTCCACCGCTCGAAGTGAATCATGACATCAAGTGGATGGACAACTAGTTTACTACTACTAAGCGGAGAGCATGGGTATGATGGAGAACATAGTAAGTCTGGGTGAATTGGAGTGCAGCCTGCGTCGCACTTTGGGTGGCTACGTAGGTTAACTCGAGCTCAGAGGATCGATGGTACACTCGGGTAGTGTGTCGATCGAGCTTGAGTTGGAAGCCATGAACCCCGGTCCCTGATGGTTCCACCTTATCAACATTATGTACGGTTCTTGAACCATCTCCTCGGAACACCTTAAGCATAAAGAGGAAGAAAGAAGTATACGCTCCGTGTGTGCTTGGCACTAGAGCACGGTAGATGCGTAACTATATGCGAGTACTAAGGGTTATGCCCGAGACTAGTACAGAGGCGCATGTAGTAATCCCTAGCCATAAGTGAACTTCGTTGCATAGGTGAGATGAACTGGGGTATGCTGCGAGTTGACTAGTTGACTTTGCTAGAGGCACCCTCCGGTGGCCTTAGTTAATAGCAAGGTAACTAGTAGAAATCACTTAAGTAATGGCCGCTAGGTATCGCACGCTAGAAATGGTCAAAATGAGGCGTCCGGGCGTTTTGGTAAAAACCTCACTCTACCGGACCTCACTCTTGGCCGACCCTAGCAGTGGGAGACCTTGCTAGGGCCAGCCCTATGTTGTAGGGATGAGAATCCCTCATCTATAGGGCCGGCCATATAGATAGGGATAAGGGTTTGAAAAGGTCAAATCGAGCCCTAAAAAGTGGGAAAACAGATAAATACAAGGAGAGATAAAAGGGCAAGATTGGAGAGATAATTGTGGAAGGTCTTTATCCCCTTGGATCCTTATCCAAGGGGGTAGACCGGCCCTATATATAGGACTATATGGGGCCAGCCATAATGATGCAAAAAACCGGCCCCCCTCCCTCTCTCATCTCTCTGGTTCTCTCCCTAATCTCTCTCCCGTTTCTCGCTTGCAATTTCGTCTTCCTCGCGTGGAGTTCTGAAGAAGGAGAAGGGTCGTTCTTCGGAGGCACTCAGAGATCCGAGAGCGACGTTCCGTTCATCGTGTGAGATCGGGTGAATAAGAAGGCAACGTCTCCATTCGTACCATCGGCATCTTCGCAAACGATCTTCCGTCTCCATCGACAAAGAAAACAATTCTCCGTGGTTAAAAGATCCGTACGAAAGGTATGTGTAATCTAACATGTAGATCTAGCGAGTATTATGATTTGCATGCATGCTAGTTAATCATTACGCTAGATTGTCGTTAGAGTGTTCGATTCACGTGCATACACATGCACACATATGTAGATTAGTTTCGATGAATGTTTAAATCATGTAACGTACACCATGAACGGTCTTTCGACTGCAAAATCGTTTCCGCTGCGAGCCTATACCATGGAATTATTTCCAACACGGGCTATCCTTCCTTGACACCCACTTATAGTGGTAGAAGAAATAGCCCAATTCTATCTGGGTCGGTTCATCTTCAGGGATGCTGGAGTAGCAGGCTCTCAGCTCCTTTTGATGGTTAGACTCCACCCTGCAGAATGCGTAGATATTCCTCCACGCGTTCCCTGTCAGCTACCAGGGGCAAAGGCCCGAAGTGTTCAACACTCGAGCAGCAAACATTGGCAGCGGCAGACGAAGGCCACTGTTTAGTTGGCCGATCATGACGATCGTCCCCATGACCTGCTCCTTGCTGGCGACATCGGTGAAGACAACTCGCTTATCAATCCCGAAAGTGGATTGAACGCCAACGAGGGCAGGACGGTGGGAACCTTCGGTGAAGCAGTTGAGCAGCTTCTCCCACTTGGCCCTCTTGGCTTCAACAGACTTCTTGCCAGTGCCAAATTCGAACACCGGCTCCTCCTCCAGTGAGGAGCAGTGGCAAACCCCACTCCCAGATGCCTCTTTCCAAGCACGCCTAGGGCACCTTTGCCCTTGCCTCTGCCTACGGGCTTAGGCGAAGTCTCAACCCTTTCTTTCCCCTTCTGAGAAGCCCTCATCTTGGAAGGGACGACATTCTTCACGCTGCCTGAGGAGGGAACGACATTCTTTGCACTGCCTGAAGATGTCATTGCGACCGATCGGGAGAACGCAGAGAACAGGAAGCAGGAAACACGGGAACGAAAGCTCTGGACTTTAAAATTTTTTGATAGCGTGGGATGAAAATGAACTCCGGAGCGAGTTTATAAAGTCTGAAGAAATGGCGAGAAAAATGAAGTGCCACATGGCGTCATCAGATCAAAAGCCGTTCTTTTGAAAAGGACACATGGCGCCCATCCGAGTGAAGTGCTCTTTCAGACGAAACATCGGACCAGACGAAGCGTCGAACTTGTCGAACCGCCGGTCCAAGCGAACCACCGGTCCAAGCGGAGCATCGAACCTGGAGCAACATCTACTCTATCGCCCCTTCGACAGCCAGAATATCGGCTGATTAGCCAAAGGATCGGGTTAAAATACAGGCTCTTTTACCCGATCGCCTCGAGTCCAACCGGTTGAATTTAACTGATCGTTCAATTTTGATCGATCGGGCAAATTCAACCGATCGGTCGATTTTCTACTGCATCAAGCAAAAAACTCTGCTTTTTGTCCGATCGCCTCGAGTCCAACTGGTTGAATTTAACCGATCGGTCAATTTTGACCGATCGGTGACTGATCGGTCGATTTTCTATTGCATTGGGCAAAAAACTCTGCTTTTTGCCCGATCGCCTTGAGTCCAACCGGATGAATTTAACCGATCGATCAATTTTGACCGATCGGACAAATTCAACCGATCGGTCGATTTTCTATTGCATCGGGCAAAAAACTCTACTTTTTGCCCGATCGCCTCCGGTCCAACCGGTTGAATTTAACCGATCGGTTAATTTTGACCGATGGGACAAATTCAACCAATCGATCGATTTTCTATTGCATCGGGCAAAAAACTCTGCTTCTTACCCGATCGCCTCGAGTCCAACCGGTTGAATTTAACCGATCGGTCAATTTTGACCGATCGGACAAATTCAACCGATCGGTCGATTTTCTATTGCATCGGGCAAAAAACTCTGCTTTTTGCCCGATCGCCTCGAGTCCAACCGGTTGAATTTAACCGGTTGGTCAATTTTGACCGATCGGACAAATTCAACCGATCGATCGATTTTCTACTGCGTCAGGCAAAAAACTCTGCTTTTTGCCCAATCGCCTCGAGTCCAACCGGTTGAATTTAACTGATCGGTCAATTTTGACTGATCGGACAAATTCAACCGATCGGTCGATTTTCTATTGCATCAGGCAAAAAACTCTGTTTTTTGCCCGATCGCCTCGAGTCCAACCGGTTGACTTTAACCGATCGATCAATTGTGACCGATCAGATAAATTCAACTGATTGGTCGATTTTCTACTGCGTCGGGCAAAAAACTCTGCTTTTTACCCGATCGCCTCGAGTCCAACCGATTGAATTTAACCGATCGATCAATTTTGACCGATCAGACAAATTCAACCGATCGGTCGATTTACTACTGGATCAGGCAAAAAACTCAGTTTTTTTCCCGATCGCCTCGAATTCAACCGGTTGAATTTAGCCGATCGGTCAATTTTGACCGATCGGGCAGATTCAACCGATCGGTCGATTTTCTATTAGATCGGGTAAAAAACTCTGATTTTTGCCCGATCGCCTCGGATCCAACCGGTTGAATTTAATCGATCGGTCAATTTTGACAGATCGGACAAATTCAACCGATCGGTCACTTTTGACCGATCGGGCAAATTTGACCGATCGATCAATTTTCTACGGGATCTGGTGAAAAATCTGCTATTTTACCCAATCGACCCTGGCTCCACCGGTTGAATTTGACCGATCGATCAAATTTGACCGATCGGACAAATTTAACCGATCGGTCAAAATTGATCGATCGGACAAATTTATCGATCGTTCAAAATTGACCGATTGGTCAAATTAACCGATCGATCAGATTTGACCGATCGGACAAATTTGATCGATCGGTTAAATTCGATCGATCGGTCATGTTTGACCAATCGGACGGATCTGACAGACCAGGTGGGTTTAGCCCACCTATTGCCCTCAATCTATCAAACAGTTCTATCTTCTTCACAGGAACCTGGATCCCGCGAAACCTCTACATCACCGACCCTTGACAAAGAGACTGATTTTGCACCAAGAGTCCAAGTCAGCAAGCACTGCCCCTAGCTAACTTGGAGGGGGTAACTGTGGGTGCAAATTTTGACCAAATGCTCCACACACCGTGGGACCTACCAGTCCTGCTTGGGGGGTCCACGGAGACTGCCGCGGGACCCACCAGCCCTGCCTGGGGGGTCCACAGAGAGACCACCGCGAGACCCACCAGCCCTGCCGGGGGATCCACGGAGACTACCGCGGGACCCACCAGCCCTGCTTAATTGGGGGGTCCACGAAGACTGCCGCGGGACCCACCAGCCCTGCCTGGGGGGTCCATAGAGACCACAGCGGGACCCACCAGCCCTGCCTGGGGGGTCCACAGAGACCACCGCGGGACCCACCAACCCTACCTAGGGGGTCCACAGAGACTACTACGGGACCCACCAGCCATGCCTGAGGAATCCCCGGATACGAAGGTAAAAACCGCCATTTGCCCCGGATTTCCTCCTAGAGTTTTTCTATAAATAGCCTACCCTTCAAATGTAAATGGATCGAAAAACCAAAATATGAAATCTGATTCCAGAATCCAAAAACCTAGAGCTCTGACTTTGGTGTTCTATCTCCTTCGATCTCACAAAGAAATCAGTGATACTCGGCCTATCGAGATTACTTCGAGTGAAGTGTTAGTAAATTCGGGTTGCTCCCTATAGCACGGAGACGTAGGCTTCGGCTGAACTCCGAGATCACACCTTGTGTCAACCTTCTCTCTGTTTGCATATTGAAAGTGTTAACTCAAAGTCACCAAGGCATTGACCTTCGAATCTACCTTTCCAGTCAGCAGATCGATCAAAGGCCTTCGACTCAACTTCAATTTACTGGTGAGACGGAGTCTTCGGATCGGCACGAAGATTTCCCCCCCACAATTTCATTGTAGCAAGAGTATCCATTCGTCTTCAGAAAGAGTATCCAATCTTGCTAAATGATACTCTTGCCACAATGAAATCACTGCAGCAGCTACAGTGAAACCACTGTAGCTAGAGTATCAATTAGCCGAATGGACTCTTTCTAAAGATGAATGGATACTTTTGCTACAGTGATTTTCACTATAGTAGCTATAGTGAAATCACTTAAGCAACCGTTACATGCACAGTGTCAATCAGCGAATGAATAATCTTTCTGGAGACGAATGGATACCTTCTGTTGCACGTGAGGAGGTACGTAAATAAGTACGGAGGACTTGATGTACCACGCAATGTTCGGGAGGGATTTGATATAATATTAAAATATTATTTGTCCTTTAGCAAAAATAGCATTTGCTAAATGTACTTAAGGCTAAGTCTGACTATAGGATTGTTTCAGTGAGCTATGAGCTACGGAAAAAGAAAATGAGCTACAAACATTTTGACCACCCTAGAAGTTTTGAAATTTCGTAAAAATTGGTGGGTGTGTTGTCTAGGGTAACATGATCATCCTCACCAATTTTCATGGAATTCCAAAACTTCTAGGGTCATCAAATGGTAAAAACAAAATTAACGATTACTACGGACGATAGATAAAGCTTCTACCGTTTGTTAATCCTAGAAGTATTGGAATTCCTTGAAAATTGGTGAGGATGATCATGTTACCCTAGACAACACACCCTTCAATTTTTATGAATTTTTAAAACTTTTAGGACTCATTTTCTCCTTTAGTAGCTTATAGCTCACTATAACATTCCTCAGTCTCACTATTCTATCTTATTTTATGTACATTGGGTAACTTTTCAACAATTCAAACCAAAGATATAACTCCAACCAACTGGTCTCTGTTTGATGGATTCGTTGCCCACTTATTACAAAAATACCCTTAGACAAGAGGCCCAATGGGAGAAAAAGCCTTCCCCTTCTCTCCATATATACTCAGGTTGATTGAGGAGTTCCCCCACACCTTGAACGCTTCCCTAAACTTCGAATTACCAAAACACCCATGGCATTCCCCCTGAGGTTCACCGTCCGACGGAGCGCACCCGTTCTGGTCGCTCCGGCCAAGCCGACGACGAACGAGTTCAAGCCGCTGTCGGACATCGACGACCAACAAGGCCTGCGCTTCCTAATCCCTACCTTGCATTTCTATAGGGGCAGCCCCTCGATGGGAGGGCGCGATCCGGCGAGGGTCATCCGGGAGGCCCTCGCCAAGGCCCTGGTCTTCTTCTATCCGTTCGCCGGCCGGCTTAGGGAAGGCCTGGGCGGGAAGCTCGTCGTGGAGTGCACCGGTGAGGGGGTGGTGTTTGTGGAGGCGGAAGCCGACGTCCGGCTCGACCAGTTTGGCGACACGCTGCGGCCACCGTTCCCTTGCGCGGAGGACCTCATCCCCGACGTCGACGGCTCCGGCGGCGTGCTTCACTCCCCCTTACTCTTAATCCAGGTAAGCTGGTTCACAGTAACTTCATTTAAGAAGCCACTGTCTGTGACACTAGCTTCATTTAGGAAGCCACTATCACAGATAGCGAGTGGCTTTCCCAAACAGTAAAGTGTGCAGGTAACTTCTCATGAATAGCACATTTGATCCACCTAATGATCTTAGAATGAGCTGATTTTTTTTTTGTATGTGTGCTATACTAAAGTGGAGATGATCATCCTTAAAAAAAAAAATCAAAAAATCCCTCTAAGTAGGTCACCGCATGTTAGTCGCATGTTAAGCCACCTCTGTGTATCGCTACTACTAGGGAAAAGGGAGCCTCTAGGACCGCATTTGGTACGTAGTCAAAAATTTACATTAAAGGAAAGAAAAGTCTTCCTCTTTCCGAGAGAAAAGTCTTTACACCCGGGAGTGAAAGAAAAGAGAATCCCCTCAGTTTTCCTCCGATTACACTAACATGGGGATAATTTAGATATAAAAGAATTCCAATTCATGTTCACTTTTTCGTCTACCAAATACGTCCAATATCATTTAAGGGAGGGGATTCTCTTCCCTTTTTGTCACTTTTCGGCTACCAAACACGGCGTAGAAGTTCGAAGGGAAACACCCACCATATGTAGTGATTTCTTGATCCATGGACTCCAGCAAAAATAATTTTTTTTCATAATAATCACCATATCTTAGATATAACACATGTCCCAAATCAATACATTTGGAATAAATAAAGAGGTTCTAAAACCGTAGAGTAACTCAGTTGTTTTTAGGGGTGCATAAAAAACCGGTGGGATAGGAGAACCGAATCTAACCGGTCTGAACCGTACGGTTTGGTTCGGCTTCTAGCAGGATCGGTTTGGTTCTGGTTTCCAAAATGCAAAACTGTAGGGGACCTAGTCGGTTTTCAGTTTTGGGTGCTGGTTATCCGAACCGAGCCGAACCGGTTCATGTATATGCATCATTCACGGATCGGATCATTATGCAACAAGCCCTGCTAATCTCCACAACAGTACGTATCATGTATTTAGCTTCAGGATTACTTATTGTTTCCTCGGTTTTGATTTTTTTTTTTTTTTTTTAATTTCTATATGCTCTAATGATGATGGACCTATTCTAACTTCTAGGGGCACAAAAAAGTAGTAGAACCGGAGAACCAAACCAGTTTTATTTGGTTCGGTCCGGTCCGGTTTCATGCTCCCACGGTCCGGTTTCGGTCCGGTCTTTTGGCTCTCAATTTGACGCCATATATTTTGAGTGCAGGTGACGCGATTAACTTGCGGGGGGTTCATCGTCGGCCTCCGCATGAACCACACCATGTGCGACGCCGCCGGTCAATTCCACCTCATGACGACCATCGGCGAGATCGCACGCGGTGCCGACGCACCCTCTGTGCCGCCGGTCTGGTCGCGAGAGCTGCTGACTGCACGTACCCCACCCACGGTGACGCACCAACACGACGAGTACAAGGAGGTGGTCGACCTCAGCAGCGCCTCGCCGGCGCCGCCCGATCCAATCGCGCTTCGCTTTTTCTTCTTCGGCCCGTCCGAGATGTCGGCGCTCAGGAGACAGTTGCCTCCCTCCCCCCGCCCGGCCTCCGCCTTTGAGCTCATAACCGCATGCACCTGGCGGTGCCGCACCGCCGCCCTCCTCCTCCACCCTCAGCAAGAGGTGAGGACATGCTTTGTCGTGGGCGTCCGCAACAAGTTGCGGCCACCCCTGCCGGCCGGGTACTTCGGGAATGCATTCGCGGCTCCGACGGCTGCGTCCACCGCTGAAAAACTATGTCGCAGCCCGTTGGGTTACGCGGTGGATTTGGTCAGGAAGGCTAAGGCGGAGGTCACGGCGGAGTACGTACAGTCGGTGGCTGATCTGATGGTGCTCCGGGGGCGGCCTCCCTTCTCGGTGGTCCACAACTTCCTCGTGTCGGACCTGACGCGGGCCAACTTCGACCAGGTCGACTTCGGGTGGGGGGTGCCATTGTTCAGCGGGCCGGCCAATAGCAACGTCAGTATGTGGGATGTGAGCTTCCACTCTCTGTCGAGGAACAGCAAGGGGGAGGAAGGGGTTTTGGTGCCGCTGAGCTTGCCATCTTTAGCCATGGAGAGGTTTGTCGTGGAGATTGAGAGGATGACCCGGAATGATAATGAGCTCATTTTATCATCCCTCTAAAAAAAAAAAAAATTTAATGGCACATTAGGTAATATGTTACATACATAGAGAAATGCTATTTCAGCCTCGAGGGTTTTCCGATTCTGCTCGGTACGATTGATGTGGCAGCGTATGTACAACTGGTGGTGTTAAAGATTAAAATATCGCCAGTTGTATACTGCCACATCAGTTGTATCGAACATAATAGGAAAAACCTTCGGACAAAATAGCATTTCTCAAGAGACATATTATGTAATACAATAAACTATAATAAAGTATAGTTTCCTTGTATGTGAAATACTATTTCGCGTATTCCATTTCCCGTGTAGGTCAACGAGGAAAAAGTTGAGCGAGTGAAATTCTAATTGTATCGTGATGGCTAAGGTTCGAGTAAGTGCTACGACATATATTTCCTCCCACTCTGTTGTGGCGGGACTCCCTCTAGTCTTAGTGGCGAGTTTTCCTTCTTATGGCCGGGGTTATAAAAAACCAGGGCATTTCTCATGCTCCTATAACAAATTTTGATCCTTGGTCTATCTTGTATCGGTGCACTAATAGGTGCAGATACACTAGCCACTAGAGTGGTCCCTTCAAAAATAAAAAATGCTTGTACATGTTATATTAAATTTAAGTGGAATTATAATAACTAGATATAGTTCATTCTATGCGATTTACTCAATTGATAGAACTCAGAAGGGTTATTATGTAGTGATTGATTCATTTTACTGACTCTTAAATAGCAAACAAATATTGCATGTAAAGAAGCCTGACGCATAAACCATTGGTCCTTGTCGTATCTTGTGATAATCCAATTTGAGTTCTTGCGGTCACGATAGACTTTTATAAAAATGGAAAATTACTATTTGCATTCCTATAGTTTCACACGAAATCACTTAACCCTCTTCAAGCTAATTTTTTTCATGCCATACTAGAACTGTCCGACGCATAAAGAATTATGACACATAAACTCGATCTTGGTCCTTGCAGTATACTCGTATCCTATGATAATCCAATTTGAGTTCTTGTCACTGTGACAAACTTAGAAAAGGGGAAATTACTATCTGCATCTCTATAGTTACCAAAATTAGAAGAATGCATGGATGAAGGACTAGAGTGGATCGCAAACTCCGATGCACGTTCCTTAGTTTTGGTTTTCACTCCCTTAGGCTTGAGGGATCTCTCTCTAGTGGGAACAGATCGATTGGGTATCTAGAAAACTCAAGTAAAGATGTCATTGACCGGCAGGAAAACCAACTAGTGTTATTTATAACCTTACTGTTTCTACCCATCAGAGAAATCAACAAATCCGACGGATAGGATTGATCCCATAATGAAGCCCACTAACCCATAGTATCTATACATATTGAAAGCCCGATCAACAATCACCTATGCCAATCCTTATTGGGCTTCACCTTTTTAGGGGTTGTGGACCACACATGTGGTCATGTGTGCCATTTATGGAAGCCCATAGGTACAATCTCCCACTTGGACCATGTCGATCATAATTTGTAAAATACATAATATATATTTGTATTTGTAAAATAAAATTTAAAATAAATCTCATGTGGTCAGGTGATTTGATATTCAAAAGAAAAACTTTAAATGTCGTCCAAAGAATTTAAAACAACATTTATGGATCTTCCATAATGCACGGGCATTACTAGTGTGTGTGTGTGTGTGGAGAGAGAGAGAGAGAGAGAGAGAGAGAGAGAGAGAGAGAGAGAGAGGAGCATGACTTTGCATGCCCAAGCAAAGAAGGCCTCAATGTATGCTAGCTCCTATAATAATATACGTAGAGGTTTCCGAATTTGTTAATTTTTTGTGTAAGTTTTATCTATATTAGGTGATCATCTTCACAAAAAATAAGAAAGTTTTGAAATCTCTAAGCATATAAAATAAGTTTATCAAATTAACGGTTGAAATGAACAGACGATATTACTTCTATGATTTTGATACACCTAGATGTTACAAAATTTGCTTATTTTTGGTGAGAATGATCATATTTCTATAGATAGCATATCCATCAAAAATTAACAAACTCTAAAATATTTAGGTCCTTCAAAATGATAGAAGATTTATCAGCCTTCCATTTCAACCGTTAATTGCAAGAGTTTATTTGAAATACTTAGAGGTTTCAGAACTTGCTGAATTTTTGTGAGGACGATCACCTAAATATAGATAACACATCCATAAAAAATTAGTAAATTCGGAAACCTCTATATATTTTAATAGAGAAGCAAACATTGTGACCTTCTTTGCATAGGCATACAAAGTTGTGCTCCTCTCTCTCTCTCTCTCTCTCTCTCTCTCTCTCTCTATATATATATATATATATATATATATATATATATATATATATATATCTCCCCCTCTCTCTCTCTTTCTGTCTCACACGCTCTCTCTCTCTCTCCCTTTATATATATATAGATCGAGAGAGAGAGAGAGAGAGAGAGAGAGAGAGAGAGAGGAATGTCACAGTTAGCTATGAGCTACGAAAGGAGAAAATGAGCTACGATCATTTTGACCACACTAGCAGTTTTTGAATTTTCGTGAAAATTGGTGGGTGTGTTATCTATGGTAACATGATCATCCTCACCAATTTTCAAGGAATTCCAAAACTTCTAGCGTCATCAAATGGTAGAAGCCAAATTAATGGTTACTACGGACGGTGGATAAAACTTCTACCGTTTGATGATCCTAGAAGTTTTGAAATTCCTTAGAGAGAGAGAAAGAGATAGAGAGAGGAATGTTACAGTGAGCTATGAGCTACGGAAGGAGAAAATGAGCTACGATCATTTTGACCCCCCTAGAAGTTTTGGAATTTCATAAAAATAGATGGGTGTGTTTTCTAAGATAACATGATCATCCTCACCAATTTTTATGGAATTCAAAAACTTCTAGGGTCATCAAACGGTAGAAGCTTTATCCACCGTCCGTAGTAACCATTAATTAAGCTTCTACCGTTTGATGACCCTAGAAGTTTTGGAATTCCTTGAAAATTGGTGAGGATGATCATGTTATCCTATATGACACACCCACTAATTTTTACAAAATTTCAAAACTTCTAGGCTGGTCAAAATGATCATAGCTCATTTTCTCCTTCTGTAGCTCATAGCTCACTGTAACATTCCTCTCTCTCTCTCTCTCTCTCTCTCTCTCTCTCTCTCTCTATATATATATATATATATATATATATATATATATATATATATATATATATATATATATATATATATATATATATATATATATATATATATATATATATATATATATATATATATATATATATATATATATATATATATATATAGGGCTGGGAGCCTGCACCCGAGGTGTAGCATCGTTGCTGCACCTCTTGCTTCTTACCTCCCTAGAAGTTTTGGAATTTGATGAAATTTGGTGAGGTTATTGTCTAAGGTAAGATGATCATCCTCACCAATTTTTATCAAATTCCAAAACTTTTAGCGGGTTAAATGGTCGAAGGAAAATCTGCAGATTTTAACGGTGACTGCAGACGACTGATTTTGCTTCGATCATTTGACCCCCCCCTAGAAGTTTTAGAATTTGGTGATTTTTTGTGAGAATGATCATCTTACCCTAGACAACACCTTCACCAAATTTTATCAAATTTCAAAACTTCTAGGATTGGTAAACAATGCCTGAGGTGCAGCAACGATATATATATATATATATATATATATATATATATATATATATATATATATATATATATATATATATATATATATATATATATATATATATATATATATATATATATATATATACACTATTGCATGCCGGTGCCTGTCGGCACTGCAGTGGGCCGCCTTCTGCAGCAGCACACCTGAGTGTCTTTGGTAATAAAACACTTTCGACGACAACACCGGCATTCACAGGGATACCAATTTCCTCGCCCGTGTCGATTTGCACGAAGCAGGCGCCTTCGACCCGACCAACTCCCCCTCGCCCTATAATCGATCAATCATTGATGTCTCTATTTGAACGGATTCCTCGAGATCGACCTGATGGTTTGGGGCGACTGAAATTTCAACATGTGGGTTTATAGTCATTGATGCGAACAATGATCACGAAATGAACAGTCAAGTTTAGTGCATTTTAAATGAGCTGGGCGTTTTGGGGTTTGTGCAATTTAAATGGGTTGGGATTTGAAACCAATGGGAGGGAGTTGGTTGACGGGGAAATAGAAATCTTGCTTTAATTTTTGAACGAATGATTAGTTCTGTTTGGTTCATTTTTTTCCTAGTCAGCTTCTGTTTTGTCTAGTAAGCACAAAACCGATGTGCCATGTTATATATATATATATATATATATATATATATATATATATATATATATATATATATATATATATATATATATATATATATATATATATATATATATATATATATATATAGAGAGAGAGAGAGAGAGAGAGAGAGAGAGAGAGAGAGAGAGAGGAATGTTACAGTGAACTGTGAGCTACCGGTTTAGAAAGTGAGTTGTGAGTCTTTTGACCCCCCTAGGAGTTTTGGAATTTGATGAAATTTTGTGAGGGTGTTGTCTAGGGTAAGATGATCATTCTCACCAATTTCTATCAAATTCCAAAACATCTAAGGGGGTCAAATGATCGACACAAAATCTGTCGTTAAAATTTGCAGATTTACATCCAGTCATTGAGCAGCTGCTGGTGGACACCTCGACATGAAGTTGGGAACAATACTAATTATTTTTAAGGGTAAATCACAAACGAGTCTTCCATCCGGAATACAATACTAACTATTTTTAAGGGTAAATTACAGATACACCCTATAGTTTAACCAATTATCACTTACACCCTCTCATGCTTAAAATCCTACAAATGCCCCCATATAGTTGAAATACACATCACTTGCACCCCCTCCAGGGGGGTATATGTGTATAGTTTTCAAAACTATAGAGACACATTTGTAGGATTTTAAACATGAGGGGGTGTAAGTGATAATCGGTCAAACTACAAGGGTCTATGTGTAATTTATTAGATTTTTTAGGGAAATTTTATTCATACCCCAAAAATCTGTAATTAGCCCCCATTTCCAAAAACTTGAACACACCCCATTTTTTTTTTTCATACCCCATTCCTGTCCCAAAAATACCCTTACACCCCACCATCAATACACCCCAATTAAATGGCCCGCCCCAACTTGATTATACCCCAATCAAACACATACCCCCTTAAATATACCCCAATTATATGCACTCTTGAATACACCCCACTTTTAAATAAACCCCATGCCGTTGGCTGGTACTTGAAGGCACAGGTAGGGCTGCAACTAGGGCTGGCAATTTCGGACCCGACAAGACCCGACACGAAGTTAGCAGGTCTGGGTCAGGACTAAACAGGTTCGGGTCGTAAACGGGTCGACACGATAGACCCGTTTAATAAACGGGTCGGGTCTGGGTTTAGGGTCTGGACACGGTAGACCCGGGAAGACCCATTTAGTATTCAACGGGTCGTGTCAGGTCTACCAGCAATCCGATACTATAATATATAATACCAGCGGGTCTTTCGTGTCAGGTCGGGTTGAGTCGGATTGGGTCGGATCGGGTCAACTGAATAGATCCGGGTGGTAAACGGGACTTATCGTGTCTACCCGTTTATTAGCGAGTCGGGTACAGGTTTAGGATCTAGACACGATTAGTTAAACGGGTCGGGTCCGGGTCTAGGGGTTTTGGACACGACACGACACGAACCCGACACGAACCGACCCATTGCCACCCCCAGCTGCAACTTGGGCGGGCCAACCCGAACCCAACCCGACTTTGGGCGGGTTAACCAGAACCCACCCCGCACAACCCGGCCAACCCGACGGGTTGGGTTTGGGCTAAGTTTAAACAAATCTTGGGTTGGGTTGGGGGTACAAAAGACCCTGAGTAAGGGGTTTGGAGTACAAAAAAAAAAAAAAAAACGGGCATTATTGGTTTTAAAGGATTGTTAAGTAAGTTATTGAGAAACGATAGGGAGACGGGGGCTAATTACAGATTTTTGGGGTACGAATATAATTTCCCTTAAAAATCTGTAATTAGCCCCCGTGTCTTTCGCAATATCTTACTCAACAACCCTTTACTACCAACAATGCCCTTTTTCTTTTGTACCCCAAGCAGCGTCTTTTTGTACCCCCAACCCAACACGAGGTTTGTTTGAACTTCCTTAGCCCAAGCCCAACCTGTCGGGTTGGCCAGATTGATCGGTGTGCGGGGTGGGTTCGGGTTAACCAGCCCATATTCGGGTTGGCCCGCCCAAGTTGCAATCCTACCTGTGCCTTCAAGTACAAGCCAACGACATTTGGTTTATTTAAGAGTGGAGTGTATTCAAGAGTGCATATAATTGGGATATATTTAAAGGGGTATGTGTTTGATTGGGGTATAATTAAGTTGGGACGGGCCATTTAACTGGTGTGTATTGATGGTGGGGTGTAAGGGGGAAGGGTACTTTTGGGACAGGAATGGGGTATGAAAAAAAAAAGAAGGTGTGTTCAAGTTTGTTGGAAATGGGGGCTAATTACATATTTTTGGGGTATGAATAGAATTTTTCTTTTTTAATGAAGCACACTGTACTGAATCAGCGCTTTAGTGTAAGCCCTTATTTTAAGTGTCCTCAATGGCTCCACCGATATAGATTATAGACCGACGGCCGAATCTAAGAGCATCTACAATGGCCTCGTTTGAGATGTTCGCTTCATCAGATGTGGCGATAAATCCGTTGTCCACCTCTCCAATAGCCTCGCTTAAGCCTTGTCTGATCTGAAAAAGGGTCCAACACTCGTCCGATTTCTTGGCTTGCTCGGGAATCGTTAGCGGGTACAAATGAGGTTTGCTGCAATAAAGGCCATCCAATTAAGTGAAAATGAATCGTTCAATTAAACCTTTTAAACCGGTCAAAAGCAAAAATGTTTTGAATTATTATATTATAGAGAATGGATAAAGAGGCTACTGGAGTAGAAGCAAAACCCACTCTCCGAGAATACTGACATGGTGTTTTTGGCTCACCAAATCTAGATTTGAAGTAGAGAGGCCGTTGGAGATTAGGGCTGGCAATTTCGGACCCGACACGAAGTTAGCGGGTCTGAGTCAAGGCTAAACCGGTTCGGGTCGTAAACGGGTCGACCTGATAAACCCGTTTAATAAACGGGTCGGGTGCGGGTTTAGGGTCTGGACACGGTAGACCCGGGAAAACCTGTTTAAAATTCACCAGGTCGTGTCAGGTCGGGTCGGGTCTACCCGCAATCCGATACTATAATATATATAGTATCAGCAGGTCTATCAGGTAATGTCGGATCGGGTCGAATCGGGTCAACTGTATAAACCCGTGTGGTAAACGGGTCTACCTGTTTATAAACAGACCGGGCACGGGTTTAGAAGCTAGACACAATTAGTTAAACGGGTCGGGTCGGGTCGGGTCGGGTCCGGGTCTAGCGGTTTTGGACACGACCCGAAACTAGACACCACACGAACCCGACCCGGCACGACCCAATGCCACCCCTATTGGAGATGCTTTAACAATAATAAGAGTCTTCCGTCTAACCCTCCATGTACACAGACCCCCAATACCCCCAAAACACACACACAGAGAGAGAGAGAGAGAGAGAGAGAGAGAGAGAGAGAGAGAGAGAGAGATGGCATTCCTGTCGAGGTTCACCGTTCGAAGGAGCGAGCCTGTTTTGGTTGCTCCGGCCAAGCCGACACCAAATGAGTGCAAGCTGCTGTCGGACATCGACGACCAACAAGCCCTACGCTTCCTAATCCCTGCCTTGCATTTCTACCGGAGCAGCCCTCCGATGAGAGGGCGTGATCCGGCGAGGGTCATCCGGGAGGCCCTCGCCAAGGCCCTGGTCTTCTTCTATCCATTGGCCGGCCGGCTTAGGGAAGGCCCAGGCGGGAAGCTCTTCGTGGAGTGCACCGGTGAGGGGGTGCTGTTCGTCGAGGCGGAAGCCGACGTTCAGCTCGACCAGTTTGGCGACACGCCACGGCCACCGTTCCCTTGCGTGGAGGAGCTCATCCATGGCATCGATGATTCTGGTGGGGTGCTTCACTCCCCCTTACTCTTAATCCAGGTGAGTTGTGATTTTGATCATGGAGAGTTGGTTCACAGTATCTTTAGAAGAAGTCCAGCAAAAAAATTAAAATTAGAAGGCACTTCAGTCATTTTAAGAGGCTATTTTGATAAATTAAAGCTTTAACACATTACGAAATGTCGGATGTGCCCCCATGCATCCATGCATATTTATATTCATATCGTCACCTCCACCATCGGTCCCATCACCTCGCCGCCATCGCGCCCGCAGGCCTCCTCTCCCTCTCCTCTTCGTCCTCCCCTTCTTCCCCCTCCTCCTAGCTCCACACTAGCTCTGATCATCAACCATGCATGTACCTCAACGCCATCTTCTCCTTCTTCCCTTCTTCCTCTTCCGGCCACTTCCCCTCTTTGGAAGAGAGGGGAAGGAGGAAGAGGAAGAAGAAGAAGCGAACGAGGAGGAGGAGGAGAGAGGAGATGGTGGTGAGGCACATGGGACCAACGGCGGCAGGTCGATCGGAGTGGGGAGGAAGAGGAGGAAAGGGAGGAGGAGAAGGAGGGGGAGGCAAACCCTTTTATGAGGTGCATTATCAAAACGGAGGTAATAATAAAAATCAAAATCAAACTATCGTATATGCATTAATTATATTTGGAGTGTGAGTAATTTTGTGGATGCAAATAGCAATATCCTTTGTTTTCTTTTCGGGTGTGTGTGTGTTGAGGTTTATTAGAAGACACTTTAGTCCCTTCTTTTTTTGTGTGGTTATTTTAACTTACTTGCCCCCAAAACTTTAGCTATTAATAAATTAAAAATAAGCCTATAATTTTTGTAGTTAGGGAGACCCCCAAAATTTAACAGTCCGTCCTATTGTTCATCGAATGACTTTTTATAATCACCCTGAACCACAGAATCATCATGGTTCAAGGTCCAACTATCAACACCTGTCCCTACTCATTTGATCATCCGGCCCTTATGATGGGAGCCCTGTGGGGTTCTCTTGGTAGCATGTAGATCTCAAAAATCATAAACAGTCCAAAGGGATCTAAATAACAGATGTCGACGGCCGTGGTTCGAGGCGACTAAGTTATGAGCTTTAATTGTTCAAACCAACCAAAGGTCTTAGTCAAACCATGGGTATAAATGAATTACCTCTTTTTAAGCCCATGGGTATAAATGACGACCCAAAGTCTTAGTAAAACTAACCCATGGGTATTAATGACAACCTAAGGTCTAAGTCAAAGTAACCCATTGGTATTAATGACGGGGTAAGGTTTAATGAGGGGTAGTTTCGTTATAAATGAGGATTTAAAAGTCTAGACTCCAGAGCTTGAGTGCTTTTTTAAAAGAAATTATTATTAAAAACATTTTTTTAAAAATAATGTTCTCAACGATTTGTTGCCGATCTACTGCATGGGTTTATTGTGTGCCATGTGACGTACATTTTTTAGCTGGAGTTGAGTCCTAGTCAACTTGGATTCACCTTTTCCAACATTGATCAAAGAAAAAATTTGTAAAAAGCACATGCCAAGTTGCATTATTTTTTTTTTAAAGATTGTTGTGTGTGTCTCAAAATCTTTCGGGCAATAGCCAACCTCAGGCTCAGACTAATCCCTTTGGTAGTGAAGCCGAGCCCATTTGAAATTTTCCACTGCACTCCTAAATAACTCAAGGGGGGAGAGGTCGAACACACAATCTCCTCACCCAAGCATCAGTGGCTTGCCTACCCTCTCCTATCCCCCCAGTGGGTATGCCAAGTGGCATTTGTAGAATACCCTAAGAGTGATTGTTTGTGGGTAATATTTTATTGTTAATTTTGTTTCAACTTGATTAGATTGTTTTAAATCTTTCTTTTCTAATCCTTTTTTACAATGTTGATAGGCAAATTTCCTACATTTGGATACTGAGTTTTCGTTCTGGGTTATTAGATATAGAGTAATGATGTGAGATAATACAATGAGTTTTCTCCCCAAAACCCTATTCTCTATTACTCTCCCTTGGTAACATAGTATCAGAGCCAACCTAGGGTTTTAGCGTTCTCTTATTCGACCTCGGACTCCTCGGTCACCGACGGCATCGAGGAGACCGGGAATAGTAGAAGTTTATTTTTTCCGTCATCCTCTGCTATCATAAAGCCCTGTGTCCTAGCTAGCCTCACGCGACCTCTCCAATCTCTGCGCGTGTTCCTTTTCTCTGCGATCGGGAAACATGTTCCTCTCCTCTGTAATCATGAAGCCGACCTCTGCGATCCACTCCACTGGCTCCACTCTGCCCACCGATCTGACCTAGCTGGTTGCCGATCCGGCGCTGTGTGTGATCTCCATGCCCTCTTCAACGATCTTCCTTTTCCCTCTTCAGCGTGCAATCTTCAAGTGGGTTACGATCATCATCTAGCGTCATCGAGCACCGGTCTCCCTTGGTTCATTGCCCGACGAGATCTGAGCAGGTACCCGATCAACCTTCTCTCCGAGCAGCGCATGTCCAAGCTTCGACGACGGATTGTGATCCATATTGCAAGCCTTAGATTGGGATCCCTGCTGCAAGTCGAGATCATCCATCATCGAGTCTCGTCCGTCGTCAATCCCTATTAGCCTTGATGTCCATGAGCTGCCTTGATCCACCTACCCGTGTCTCGAACCCACGTCGCATCCAACCTTGCTCGACATCAGATCTACACGCCAGATTTGCCTAAGCTCGCATCGATCCGTCCAGCAACTGCTCCTCTCTCCGGCAAGTCCTCTTCTTCTAGTGATTGACTATAATCGCAAGGAAGGGGGACCTTTCCCCATGCCCCTCTTTTTCCCTCGCTTGTCTGCTTCATCCTCTGGCCAAATCTGTTTGCGAGTCCGCCATCTCTTCTCCAGATCGCACGGCTTCCCGCCGGTGACCTCCTTGTGAGACTTGCCTACCATTGCATGCTACCTCCTCCTTGCGGCACCCACAGCCTGCAACGGCCTCCTCTGCAGCCCGCTGGTATGAAGCCCATGTCCTCCTCATCGGATTTGTGGTCTGCAAAGCCAATGCAGGCCTCCTTCCTCGCGTCACAGCCCGCCAGCATGCAACCTTGCCGGAATTGTGACCCGTACTTACTGTTGTTCTCTGCGTCGGCCTTCTCTCTTGTTCTCTCTAAAGTGAACCAGAGAAAGAACAGAGGATCCCTGAGGTGGCATCATGTGAGTGATTCAACCGTAAGGTGTTATCACACTTCCATTGTCCATTTATATTGTGCATTATGCTAGCATTCTTGACACCATTGTTAGCCCCTACATCGGATGGTTTACACCAGCCCTTGTGTCACCTAGCTAGTTTCCTCTTGAGCTCCGTGCTCGATCGAGCCCTCAACATCGATGTCCCTCTTCATGATCGAATTCGGTTGTCCCGATGCCATCTCCTGTGTCTTGTTCTCTTTTTGCATAGTCGGCGGAGTTCATGGTCTCTCCTTCGTGTGCTTCTCCACGCAATCGATGCATCGCATCTCCCCGATGATCTTCCTCTCAAGCTCTATGAGTTTTGCTTGTTCTCCATTTGCAGCCTCTCATTTCATTGCCTTTCCTCGGAACCATCTGCGCCCGCGCTACATGCCCGTCTGCACTTTGCACTCGCGCCATGCACTCTGTCAGTGCTCTTCCGATCCGGTTGCCTGCACCCTGCACTCACCCATGCGCCCTTGTGCTTTGTCGATTTGCATGCGTCTTGCGCTCTACCGGTCCGATCGCCTGTACTTTGCTAATCTTCTTGGGTCTTGCGCACTATCGGTCTGCGCCCTACATTCTACCGGCCCGCCCATGCCTTGCCAATTTAGATCTTCTCTCTCTTTTTGATTGAGCTTCTCTTCCTTTAGCGTCTCTCTCCTTAGCCGTTGTCTTATCCCCTTTCTCTCTTGTCACACGGGCTCTAGAATCTTTTCTATCCGGTAACACTTATGCTGGCTCTTGGATTCTCTATCTTTCTGATCGAGATCCTCTCTCTTTTCGGTTGGCTTTATCATCTCTCTCCCTGGTCTTGCCTTACCGATCGAGATCTCCTCCCTCCTTCCGATTGAGCCTTCAGTATCTCTCTCTCTGGTTGGATCCTCTCTCCTTCTGATCGAGACCCTCTCTCTTTCTGGTTGGCTTTATCCTCGCTCTTCCTGGTCACACGAACCCTTGGATTTTCTCTCTCCGATCACTCTTGTGTCGGCTTTCAGATCTCTCTATTCCCGGTTTTGCGATCCTATCAGAGTAACGACTCTATTTTCTCTTATTCATCTGTCATGATTGAGATCTACTAGGAGGTGTCAAGTGCTTGCTTCAGCCGAGTGCTTGTCTCTTATGAGGTCTCACGCATCTACACCTTTCTTAGCCGATCTCTCCCCTTTCAGCCTCTTTCAATGCCGACTTCCATCACAGTTGGTTTCCGCCGCTCTGATCCTTAGTGATCATTGTCAATTTCCCGGTTGACCTGCTTACAGGTTGGTCGGGTTCCCTCAGTTGCCTTGCTTGCATGTCAATTGGGTTTTTTAGGACGACTTGGTTGCAGGTCGCCCTAGCACTATCAACATAAAAATAAGATATGTAATTTTTTTTTTCTTTTATTGAGTAAACTGATGTCGGTTTATACCACGGGGGTATTAGATATAGAGTTACTATTAGTCCCACTTTAGTTGTGGTATTGTAATGATATATATTTTCTTCTTATATAAGGAGAGATAGTCTTATGTAATGATGTGAGATAATATAATGAGTTCTCTTTCCAAAACCCTATTCTCTCTTACTCTCATGTGGAAACATGGGTTATCAAATTGACCCCATATATTTTGTGCAGGTGACCCGATTGATATGCGGTGGGTTCATCGTCGGTCTCCGCATTAACCACACCATGTGCGACGCCGCCGGTCAATGCCATCTCATGATGACCGTCGGCGAGATCGCACGCGGTGCCGACGCGCCCTCGGTGCCGCCGGTCTGGTCTCGAGAGCTGCTGACCGCACGTACTCCACCGATGGTGACCCACCGACACGACGCGTACGAGGAGCTGGTCGACATCAGCAGCGCCTCGCCGGCGCCACCCGATCCCCTGGTGATTCGCTCGTTCTTTTTTGGGCCGTCTGAGATGTCGGCACTGAGGAAAGGCTTGCCTTCCTCCCCCCGCGCTGCCACCGCCTTTGAGCTCCTAGCCGCATGCACCTGGCGGTGCCGCACCGCCGCCCTCCGCCTCCACCCTCAGCAAGAGGTAAGGACATGTCTGACTGTGAGCGTCCGCAACAAGTTACGACCACCCCTGCCGGCCGGGTACTACGGGAATGCATTCGCGATTCCGGCGGCTGTGTCCACTGCTGAAAAACTATGCGACAGCCCGTTGTGCTACGCAGTGGATTTGGTCAGGAAGGCGAAGGCGGAGGTCACGGCGGAGTACGTACAGTCGGTGGTTGATCTGATGGTGCTCCGGCGGCGGCCTCCCTTCACAGTAGCCCACACGATCCTGGTGTCAGACCTAACGCGGGCCAATTTCAACCTGGTTGACTTCGGATGGGGGATGCCATTGTCCAGCGGGCCGGCCCGTTGCGGCGCCCGTCCGAAGGATGTGAGCTTCCACACTCGGTCGAGCAACAATAAGGGGGAGGAAGGGGTTTCGGTGCAGCTGAGCTTGCCGTCTTTAGCCATGGAGAGGTTTGCCATTGAGATTGAGAACATAACCCGCAATCATAATGGACCCATTTTATCATCCCTCTGAAAGAAAAAAAAAAAAATTCAAGTGGCACAAAGCCCTCTATGTATCAACCTCTTGCGGATCTTGATGTCAGTGTTTACGGGATTATGAAATTAATAAATAGCAGTTAATGCCTCCCTCGCTTCTCATCTCGGGTCTTTTTGAACCATTGCTCTAGCGTCCCGTCTTCTAACCGTCTGATCGGAGCAAAAAAATATTAATTAAATTATGTAACATACACATTATGCAATATATTAAAACTATAACAAATTATAGTGGGGTTATTAGTCTAAGACCCTTCTAACCAAACCCACATTAGAATAAACCCAGTGAAAATTTTTATTTGAGCTCCAGCCCCTCTACCCAACCCAGCATTGAGATAAATCATTTCCTTTTTTTTTTAATGCCCAAGACCACCCTCACCCCCTCTCCTCTCTCCTCTCTCGATCGGTCATGGCAGCTGGGTCGTCTAGTTCGACGGAGGCAGAGGCGGAGGCAACTGCGAGCGGCGGGGGCGGAGTCGAAGGCGACCACGAGCAGCGATGAAGGAGGCCGAGCGGCACGACTGCGAGGGAGATGGCCACGAGCAGTGAGCAGTGAAGGCCGGCGGGCACGAGCGGCGACTGGGGCTGCTTTATGTTGGGATTTTTAGGCCTAGGGTTCAACCCATGGCCTATAGATCTCAGGTTAGGTCCAGTGGGGGAGGGGAGTTCGGTTAGGTCCGGCGGGGGTGGGGGATTGTGGATTCGGTTAGGTCCGGCAGGGGCAGGGTAGAGTTCGATTAGGTCCGACGGTGGGGACAACAACGGTGGATGAGTAGCAGCAGATCTAAATCTAAAAAGAGCTTCTTGCTAATTCCCCCTTATAATTTCCATATATATATATATATATATATATATATATATATATATATATAATATGTGAGTTTCGAATTTGTACTAATCTAAGAATACAAATTTAAAGATTTCTTCATCGTTTTAGAATAGAGTCAAGGTCCTTTCCTTTTCCCTCTTTTTCCTTGATCTAGGGTTTTGGTGATTTCTCTCTTGCCCTCCTCAGCCGTCGCCGCCGCCAGCTCCGGTGAGGCCAAGAGTTCAATTAAGAAGCTCTCCATGGGCCAGATCTTGTTTCCTTTCCCTCCCCTTGTATATAGGTATCCCCCAGTGTCGATATTGATTTTGTGTGCGAATCTCCTTAGGTCGCGCTAGGCTGGCTCTCCTTGTGGTCAGTTCGATGGTGTTCGCTCGGTGCTGGGGTAGCATCCTCTTACCGTTGCAGCCAGAGTGGTAGATTTGGATTCCCGCCCACCGATAGCGGATGTTCCGATTTGGATCTCATGATACCCTCCTTTGCATGGTGGAGCGGATCCAGGTGGTGCAATGCGGTGGCGGCTAGAGCGGCAATAAGTCGGAGTTGGATTGTGGGTCATCCCTTGAAGCCGAGATGCTGAGATATTGTTTCTTTCTCCGAAACCAGTGGTTCCATTTTTGGTTATTTTTTGGTGGTTGTGTATTTCCTTTCTTTCAGGGAGATGGTGCTCCATCTTATCGTCAGATGTGTCGGTTTGTTTGTCATAGTTTGTCCCCTGCCGGTGTGGCAAGATGTGTTGGTCACGCTAGATGGCGTTATTGTTTCTTCCAGAGTGGCGGTGTTTGTTCCTGTCAGGTGGTGGTCTTACTATATGCTTGCGCTGACATGTGGCGCCTCCTTGGGGGTCTAGTGGCGCCTCCTTGGGGGTCCGAGCCTGAAGCGGGCCATTGCCCGAAAGGTTTCGGGACACCCGCCGATCTCAAAAAAAAAAAGGGTCAAGGTGCCAAGGGTTGAATGATTTATGATTCTTGGATAACGCGAGACACACCCTTGACTCTACTCATTTCTAGGTGCTCGTGTTCCACCATGCGGTAACCTAGGTGGCTTGGTGTGTTCATGGCTCGATTGTAAGGCACTAACCGGCAAGGTCAAAGAGGAAAAAATTGAGCCAGTGAAATTCTAATTTTCTCGTGAAGCCGTGAATGGATCAAGTAAGTGCTATGACATATTTCTTCCCGCTCTATTGTGACGTCCCTCTTGTCTTAGTGGTAAGCTTTCCTGCCTATTGGGTTATTAAAAATCTGGGCATTTCTCTAGCTCCTATGTCAAGTTTTGGTCCATGTGCTATCTTGTGTCGGCGCACTAACAGGTGATACACTGACCACTGGAGTGGTCCCTTCAAAAATAAAATATTGATTGTACATATTATATTAAATTTAAGTAGAATTATAATAAATAGATATAGTTCTTCCCATATGCAATTTTACTCAATTGAAAGAACTCGGATGGGTTATTATGTAGCGAATGATCAGCCTTTTGCTAACTCTTAAATCACAAACAACAATTGCATGTAAAGAAACCTGATGCATAAACCCTTGGTCCTTGTCGTAACGAAATCACTTAATCCTTTTCAAGTTCTATCTGTACACTCATTAACGGCTTCCCTTCCAAAACCGCGGATGCTAAACACTGTCAACCCACACCCTTCATATGCTCTGAGACCCCCCCAAGAGCATTGCATACAGGAGCTCGTTCCACGCGTCCGGGACCCCGGGGAGGCACCAGTGACTGCAGTCCTGGGACCACCCCGGCCTCTTGTGGGCCCCCGCCTCGCGGAACACCGATGGGTGGGCATCCTTCCGGTACGCCGTCATCATCGTGACGTTGAGGTAACCGATCGGGGTCCTCATCCCCCCGATCACCGACTCAAGTACCGTCGCAAAACTTGGGTACCGCCCCAGGTGCTCCTTGTTCGTGATCGGCTCCATCTCCTCCTCGCAGCCCCCGCTCGAATTCCACTGGCCGCCGCTGCAAGAGCACCCAGAATTGAAAATTATCGCCCCGAACACCGAATTTTCCCAGGGGGGACTGTTAGGGGGATTGGAGTTACTTGAAATGAACGGAGGAGAAGCCGCGGAAGAAGACCCGAGTCCGGGGACGATCGATGCTGGAGTCGACCCATCGGGCCCATGTCTTCAGTGCCTTCCGGTAAGCCTCGGCCGCGCTCAGTTGGCTGTACACATGGCTGCCTTCCTGGTAGTAGTTCTTCCTTGATGAAATTTAAGTGTCCAACAAATGTCAGTTGTCTTTTAAGTAATAATCATGTATGCATTCAAGAATAATTAACAGGAGAAATCAAGAAAGACCGCAAGGATCGAAGCCCGCCAGTACAGAACGGGAGAAAATATGTCGTAGCATTGATTCGAACCCTTGACCACAAGCCACGGGTTGGGGACATAGTAACGATAATCCTGTGACTGGATTAGTGCACAGCAGAGTTGTAGGTTTATTACCCTTGGGAGGTCTTCTCATGAGTCCACCAGTGCCCTGTGTTGAATACAAGCACATCAGCATCCCTGTACATTGCCGATGATTTATCCATCAGATCGAGGCGAAGCGTCTCCCTGCGACTCCCGTTCGAGTCCGCCACTTCCCATTCCTGGACCAGGAACGCTGATCGGAAGAATTCGACGGTGCAGTTATACTCCTACACTCCCCAGACGAAAAGGTCCAATAAGATGGGCTAATTAAAGGCACTGTTAGTTCATTCCACAGCAGCTTCAGCTTTGGGTAAGATTGTTAGACATTGTTTGGATAGGATTCCGATTCGGGAATTTCAGAATCCCAAAATTCGGAGCATGGAGCTTGATTTTGGCCTCCGGGAAAATGGCTCCCAGCAGTATGTTTTGGGTTCTTCGAAGAAACGTTTTTTGGGATCTCATTCTATCCAAACAGGCTCTTTGTCTTTTAAAAGGATTTTGAGCTCTCAAAATCCTGAATCGGGAGCGTATCCAAATGAGATTGTGCCACTTACAATGAATCTGTAGGCATAGGATCCATCACTTTTGAACTCCCTCCTCCCCGAAACCTCAAAAACGCGATGCTTGCTTCGAAGAGAGCTTCTAAGGATGCAGACTAGTGATTCCCACATGTTGCGATTGAGCGAGTCCCCGACGAAGGCCAACCTCTTCCCCCTCAACATCTCCAGCATTCTCTTCCCTTCCAGCCTATACCAAGAAAAAAAAAAAGATAGAAAAGTTTGACATAAGTCCTTCTTGAGAGATGACTTTTAGTTGCAAGACACATTAATTTTGAAATATAGCTTAAGTCCCTCCCGAAGAATATATTCTCTTTCTAAACACGAATATATGCTGTTTCTGAAGACGAAAATATATCGCTGGAGACGAATGTATACTTGTGACCTTAGCTAATATAGCAAATTATGATGTCATGTTGCTAATATTGCAAAATAGTTAAGGACTTATACTTAATTTGTCGAAAAAAAAATCAAGTTTAGGAAGGAGATAAAAGATCATAACCATGAAATCTTAGTGCAAATGCAACTATATTTATAACCATTAAGAAAAATTTAATGGTAAATTCCACTTGACCCCCCTGACGTTTAGCCAAATATGACTTAACCCTTTCAAGCCTTGGTGCCATGCAACCGAATGAAAGGAACCCAGAAAATGATGCCGAGTCCAAAAACAGAGCAGACTGCAGACCTTGGCACCATGCAACCCTTCGGTCTCCACCGTAGCCTCGTATAGTTCGAATCCCGCCGGCCGTTCTTGAAGCAGTTGAAGGAATCGTCTACGAACGGGCACGACCCTGGTTGGTAACTCGGGGTCGACTCGTCGACCACCCATTCCCCGTCGAAGAGGTCGCAGGAGGCGGGATCCTCCACGGGACCGACCGCACCTCTCCACCGCTGGTCCCTCCGAGGAGGAGCAGGGCCGACGACGGGATCGGAGCGGTTCTTGGGAGGGGCAGGGGAGAGGCGGGTACAGGAGGCCGACGAGTTGGAGGTGATGATGAGATGTGGGGCGACGAAGGAGTCCCCCGTTCGGGGGCTGCGGCCGAGGATGGAGACGAGGAAGACGACGGCGGCCACCGAGAAGAAGGCCGGAGAATTGGCGAGGAGGAAGTGGAAAAGAGACTTGGGGAACAAGTCTTTGGGGGGATTCTTGAAGGCCGCCATGAGAGAGAGAGAGAGAGAGAGAGGGGGGATCCTCTGCAAGTACGGAATTGTTTGATATATTGTACGGATATAAACTACATATGGAAAGGGGTAATTGGTGGATTTTGTTGTCCTTTTGTGAGAATAACACTAATAGCGAATTTTATTGTTGCCGATTTTGCGGTCCTTCCAAGTTGGCATTGCCACGTGGCCGGACCCACATAAGATTTTGGCACCCCCACCTTCATGAGTTATTAAGGTATCTTTGCCAAAGGCAAGCCCCATCTAAAGGCCACCCCCTTTTGCCTTTGTTGTGAGTGTGCAGACTACAACACGCCGTCGTCAGCAATCCACCATCGTCGGTCCGTCTCCTTCCTCTCCCTCCACCTCCATCTCCACCACTTCTCATTCCTTTATTCCTCTTTTTTCCTTCCTCCTTATTGGAAATTGAATACAGATAAAGAGATTTTTTGGATTCCAAGAAAGGAAATGGATCATCCAAACATTAAGGTGATGATCTGCATCATACAAAAATTAAAGTGGAGATATTTATGGATTCCAGAAAAGACAACGGATCCACCCAACACCAATTAGTCTTTATTTTCTTGTTTATTAGTTTCTTAATCTGCATGAAGCAGAGAAGAATTCCCATTTTATTTGTTATATATTTTTGACTCCTCCTCCTCCTCCCCTTGAGAATCGTGATCAAATGTACAATAAATTGACTCAGCCTCTATGGCCGAATGCATAGAATGTGCATTTAGCATGGTGTGGCGGAGTATCGTCATTTCCAAAGGGGAGGAAGAAGGAGGGAAGGAGACCACGATGGAGACGGTGGGCATTGGCGTCGGGTGGCGGCCTGCAGATGGCCAACGACGGGAGGTAGTAGGTGTGGGTTGCCATTGGACTATTACCGAGACATGTTAATTGGGTCTATATATAGCCCACGAAATACCAAATCCAGCTTTAAGTTAGTGTTGTCTTTGGTATTTTGTGGGTTGTATATAGAACCAATAGGTCCCCGTGATAGTCCAAAGGCAACCCATGCCGACAGGCGGCGTGGGTTATCTTTGGGCTATTAGAGGGACTTGATGGATCTATATACAACCCACAAAATAACAAAGGTATTAGTACTACTTTGCTAATTCGTGGGCTATATATAGACCCACCCAAAATTAAATTGTTACCCCAAAATTTTCATGAGGGTGAGTCTATATACATCCCATGTTTAACCTTAGGCAGCTCATCACATCTAACCCACCCACCACTGCCAAAGGTAGCCCCCGTCTAGAGAACACTCCACCTTTTCCTCTATTGTGATCGTGCGACTGCATTGCGCCTATCGGTTTCCGCCTCCCTCCTCTTCCTTCTCCTTCTCTTTCCCTTCTTCTTCCTCCTCCTCCTCTTTTCCCTCGTCTTCTTTCTCCTCCTTTTAGAAATCACGACACTCGGTTACTCCATGGCGAATGCATCCAGGTTGAATGCACCTTTTGTGCATTCAACCATGGAGGCTGTATGCAGCTACTATACTATACATTTGAGAGGAGGAGAAGCGAAAGGAAGAAGAAGGAGAAACGAAGGAGGAGTATGAGGAGGAGAAAGAAGAAGAAGAAGAAGGGAGAGGAAGAGGGAAACATAAGGAGGAATAAGACAGGAAAAAAGAGGAGAGGGGAAGAAAGAAAAGGGAGGAGGGGAAGAAAAGGTGGGTTTTTCAGCAGCAGAGGTGGGCGGCAACCTGCACATTGCCAGTGATGACGGCAGTGGGTGTGGGTTGCCTTTGGAATGTTATGGGGACATTTTGGATATTTTTTATTTTTAAGTTAGGACTGGTTTTACTATTTCATGAGATGTATATTGTGCCTCACCTTCTTCAGAATAAAGCCCCCCCCCCCCCCTCCCTTGCACAGTTTCATCACTTGCCCATCTAAAATGCTGACTCAGCACATGAAGGAGCAATCTTGTTTTTTAGTTCCCAATTTACCCTAACAATTATATTATACCTTCGTCCCTCCTCCGTTTCTCGAAGGACAACAAACCCTAATATGTTGAAGAGACCAGTGTGAGAAAAACAATTTATCCTTCAATCTTGGACTTCATTACTTCGATTGAAAGATTATTTCCAAAATTTCTTCAGTGCGAATTAACATTGCTTAGGTTTGTTTTTCTATTTATTTCAAATTTCTCCACTCACTCCCTCTCTCAATCACCCCATAATGTCGTGAGGGTTTTTGATTGTTGATTTTCTTCCTTAAAGGAACCCCTAAATTCAAAGTTTGTGAGAAAATTCTCTAAAAGCCCTAAAATCGAAGGTTTTTTCAGAAGCCATAAAAATACTTCTCTTCAAATTAATGTTGTGATATTGAAATGTGTGTGTGTGTGTGTGTGTGTGGCGGGGGGGGGGGGGGGGGGGGGGATATGTGGGGTGAGAATCCCTTTATAGGGGCGGGCTTGGCATTGATCACAACCTGCTTATTAAAGCTTAGAAAAAGAAGTTACAAGCAATGGCTAAAAGCCACCATCACAAATAATAAGAAAAACCCAGCAACATAAGATTCTTATGCCTTGCTCAAAAGCCTCAAAGAAAGTGAAAATGTCTCATAAGTTTCGAAACTTAGGGGTTCTAGACCTTTCCAAATCATGGATATGAGCGAGTATGAACTTAGTATCCTCTACCCTATTTGGTAGAGAGAAATTGAGAGTCGATGATACCTCCAAGATGGTGTTATCCTCCAACCTACTAAGTAGAATGCCATGTTTCTACTCAAATGCATCTTCATCAAGAGTTAACGGCTGGCCCCTAAGAATATCAAGAGTTAACACAAGGTTAACCGTTGAGCAACCTGATGGTTACTTCAGCAAGGGGCTCTTATTAAAGCTAGTGTAGCTCGTCCTAGGGCCATGCACGACGAGCTTGAAGGTTATCAAGGATAACAAAAGACAAAAATCACTTGCACACATTCAATTTGATCGTTAGATTAGAGCTAAAGGCAACAAAAAATTTCATAACTTAATGATTATGGAAGATTATACCTCACAAGATCAATGAAGAAACATGTGTCGATGAAGATGAGGTGCGACCATAGGTATACAATTCCTATTCCTTCGCACAAAAGTCTGATGATAAAACTAGGTGGGAGCTCCTTTTTCCTATTTTATTCCTTCTCTTTCTCTTCCTTGTGTAGTCGGTCTCCCCATCTTATCTAGGTCATGTGTATTCCCTAGGGGCTAGCCACAATGCTTTATAAAAGCCCTGTAAAGGATGACCCATATAGGAGCCTAAGACGGGTGGGTTTTCTCTTGTGTGGGATTTAATTCCATTCGGTAATCTACTCCTTACTGTACGTTGCTGCCCACTCAAGACTCCCCTTCTCATAAGGACTCATAAGAAGTCTTATTACACTCCTATGAACTACCACAAGGTTTCTCTTTGTGAACTTAGATTTCTTGAGAACTTAAGGATACTTAGGAACTTCAAGATTCCTACTAGTTGACAATTCTGAATCTTAGTCAGCATAAAGATCCCTACTATCTAGAAGTTAGCCCAATATAAATTAGAAGTCTAATTAGCATGTATCATACCATGACTAATATTCTTGCTCATATTAGGACTAGTACTTGTCGGCATACCGACAAAGGCTTGGAGTTGGGATAGGTTAGGGCTCTAACACCTCAGTTCCAATTAGACTAGGATTCTTGTCTTCATATAAATACATCATTATCTAATTAATCATAGCTAGAACCATTATTAAGTCATGACCATACAATGTTGTAATTAAAAGTAAATGTCATTTTCTACTTATTTACACATAGACCCTTTTTTATCTGATATTCACAAGTGTTGACTGGGAGAAGCAATTATCCGACTCATAGCACACTGTACCTCATGTTCTTTCCTTTATGATATTAGATAAACTATTTTTTTATTAAAACACTTATTATAAAATAATAATATTTTATTTAAAATTATTTTCCTGGGTGCTCAATTCCAGTGATAAAAAATCTAATTATTATTATTTAATTAAAATCCTTTATCAAAAATATTTTTCTAGGTACTCAGTTCCAGTGATCCTCTTACATAAGAGTTATTTAAGGGGAACCTTGTCTCCAATAGAGAGTTTAAAATCCTCGACAATGGTTGTGTTCCCAAGCCCTTAATGCAAAGCCACTCAAGATATGTAACTATTGACCAATAAAGCGGTTTCACTAAATTATAACTCAAAGTGATAAAAATCAAGCCCTGAGTTTACAAACATATTAGGATTAAGAGTCTATTGAATCAGTAGATGAGAATCACATCATCATATGACAGTCATTTAAATGAAGTGTTCTTATGGTGATCTCTATTCATAGTATTACAAACACACCAACACAATTAAGTCAGACTCACCACTCTGATGACTAAGATAAACTATCTCGCGACGCAAAAGTCAATAATAGTACCATCTTACAGATAGATGTCCAATTCTATCATTGACTACCAACCCTATCAAGTATAATAATATGAAAAGATTAGACCTTTTTGTATATGAACCTCATTCACATACTAAGCTAGTTACCTAAGTTATACTTGTGGACTATCATGTATCACATACAATAATAATACAAATGCAATAATATATACTGCGAGAAAAATATGTTGACTCATTACTAATGTCAAAATACAGGTGATTGACATGTAGAACACTATCAATCCCAATAGATCTCGTCCAGTGATAACCACACATGGCTAGCCATTTGGAGACTTAGTGATGGCATAGCAAAGAGTTGCCCAGAGGCTAGGGAACTAATCCTAAAGTACACGTGGCAAGCTCACTATGCTACGACCACGCAGGGTTCGTCATTAGAAAACCTGGTGGTGACATCAACAGGAACTCGCTCGGAAGTACGAAGTCATCATAACGTTATCAAGGATCTCGTTTGGAGGACGACGACGCTGTAATACCCCAAACTAAACAAGAAAACATGTTATGTGTGTAATATTGACAAATCACCATTCATATTATCAAAATCACATCTTGAAGTTATCAAAATAAATATTTAATGACATCAATGCGTAGGGCTCGTCGAAAATTTCATATATAAATTTGCTATATTCGACTTCATTTGATAGACCAAAAAATTTAAAGAAATAAACATGAAAGAGAGGGTTTGAATCCCAGACATTGGCCCAATTAACCCAAACTGGAACTAATAAGCTAGCCAACAAGTACTAATAAGGAATGAGACCTCTTCTAATATTTAAAATATAATTATCCTCTTGAACCTTACAACTAATGTAACCCTCCATCTCCCCAATAGGGCATGTTTGGTTCCCGGTTTTGAGACCTGTTTCCTGGCGTTGGCTTTGGTTTTCCTCGTTACAATTTCGTAACACATGTTTGGTTTAGAGGTGGGGCTTTGTTCCCTCCCGGCATCCCATTCCCTCATCGCCCGGTTTTGCAAATCCTCCTCTGACCCTAGGTTTTGCTTAGGATTCCCCGGTGTTGGTTTTAGTTCTCGGTTTTGCCCCTTTGTTTGTTTTCCAAAGCCTAGTATTGGACAACTCTAAATAGATAAAGGTATGTGGGTAAAATTATGAACATTCTATTTCCAGGTTTGCCAAAACCTTAAACCAAACATGGGAATGGGAATGGAAATCCCAAACCGCCCTGCAAAACCATGAACCAAATATAGGAATGGGAGTACCATTCCCAGGTTTGTCATTCCATGGAAATGGAAATCCCATTCTCAGGCTTTCCAAACCGTGAGCCAAGCAAACTCATTATGACAAGGTTGAGACTTCATTTCAAAACCGATCAGGTACTAATCAACCACCTATCTTTAATGTAGGTTGCACTAATTAGCCAAACAACCTTATCTAAGTTTGTAACATTTGAGCCTTGCAATTCATGAAGAACACTATTTATAGGGACCCATCTAATAGTATCAAATACTAAAATGGAGCTCTCTATCCCATGTTGTGACACATGGACTACTTTGGAAGAGCCATAACCCTTCTCCCATGTGTGAACACTGCTCTCTCTCATAAATCCTATTAAAAACCTACTATAAAGATGAAAAATTAATACCCATACAATGTTATTTAATGGTCATTTGATTAATTAAAAAAATTATTAATATTATCTCTCTTTCTTTCTCTAACAAGTGAATCACACATACATACTTTTTCGGATGGCTTTGATGTTGTCTGTGTTATGTGGCTCGTGCATCAAGTTCATCCGGGCCTTGCCCGGGTTTCTTACTAGTTTTATCCTCTTTCTCAGACCATTCCCAAAGAAGAGACTTAGCAGATATGCCATCTCACCACCACTACCCAACACGACCACCGCCAGACCTCACCTTGCTGCCGGCCACCGTCGTTGGACCGCCAACCACCGCTCGCCATATCACCACCCTGTCACCGACAACCATCGGTCGCCGCTCGTTGGACCACTGTCCGTTGCCACTGCATGGACCACTGACTGCCCTGCCACCACTAGGCGCCACCTCCACTTTGGTTAGCCACTTTTCTTGAACTAAGTTAGCCGAATGCACTAGGATTAGGTTTTTTTTTTTGGAAAGAAACACTAGGATTAGGTTTAATCAACTAATCTAGGTTCGGATTTGACTCAATTCGGCCCATTAAATTAGTTACAAATAATTGGGCCGAAGCCCATTAATCGGAACTGTCATTGCGAGCCAAGTCCAAACTGCTAAGCAAATATTTTGGGTTAAGCTACTAAATCAATATTAGCCACCCGGTAGTTTCACAAAGCACAACAGCTTACTTTAGGCAACCCCAACCTTTTAGTAAGAGCAACCCAACTAACCTTCAATAGCATATTGGCCATAACTTCGCCAAACAAACTTGGAATCAAGTTCCGTTTGCGGACTCGTACTTCTGGAAATGTAAAATATCTTGGTACAATAGAGTTAAAGAAAATGAAGTAATTAAATACATTTCATTACCAATAAATCGAACTCTCTACTGTGAAAGAATTCAGGATATTCGCACAAATCTTTGGATTCGCACAAATCAGATCGAACAAGGCATCAATTCAGGTAGGGGAGTTTGATCGTTGAAATTTAGATTAAGTGTTGTGTAAAAACTACTATTAAGAATATTATTTATGTGTTAAAATTAGTGGAAAGATTGACCTTGGGTTGGGCGATCCCTAGCCTGTCTACAACCAAAAAGACTAATCTTGGGTGTGAGGTTGGCCCTAGCTAAGGCCTAAAGGACTATACCTAGGTGTGGGGCTGGCCCTATCTATGAAATGAAATCTTTTTTCTGTGTTATGTCACTAGCCCGGGCTTGAGCCTAAAAGTGGTCAGTATGGGTCAAAAGTTGATATTGTTTAGACATGGAAGTTGTCACATGATATTTAATTTTCTTTCCTTGTGTATTGTAACCCTATTGTGCTAATGAAAGGAATTGAATCTCACCCCTCTATAGGTGAATGCAGAGACTAACCCTGCAGGAGGCCAATGAGGATGTTGATCACGTGGAACTGAGGGGATCCATTGTACGGACCGTTCTACAATAGAGAGGGTGAGATGGAGCTTTGAAGAATGAAAGGACTTGAGAATTATAACCTTTTGTATTTTATATCTTTATTTTAAAGACTTGGGGATTACACTCGAATATTCGTTAAATAGAAGCTCAATTTTCCATCTCTTGCGAATGAAAATTTTGAGTACCAAGTTACTCCCTTCAACACTCCAAGAGTTCACGATTTGATTAAGTCGTGGGATATTTGGGGCATGACAAGCGTCATCTAACATCACCAGGGAGCTCACCCATAGGTGCAACATCATTAAGGAGCTTGCCCGTAAGTGTGACGTTAGTGTGACATCGCCGGTGGGCTTAGCCGACGGCCAAGGAGCTTCCCTAAAGGGTCAGGTAGCCCCCCCCCCTCTCTCTCTCTCTCTCTCAAGATATCTTTGGTGAGTTCATTTCGAAGCGACCTCGCAAGATTAGCCCATGGGCAACGTGGTGAGGCTAACCACATTTAGCACTTTTCCCAAGACAATATGGAGTCAATGGTGAGTAAGAGGCTAGCTTGTATCCTAGTGCGATTTGGTATCAAGCTATGCAAACGCATGATGACTGACATGGCCAAACTGCTGACTCCTAATGAGAATGTGACCCCAACCAACTTTTGGCCGACATCGATCTACACCAGCCAAAGTCTAGACACGTTGAGGCTCCCTGTTCTCGCTTGACATCCCTGCACCACTCTCAAGATGACACACGAAGATTCTTTGTATGACTTAGCACCTCTGTAGCACGTCCCTTCCATGATATCACGCTCGACAACGACCAGTCTGGCTTGAGAAGCGGCTTCTTGCACCAATTACATGCCTCCATTTTGCTACCATGTGGTTGGACACGTGTTATTGTCTCCGACCTTTGAGCTCCTATAAAAGCCTACAGAGGGATCGGATCAAAGGGTTTGAATCTTGTGAGTCCTACCCTTACTCTACCTCTCATTCTCTACTGGCTTGCCCTTTCTCTTTGTGGTGAGTTTGACTTTAGGCATCGGACAGTCATTGCTCCATAGGGAGCTAACCGTCTTTGATCTAGTTTTCAGTCTTGTAGCTCGTCGCAACTACCTCCACCTCCCCGTTAATGGAAAAGAAGGTCGGAGTCATCATAAATAGTCACCCTCCAGCGAGCTACCTCAACGATCAGTGGGACTCGAGGATAGAGACAACTTTTTTCTCTCGACAAAAATCACTAAAAATGCTTTACGCCCATAAGATCTAGCATTCGTCTACATTATTGTGACATATATAGAACCATGTATTAATGAATATGTGGAGTGCGTAATGTAACTTCAAGCAATGTGCTTTATGAAAAGTACTTCTAGGATAAATTTTAGATTTGACATTTCTGTGCTTAGAGATTTTTGGTTTCCAAAAAATTGAGTAATGCTATTTGTACAATCTCCATCTTGGTCTGGGGCCTCTGGGCTCCGCCGTCACTTCTTGGGTCTGGCTTGTCATCTAGTTGTCGATGGAGATTGTACAAATAGCATTACTCAAAAAAGAGATTTCAGCAATTAACAAACACATCCAAACGGATTTAAGTTTCTAAAAGCACTTTGATATGCCCAACCACATATTCAAACAGAGTCCATGTCTGCTTGTCCCTCAATTACCTGAAGGTTCAACTCTCATATTGCTAAAGGGATAATTCTTGCTGGACTAATCGAGTCAAACAGAGCCTATGACTGCTTGTCCCTCAAACAATTTGAGGTGTACCCGTGTAACCCAAAAAAAAAACGTGAGGTGCACAATGTTAGTACAATTGGTGTATGTTGCATCCTTTGGGGTGCAGGTCCTCAGTCAAATCTCGTGGGCCACGAACGTTGCCATTGAGCAGGTATGGCCATGTCGGAAAAAATATAATTGCAAAGGTACGTTTCGAATCCTGATTGGAGGGTTGGTGCCTGTGCGATTCTATCAGTAGATTGTAATTTGACTAGCAAAAAAAAAAAACTTGAGGTTAGGATCGGCTATTGTTAAAGGGATAGTTCCAGTTGGATTAGTAGATTAGAGTGGAAGATTAACCTTGATAGGAAAAATGTATTGTAGACCAGCACCTTTTTTATTTGTTCATCCTACATCTCATACTCTTAAATCTATTAACAAAATTTCTATATATCATAGACCCCTTCCTATAAATAAAAAGCCCGACATAAAGTACATCTCTTTATACATTGACATTGATTTTGATACACAACTTTTCTCAATTGAGAGTGTTGATCCACGTCAAAACTTAGATATGTATGTATCAGGATTTCATAATCGGCTTTCTATTTTTTATTCCATTTCTAATGTGACACAGTGATTAGACAACTCCTGCACAAGATTTTTACCATAATTTGGAACATGAGGGGTAATTTATTGCCCGATCATAACTCCATCTTGTCGACTTGGGCTATTTCTTCAGAAATATGAGACACTATGCAACCCTCGCCTAAGGCCGGTTGATCTCACCCCGTTCTTTATCTGTTTACCTTGACACGTGCTTGCATCATGTCTTTGATTGTACCCCGCCCCCCCCTCTTTCTCTCTCTTTGAGGGAAAATGGGAGTGACATGTAGCAAATGAGGGTTTCGGTGGTAGGGGTTTTCTCATCAACGAAGGGTGGCATGTACAGACCCTCCTCTTTATATTTAGATAGATATCTAATCTATATATCTATACTAAAATGGAAGCCTCTCTCTCGTGTTAACACGTGGACGTCTTTTAAAGAGCTATAATTCTTCTTCGGTGTGTGAACGAGGCTCTCTTTTAAATTCATTTAAAAACCTACCATAAATATGATAAATTTTCATTCAATGGCATTTAATGATCATTTGATGTTAATCTCTCTCTCTCTCTCTCTCTCTAACAAGTGAATCACACTCAATTCAGATTTCATACTTCTTCGAATAGTTGCAATATTGTCTTTGTCAAATGGCGTGCATCAAATACATTCGGACACTGTCCGGGTTTCTTACTAGTCTAATCTAATAGTATAATACTAAATTGGAGCCCTCTATCCTCGTGTTGTGATATGTGGACCACTTTTGAAGGGCTAAAATCCGTTCTCCCGTGTGCGAACGTGGTTCTCTCATAAATCCTATTAAAAACCTATTATAAAGATTATAAACACTCATTCAATGGCTTTTTAATGATCATTTAATATTAATTGGAAAAATTATTAGTGTTATCTCTCTCTCTCTAAAGAGCGAATCACACCTGGATGAGTGAATCACAATTATTCCATATTGCACACTTATTTTTCGGATGGCTGTGATGTCGTCTGTGCTAAGTAGCATCAAATTCATCCGGGCATTGCCCCGATGTCCTACTAGTAGTCTAATAGTATAATACTAAAATGAGGCTCACTCCCGTGTTGTGACATGTGGACCTCTTTTAAAGAGACAAAATCCTCCTACCGTGTGTGAACACGGCTCTCACCCATAAATCCTATTAAAAACCTACGATAAAGATGAAAAATCATTAATACTATCTCTCTCTATAAAAAAATGAAATCACACCTCGACGAGTGAATCACACTCACGCTAGATTGCATACTTTTTCGGATTGCTGGGATGCCATCTGTGCTAAGTGGCCTGCGTCAAATTCATCTGGGCATTGCCGGGTTTCTTACTAGTATAATACTAAAATGGAAGCCTCTCTCCCAAGTTGTGGCACATGGACGTCTTTTAAAGAGCCAAAATCCATCTTCCGTGTGTGAACACGACTCACTTTTAAATCCTATTAAAAACTTACCATAAAGATGCTAAATACTTATTCAATGGTATTTAATAGTCATTTGATGTTAATATCTCTCTCTCTCTCTCTCTCTCTCTCTCTCTCTCTCTCTCTCTCTAACAAGTGAATCACACTCATTTCTTTCACACTTCTTCGAACAATTGCGATATGTCTGTGCCAAATGGCTTGCATCAAGCTCATCCCATCATTGCCCTGGTTTCTTACTAGTATAGATATATAAGCAAAGATCCTCCTTTATGAGAAAAGGGTCGCTCCCTCTGTAAATTAAAAAAAAGGGTAAATTACACATAGACGCCCTGTAGTTTGATCGATAATCACTTACTCTCCCTCTTGTTTAAAATCCTTCAAATGCGCCCCTATAGTTTGACTAAAACATCACTTGCACCCCCCCCCACCCCCCAGAGAGGGTCTATGTGTATGATTTTTCAAACTATAGGGGGGAATTTGTAGAGTTTTAAACATGAGGGGTGTAAGTGATAATCGGTCAAACTAAAGGGGGTCTATGTGTAACTTACCCAAAAAAAAGAAGAAGAAGAAGAGAGAGAAGATGGGTGTTGATTACCAGACCAAGCCCTATTGTCTCCAACTGATAGCCCAGTTGGTAAGATATTCAAGGGTTCGAATAGGCGCTACATCATGTTTCTTCGCGCTCTATAGTGGCGGGTCTCATTCTTGCTCTTGCAAGCTTTCTTATCTATCGGGTTATTAAAAATCAGGGTATTTTTTTTTGGACCTAAGGCGGGTTTCGATCCTTGTTTTATCTTGTGCCGGCCCACTAACAAGCGATGTCTATGGTAGTCATTTCAACTATTAAAGCAGGCTCGGCCCAATTGCATCCCAAACCTTTTCCTTCCATTCAAACAGGCGGCGGCCCATTTCATTCTCGTTTCCCGATCTCAGCTCAGCTGACTTCCGCGGGAGATCGAGAAATGGAGCTTTCTCTTTTCACGGGGTGTGTCAGATCTGATCGTGTTCTCGATCGGTCCGGCGAGGAGCTGAGCGCGTAAGGAGGGGGTCGACAGCGGTAGATCTGTGAGATCTGAGAGAGAGAGAGAGAGAGAGAGAGAGAGAGAGAGAGAGAGAGAGGACCGAGGGGTCGATCGGTTGACAGGCTCGGAGATGATGGAGTGGGCGACGGTGCAGCATCTGGATCTGAGGCACGTCGGCCGTGGCCTCAAGCCCCTCCAGCCCCACGCCGCTGCCTTCCACCCGACCCAGGCCATTGTCGCGGTTGCCATCGGGACCTACCTCATCGGTGCGCATGGTTCCATTCTGCGTCGTTGGTTTCCTTAATGTCTTGCTCAATTTGATCTAATCGAGCGATTTATAGACGTTGTCGAACCGAAAATGTTCAATTTCAAGCTGATTCGGAGATTCCTTATGTTCTTGAATTGTGGATTTTCCAGGAAAAAAAATGAATTTTTCTAAATATTCATTTGCTGTCCGCAATTTATTTGGTCTGGCAATTGCTGCATTTTTCTAAATATTCATTGCAATGAAGTATGAAATTGATTCGGAATCTCATAGTATCATTCCCACTTGCAAATTGCAATTGCATTTGTGTGACAGTGGTATTAGTGGGGATGGGGAGGGATTTAACATTGTATAGGTAAACGAGTCGCAGGGTCATCCTCGTTTTGGTGCAACAAGATTTTGATTTTCTTTTTGCTGCAATGGGAGAATTTAACATTGTATTCGTAGTTACGCTGAAAACATATGCATGATTGTTGAATATAGACTAATCCTAGAAAGTAAGGGCATGTTTGGATACACTCCGGATGCGGGATTCTAGGTGCCTGGAATCCCGAAAAAAAGCGGAGAGTCTGTTTGGATACAATCAGATCCCAAAAAGCGTTTATTCGGAGGGCCCAGAACATGCTCCTGGTAGCCATTTTCTCGGAGCCCAAAATCGGGGTTATGGGCTCCGGAGCTCTTTTTTGGGATTATGGGCTCCGGAGCTCTTTTTTGGGATTATGGGCTCCAAGAATTATAGAATTAGAATCCTATCCAAACATGGCCTAACTGATATAAGTTAAACCACTCTCATATATCTCATTCAACTAATGAGTGCTCGAAAAACATACCATGGTCCTGGAATTAGTTCAATTACCATAATAAGAATACATTAATTTTATTCTACCGTATTGTTCTGATACATTTTCTGTGGTGCAATAGTAAGATTCTGTTGACACAAGTGTGCTATGGTATTTTACTTTTCTCTCCTTGGCTTTGTGTCCTTTGTATGATCACTGATGTGGTGAAGGGTTTGATTTGCAGAATTTGATGCACTTACTGGGAGCAAGATCTCTTCAATTGACATCGGTGCACGTGCTGTGCGCATGTCATATAGTCCTACCAGTGGACATGCTGTGATTTCTATTCTTGAGGTTAGTGCATAAGAATGGAATTTATTTAACTCACAGTTCATAATCATAGTTATCGAAAAAAAATTATTTTATGAATTGTTATTTGTCGGACACGTGCCAGCATGGCATGATGCGGCTGTTAGTTCAATTTTGACTGCCGACGTCTTGGATCATGATGTGTCTACTTGGGCTTCTTTTTTTTCATGGGTCAATAAGGTTGGTAAGGTTACATTGTTGGTTAGTGCTTAGCAAGTGATGCAAGCATACAGTTGGGAAGTCAATATCTTTATATGGGAAGCCCATGTTGCAAGGAAGGCAAGGAAAGGCACAACCATTGTAAAAGAATCAAAATTAGAGAAAAAGAGAACAATTATGATAACACAAAGATTTAGCATGAATTAGAGGAGGGAAGTATTTGTTGTGTGTGGGTGGGAAGGGTGGGTGTGTTTACAAGAAATTGAGGAAGGTTTAAGTGATCACTTGGTGCAACGACCGTCGTGAAAACTGGAGCTATATGATGTAAATCAAGGCATATAATGAAGAAATGGTTTCCTAAATCTTTTAGGATTCCTACTTTGTTTTAATTTCTAGTTTGAAAAGAATCCTTACTTAGAATAAAGTTCCTAAACAAAATAGAACTCCTACTTATAATAGGGATTTTTTTGTCGAGTTAGGATTCCTAAAAACATATAATTCCTTGATGAATTAAGATTCTCCTACTCAAGTTGGGTTTTGAAGTAAGATAGGATTTCTAATACATCAAGGCTTCCTTGATTAATCCTTTGAGTTTGTAAGAGTCTAGATTAGTTTATATTTCCTAATTTAGTCTAACTTCAGAGTATTCTTTTCACTTATATTTTGAAGTTTGTTTAAGAGCCTTGTTCTAGTAGGAAAGTGTTTAAAAGAGTTCTAGTTTAGTAGTTTAGTAGGTCCTGAAAGTCTCAAGTCGATTATATGGATTTGGGGTTTCTTTGAGAGTCTGTATGTGCACATGTAATTGGAGTTATGAATTCGCATTGAAATATGCATAAACATTCAAGTTTTTCTCCTCCTTTCCAAGGTGGGGTTGATGCTTTCTTCTTCTTATGCTTATGACCCAATGAAACCCTGAGTGCTGATTTCTAATCCTTATCTGTGGTGTCGACTCGACCTGGTGACCTATTTTCTAGTTTAATTTTGTTCTTTTCTTTTTTGTTCCATCTTATCTTCATATACTTCAGCAGAAACATGAGAAATATCTTAAATATATGGGTCCGAGCTTTTTATCCATCATCAAATTTTTTTTTTTTGAAATTTTTTACATGTTGCTAGTTCATTATTGTGAGAATTTTCTAACTCTAGAAAAGTTCCAGCAAACTGCTATTTTATTTTGTCCTTCCTTTAAACCTGACAGGCGCAATTTGTACTTTTAGATTCTTAATCCCTACAGCAAACCACATCATCTTACTATAGTTCACCTTTTGTTTTATAGTCTTATAGTTCAGATTCATCTAAAACTCAGATCTGGCCTGCAATTCCAGCAGCTACAAAAGTCTGTAAACTCATTAATACCTTTCATACCCTAGGATTCCTTTTCCATAGTTTGCCTACATCAATTTTTGTTTTTAGCTTTATACCTTTGATGTTCTACATTGGTCAGTGTGGGCATTGAAATTAGCCCACGGGTCGAACCTGATTTGCACACGTAAAATAGGCCCGCACCCAACGGCCTTCGGGTCGAACCCGACTCGCACACGTAAACTTGGCCCACACACAACGGCCCACATGCAACTCGGCCCACACACAACGGCCCACATGCGCAATTTGGCCCACACACAACGGCCCACATGCAACTCGGCCCACACCCAACGGCCCACATGCGCAACTCGTCCTATACACAACGGCCCGCATGCGAAATTGGGCCCGCACACAAACGGTCCGCATGCGAACTCGGCCCGCGTGCAAACTCAATTCGCGCGCCGTGGCCCAACTCAAAGCAAACGGGTCCCACTGAACCCGCAACTCGAACACAAAGAGGGGGGCCCACCGGCCCCCCTTCTTGAAAACCGTGCCCCCCTCCCCATGGGGAGGTGGGGCCGGCCATAAAGGAAAAGAAAAGAAAGGGAAAAAGAAAAAGAAAAGAAAAAGAAAAGAAAAGAAAAAAAATCAAAACCGCCTCGATGCGGGGGGAGGTGGCGTGGACGTCTACACAGCCGTAGATTCGCGACGATCCCTCGATCCAACGGGCAAGATGACGTTGTGTCGCCATCCGATCCAAAAGTGTAAAAAAATAACAACTCAATCTTCAAATATCGAGTCACATCTAGCCCGTAACCACCCCAACTAAAAAGGAGGGGATCGAGTTTGTTTCCCCAAATAAAGGAACAATATCTTGATGGTTATGGGGGGAGATATCGGATGAAACAAAAAGATTTCAGCCATATCTCCCCCAACCGCCCCCTTTGCCTATAAATAGAAGGAGTGCGGGAAGGCGAAAGGAGTCCGAAGGCTGAAGACGCAAGGGCTCTGCAAGAGAAGCTCCAACGCTCGAAGACCGAAGGCTTCACGAGGCACGGCAAGCACGTCCTACGAGAATCCTTGGCCCTTCAAGTCCTCATCAACGTGAAGACCTTGCACTCGAAGATCAAAGCTTCGACTCCTCGCACGAAGAAGAAAGCTTGGAGAAGAAGACCCGGAGTTGTCATCACCCCGACTGCTCCAACGATCTTCATCAGCTCCGAAGACGCCATAAGCAAAGGCCGGAGAAGAAGATCGAAGTCGACAACACCCGTCGTCTTCAACAAAGGCATCAACTCCTCGCACGAAGAAGAAAGCCGGGAGAAGAAGGCCTGAAGCCGGTGCTACCCCTGCCGTCTTCGTCAACAAAAGCCGACGCTACAACCGTCGTGCGGAGATCGGTGCTACCCCCGCCATCTTCATCAACAAAAGCCGACGCTACAACCGTCGCACGAAGATCGGTGCTACCCCCGCCGAAAAGCCAAGCCGACGCCACAATCGTCGAGGAAGCCGGAAGAATAAAGAAGCCTTGAGGAAGTAGCCATCGCCGTTCGAGAAGAAGATCGAGTCAAAGCTAAAGCCAAAGCCAACGCAAGAAGCCAAAGCAGACGCACCGGTAAAGCCCGCGCCAAAGCAACGCACGTGCCAAAGCCAAGCAACTACGACGGTCACGAGCAAAGCACCGCACGTTCTAGCCGATACGACACGAAGTCCGGAAGAACTAAAGCATCGCAAGCCTCTACCCGCCTACGTTCAAGCGCCAGCGCCAAAGCAAAGCAAACGCCAGAGCCACACCAAAGCCGAAAGCTAAAGCCAAAGCCGACGCCAAAAGCACGATCGACGCCGCAAACCGACGATCAAGGACGCCGAGGTCGAGCAAGGATCGAGGAAGACACGAAGACCGAGGAACGAAGCCCAAAGCCTCCCTAGCCGAGAAAGCGCGAAGCACGGACGGGACAAAAGCAACGGTGGAAACTCCTTAGCCTCTCAAGAAACCCTCACCCTGTAAAGACCTCTGTCCTGGGCAACCCCTTCAGAGCTCTCGCACGAATACCACGTGGAGACGCGGATTAAAGGGACCCTCCAGAGGATCTCTCCTACAATCTCCTGATCAACACTCGCCGCACCCGGACTCGCCACACCCGAGCCCCTGGGTCCCGACGCACTCTGTAATCTCGTGTGATTCGCAATAAAGACGACCCGTATCTTTTTCTGCGCTCACAGTCAGGTATAAGAGCTATATCCGTTTGATATCTTGCACCAAATTTGATGCAAATTAGACTGGTCTAGTTGATGATTTTGCCCCCCCAATCAATACTACAATTTTACATCTATATTTTTTCCCCTGTTTTTTTACCTCCTGAGTGTACTCCCCTTGCCATTTGCTTCTGTCAGTGTCTCCGGGTCCTGATTGGATGCCCAGACCATCACTTGTACTAGCTTGATGTCCCACCAATATGAACGTATGTGTGTGTGTGTGTGTGTGTGTGTGTGTGTGTGTGTGAAACCAACTTGGTTAATCTAGGATGCTCTGGACCCGACTTATGCTGGGTTTGACTTTTGTGGTTCAAATTTGAAACCGTTTGGATTCTCCGCTTAAGTCATTTGGATCCTCCACTTAAGTTATTTGGATTCATGACTTAAATTCGCTTTGAACCCATTTGGATCCTTGATTTAAGTTATTTGGATCTTGGATTGAAACCAAATTCGATCCTAACTTAAGTTAACTGGTTCATCAAGAAACCATATTGGGTCGTCAACTTACTCACTTAGGGGCCATTGAAAACCCCATTTGAATACATGAAAAAAATATGTTGTTAACGCATGAACCATCACAAGATTCATCCCCATTTCAAACAAATATACCCCCCCCCATTCTAGCAACGATCTATACACGCTCAGGTTTTTGGGCGATCAACGCGACGAAGGGGAGCGATGGTCGGCACGAGCGATTAGAAGGGTTTTTTGGATTGACTGTTGTAATATGTGTAAATGGACATGGGTAGTTTCGTCAGAAAACCTCTATTTGAATTAGAGAAAAACCCTCTTTTTCAAAAATATCCGATCAACCCCTTTTCCAAATTGAGATTTAGGTCTAGAACGCTATATCGAATAGAGGTTTTCATAACTTTACCAAACGCTCTAATTGAGTTGAATCTCTTATTCGGGCAGAGGATAAGCACAAAAAAGGCATGAAATAGAGATGCCAAACGACCCCTTATATTATAAAAAAAGAGCATGGAACCGTGATATGCCATCATAGCCGCTGGTCCCTCTCCCCTCTCTTCATTCCCACGAGATTGGGAATTTAAAAAAAAGTAGATTCCTCCCATGAATACCTTTCCCTCTCTTTACTCTCCCCACCCTTGGATGCTTCATCCTTTTCCTTGTGGACCCCCCCTCCCTCCTCAACCATGCCCCACTTTCTCTCCAGTCTCCCCCATGCACCGCTTCTTCTCCGAATCTCTTCATTCTCCCCATAAAGCCTGTAAGAAGCACTTGTCTTCTTTTTTATTTTTGATTTGGCATTGCAGAAAAAGTCCCGTTAAAGTGTTGGATTGCACTTGCTATACCAGCTTTTTCAGTTTTTCCTTTGGTTATTCATCCTGCTCCTTTCCCCCTCTCTTCTAGGTCATCTTCTACCCCAACATTCTTATATCTCCATTGATATTTTGCAACTTGTGCACACCACCAAGGTGCAGATTTGCAAGTACATCTATATAACATGAGAATGGCAAATAAATCTCAAATGGTGATGATACAAGTGACTATCGTCACCAACATGGTGAGCATACCACTTAAGAAGGGGAAAAACGACTAAAATATGTAAACTTTTGACACCTCCAGTGTAGTTAAGGTGAGCTGAGGCGAGAGGCGAGGCAAGGCAAGGGCGCCTCACCTAGATTAAGACGAGAGCAGGTATATAAGTCGGCTTAAGGCGCCCACCTTACACCCTGAGGCAGTCGAGGCGCGAGGTGGACGAGGCGCCCGCCTCATTTAATTAACGGTTTAGGTTGAAGCCAAAATGAATCATAACCATCCTTTCGCATGACATTTGGGACTGAGTGTGATTCACTAGTTTGTTGGGTGTAACGGATGGTTATGATTCAATTTTAGCTTTAACCTATTTGATCCTATGAATTTATAACCTTAGAGGATCCCGTGCCCTGTAGATTCAAATATTCCACGCAATTGAGCAAGATAAAAAAAGAACTCGTGACGATCGGGCATGTTATGGTTTAAACTTTGGGGCTGCTTTCAACGTCCGTCACGAAGTGAGTATAATATTGCCCATCAAAACTCTCCTCTCAATTTTTGAATTCAGATTTTAATTCAGTTGTATAGTGTCATAATTCTTTATATGTTTACATCACATCTTCAATTCACATTTTTTTCATCTTACTTACAGACATCCAGGCCTAGATTGCAATCTATATTATTTAGATTTTATAGTTTTTAAGATGATGATGATGTAGATTATAGAACTCGATGATGATGAGTTTTATTGATGTTTGATGGCACATGTTATATGATTATACGAACTTGTTTCAACTAGTTATTTTATAGTGTATGTGTGTATGTGTGTGTGTGTGTGTCTATATATATATATATATAGTTTTTTTACACGCCTTATTTCAATCAGGCGCTCGCCTCGCCTCTCGTCTCAATAAGGTTGAGCACCTTGAGTTCGCTTTAACGCCTTGATTACATTGGACACCCCCCCCCCCTCCCAAAAAAAAAAAAAAAAAAAAAATCACAGTGGATCGTGAATCGAGAGTTTGCTTACTATATACCTAAAGCACTGAGCGCTGTAGGGTACGAGATATGGTAAACAAGTCAACAACATGAGCATCTGAAGCCACATTAGACGGGGTGATGGTGCTAGAGAGAGAGCTCTAACAAACAAACTGACAACCAATCTCGGGTTCTCGATGCGCTTCGTCTGCTCATGAAAGATTGGGTCGCTAGGGATCTGGATGGCAGTTAGGTAGTCATAGTGAAGGGGAGTAGGAGAGGTAGACTTAACGCCCAAGTCGCGACTAAACTTAGAAGCCAAACAATCTCATCAGTGGTGTTAGCCATGGCACTATACTTATCTTCTATGCTGGAACGATGGTTTTAAAACTCGACCGATACCGGTACGTACCGATTTTTGGCCAACCGTAACCTACCCCCCCGAAACGGATACCACCCTGTATCGGCCGAGTTGGACTCGGTATCGACCCGTATCGGTTGATACACACCCGTATCGGCTGGTACGCCCCAGTTTAACTCGATATCAATTTTTAAATTTTTTGTTTTTTGTTTTTTAAAGTTTTTATTATAAAAATGACGGTATTGGTTTTGGCCGAACTGGTCGATACTGAGTCGTATCAGCTGGTACAACTCGGTCCGGGACCGATTGATATCGGTATTGATACCTGTATTTTAAACCTTGGCTGGAACGAGATACAACAACCTGTTTCTTCTTTGACAGGAGATAAGATATCCATAAGGAATATGCAAAACCCATTGATTGATTATCTATCAAATATCAATAGGATTTCTAGCCTAATCAACATAAGCAAGACCCTTCGTTTACTGAGCAATTTTTTTTTTTTCAATTGGAGCTTAGTTCCTCCGTCTTATCTTTTGAAATAACAATTCTTTTGAGCTAATTTTCCTTGCTCCGTAAGCTGATCTTTTACTAACTAAGCGGTTCCTTTAGTTGGGGATTGGCTCTTGCGGCATATCTCTTGGGCTAGTATAGCCGTCCAAGGAACCATTCTGCGTTTGAAGTTTTGTTACACGTGGCTATCAAGGCACATTTTATCATGCTGTTCTACTGCTAATGGGGTTTTCTTGTTTATATACGTAATCCCCAGATCTTGCTGATGTGCTGACTGAAGTCCATCATCGGGGTGTAGTAACTTCTCAGGAACTAAAGAGACGGCTCAACGAGCATTCTAGATGGTGGCCCAACTATGACCAACTTCTTTTGATTGTAACCAAGGTACAAAAAATCGATATATTTTGCGAAATATATTGGAAAAATGAAAGCCCGATACGAAATACCACCCGCAATCTCGAACAGAACTGGAAATGTCAAAATATCGAGCGGTTTCGCGAAATATCGCGATATTTCCACGAAATATTTCCATCTCCACGAAATATCGCGAGATTCTGTCAAAATTTCGCGAAAATTTTGAAAAATTTTGCGAAATATATCAGAAATTTTATGACTGACTGGTTATAAAAGGGGACTGGGGGGCTTGGTTTTCAGCAGTTTATTCACATATAATAACATTTAAGTAAATGTCGTTTTACTTAATTTTTATTTTCTCAATTTACTTTAAGTTATTATATGTAAATAAGCAAATACCCCCCCATTTGATTTCAATAAAAATATCAAAAAAATCAAAAAACAAAGGAATCAAAAAGTAAACTTTCAGTTTTAGTAGGAGAAAACAGTTTTTTGGATTTTTATAAAATCTACATGGTGAGAAAAGTGATTAAATCAACTCCTTTTTAGCTCAAAAAATTCCACAAGATGTAGAAGTACGAGTGCATCTAGAAAACCATGGTCCGCCTTGGAAAATTTTGAATGTATAAAAACTTTTCTATATAAAAACTCTTTTTTCCAGACTTAGTAAAAAAACAGTGTTTCACATTTCAACATAATTTTTGCATAATTTCAAACTTACATAACTTTCTTGTTTTAAGTCCGCTTTCAAAATCGTTTGAAACATTATTTTAACAATCAACTAATCTTTATTTCAAAAACATTTTTATCCAAAAAAAAGATTAAAAAACACTTGAAAAATATATATCAAAACCGAACCAAATAAGATTGCACAATGTTTAAAAAGGCGGAAGGCGTACCGAGACGTTTTTCCTCTGAAGAGGCGAGGCGTAAGCCTCATGGCGCACTGAGGCGTAAGCCTCAAATTTTTTCGAGGCGTTTTGGTAAAAAAAGTTAAAAAAAGAAAAAATCAGAATAAATACTATTATTGAATATTTGAACGTATAATAATAATTGAACTAGATATGCATTATAAATCACAATGTGTTAGAAAATATCTTATATGACACGATTGAGGACTCCATCGAGCAATCTAACAACAAAATAGAAAGTCAAATTACTCAAACACGCTTAATTCTTTAATATTCAGGATAATAATTAAAGTAGCAACTAACAGCTAATAACAAACAATAAAATATGAATATAGGACTAACATTGTCAAGATTAAAAAAAAAAAAACAATGATACAAATACATGAGAAAGGTAAAATACAAAGAAAAAATATCGAAAAATCTAGTAGAAAGTACAAGATCATGATCCATATCTCTAAACTTGAAACAAATCTTTATTTCTCACTTGTAGTTGGTAGACAATCCACAAAGAAAAAGAATACCACTTTGGAATCAAAATCGGAAAAGAAATGAGCACTAGATATTGATTTTGGGTTTTTGGAGACAATGGGGTTTCAAAACTTAAAGAGATCTAAAAGGGTTTAGGAGGTTTCAATGGGTGAAAAAATGATCCATGGGGGCGATTTACATATCAAACTCTTAGTCCCCCCACACCAAACATTGGTTTTAACCCCTCCCCACCCTATGTTTCACGTCTGGTGCAAGAGGCGTACGCCTCGAACACCTTGAGGCACGCCTCGGACAAAGGCGTATGCCTCTTGATGCAGAGGCGTAGGCTTTTTATATGTGGTGGTTGAGGCGTGCGCCTCGATGTAGCACAGGACCGCCTCGCCTCGAGGCGTGCCTCGAGGCGTAAGCCTCGAGCGCCTTTTTAAACATTGAGATTGCACAAGACTCACAGACTTAATACATTGAATACATGTTATGTGAAGCTCTACATCCCTCGATATGGTACAAATATTATTTGAGTATTCCAAAGTGTGTATCTATACTTGGTTTATGACTATCCAGAGTTTCACTAAAAAATTCCCTAAAAAAATCAATATTTCCACCATTTCTACAAAATTGCAATATTTCTACACTGTCGAAATATTTCCACGAAATATTTCCATATCCAGAAGGTCGAAATTCCATCGAAATGGAGATTTCGAACCTTGATTGTAAGTAACACATGCTCCTTTCTTCCCTTGTTTTTTTGGATTAGTGTTAATATCAAATATTAATGCAAGATAAGTGTAGCAACTAGAAGAAGGTTTTATAAATCAGGATTTGTGAATTTAAGCTATAAAAAGTAATTTAAATTGTCAAGTTTTCTCAATATATGAGTTTTAGGTAGAATTTAGTATGGGGGTATAAGAATTTACATAATAAGTAGTCAAATGTTCGATAAAAAAAACTTATTTCGAATTTTGAAGATTTACTTTTGGCTTGCATGGAGAAATAATGATGAAAAACTTATGTTGTTGGAGTGGGTGATTCAAAGATTCATAAGACGTTGAATGGCGTGGAAGGAAGATCTAAGGAGATAAGCAAAAGCAAATAAGTAAAAAAATATTTTGTTGGATCTATGCAATGAAAAGCCCAAGCGCAAGGGGTACACCTTTGTGGGCGTGCCTAGGCGCAAGCCTAGTCTTTTGACTGTATTTTTCTGATTTTTTTGGGGTCTAGAGACCCCTGCATTCCCCCTCTCCCCCATTAAAAATAAACGTTATATGAGATATTTAAGCAAAAAAAGATAAAAACCACGATGGAAAAACCGATAATTAATAGAAGTACCCTCAAATAGCATAAGCATATCATCAACTAAATTCCTATAAAAAAGCTGATAGAGTCTAAAAAAATGAAATATCTAGGTTAGGAACTTAACGTAATAAGTCTACAAAATTAGGACTTGTATGTTAGGAACTTAAAATAACAAGTCTACATTTTCGAGGGTAAATTAATAATTATGTTTTTAGATTTGTACTCACATTGTAAAACAACACTCCAACTGTGTTTGGGGTTGGAGAAGATTTGTACAAGTATAGGTTTTGGGATCAACTTAGATTTTCACCCAATTAAGGGATTTGGAGGATCTTTTGGGCAAGAAAGCAAGTTGGGATGTTTAGGGAAGTGCTTAGGGCTTTAGGGAAGAAGTGTGGTGGAAAAATGTCAAAGCATACAAAAAACAAATTCTTGGCTTTAAACCGGGCATCGTAGGTACGCTTGACCTGGGCGCATCGACGATTCAAGGGGCCTTAGCATTGCCTAGGCGAGGTGTCAGGCTTGCGCCTTGAGAAGCTTGGTTAGTCTAGGCACGCCTGTGACTGCGTAGCGCTAGAGTCCTCACCAGTCACCACCATATGAAGCATATGATTAATCATGGATGGCTTGTCTCATGTAGAGGGCTAGGCATCATCATTTGTTTCATTTCTTGCCATGGAGCCACTTCATGGAAGAAGCAAAACCTAAGAAGCACGAACACAAATACGGGATATGGATACGACGAGATACGGGTACACCGATACGTCAAATTCCAAAAAAGTAGGACACGGGTACGGCTAGAATATGGCAATTATATATATATATATATATATATATATATATATATATATATATATAGAGAGAGAGAGAGAGAGAGAGAGAGAGAGAGAGAGAGAGAGAGAGAGAGAGAGAGAGGATACGGGGTATAGGCTGGCGGCCTATTTCGACGAAATGGGCAGCCACCCATTTGACACCCCTAGGAGTCTTAGAATGTGCTGATTTTTTGTGAGCATATACACCTTACCTTAGATAGCACACCCACAAAAAATCAGCACATTCTAAAACTTTTAGGAGCATCAAATGTTACATTTCAGATTAACGGTTACAACGGACGTTCGATAAAACTTTTAATATTTGAAGCCCCTAGGAATCTTAGAATGTGCTGATTTTTTGTGGGTGTTCTATCTACGATAAGGTGCTTATGCTCACAAAAAATCAGCACATTCTAAAACTCCTAAGGGCTTCAAATAGGTGGCTGCCCATTTCGTCAAAATGGGCTGGCAGCTCATTTCCCGTTTCCTCTCTCTCTCTCTCTCTCTCTCTCTCTCTATATATATATATATATATATATATATATATATATATATATATATATATATATATATATATATATATATATATATATATGAGACAAAAAAATTAAAATGAATAAAATAATTAAATAAAACATATATAAATAGACAAAACAATGACATAGAAGCATGGAGGCGGCTAAGGAGATATGAGAGGGGAATAGAAGAAAAGAAGAGAATAAGGGGAGGAAAGCATTTATCAATCATAAATTCATAATCAATCATCCTAGCATCATTTAACAATTAAAAATTAACATTACTTGATACTTCAAACAAACATCACAATGTTTACAAAACTATAAAAAAATTCTTATTTTTTTTAAAATTAATTATGCATCTCTATTGTGTCCAAAGAGTATCCACGCCGTGTCCAGGGAGTATCCACGGTGTATCCGAAAAGTATCCAAGTAAAAAAAAAAAAATATTGGGTTATGTATGGACGCATATCCGATACGTATCCAAGACGTATCTGTGTATCCAAGTATTCGATACGTTTCGGATACATGTACGACACATATAGGGAATTGTTCGTGCTTCTTGCTGCAAAACCCTCATCACTTCTTATATAGATATTCATAGATCGTTATACCAATGAAAAACTCTTTGCAACACAATAAAAAAAATTATGAACTGGTAAGCTATTGAATTAGGATCCTTTTATACATTTTTGACTCGTTAAGAAATCCCATCTAAGTTTTTATCCAAATTCATTAAGTAATCAACATTAAGAACAAACCCTATTTTAATCGGATTACCGTTTTGAAATAGAAACCATATTCAATTTTGGAACCTTAATTGAAGCAGGAATTTGAGATAGGAAACATGAATGCCTAATACATGGATATGTCTTAACTAATATTCGTACCCCCCATCCCCACCCACCCACCCACCCCACCACCACCACACTCACGCGTGCACATGCACACAGACGGAAAGAAAGGAACCTAGAATTATGATCTGACCTTCAATTCTAAAACATGATCATAGTCTCCTCCATTTCACTTCAAGTAAGTTTGACTGGATAATGGTGAACAAAAGTGGATGGGGAGTGTTTTGGCCCTTTTGGGGGAAAAGCTAATTGTCCCAATGACCTCAATTGAGTTAGTTTGAGTAGCCTAGGTCCAGCAAAATCACTTAGATTTTTCACGTTTGCGATCCGTCTACAGATCATAAAATACCTGTCTGAAGCACACCATGAATCATCTGTAGTCTTCTTTTTTGTGAATACCATGGTATGTTTCCTACCGTATGGTATCCATACTTTCATTTCACTGGTAGCACCATGGCGGCTTAAAACACAGCAATCATATGGTAGTTCAACAATATTGAATGACAGCATTTACTCATTTAGATAGCAAATCTGTGAGGAGGAGGCAAAAACTTCTTTTGAATTTCATTCAACCAGAACAACATTATTTCAAGAACCCTCTTTTGATGTTTGAAATTTGTTTGCCCCAAATGATACCTTACTTTCTTCATATAAGACTTGCAGTTTAAATTTGTTTTCATTACGTCTTTTTTGATTTACTTTCAGTTGTACTCGTTTTAATATTGTGGTTTTTCATAGTAGTCGTCTTTTATTAGGTTGAATTCATTGTATTATAGTGAATAAAAGAATTAGCCCATTAGCACATGAAGCAGATATATACTCCGGAGTTCGTCAACTGAACATGATTATGTTTTCAAATAAATAATAGTAGATACAGTTTATTTTTACTGTTTATCTATATTGTGTGAGAGTGGGTGTTTTATTGATGATGGATTCTGCTGTCCCATTGTTTCTTTCTTTATTTCTGAAAGATGGAAATCCATCTACCAGTGTACATTTCTTAAAATGGACACATGAACTGTCTAATTAGGCATAAATGAAGGCCACACGTTTAGAACTGGGTTACTGGCTCATTGTGACCTATACATATTTGATAGTTGACCAGTTAAAGTATACATTTAATGTTTCTTTGCCTATAGGCTAGCTTAAATGCCTCAAATAGGAATTCCATCAGTAAAAAGAGATTCTAATGAATAATGTGCCTACTGCCCAAGTTTTTGAATGTTTGGTTTTAGCTAATTTTTAGCTTATATTGCAAGTTAACCCTTCTAGATCTTGACAAACCAATTCTGAACAGCGGCTTCTGACCCTTCTATGCCTTATTTCATATTTGTGATTTTTTTCTTCTTATTTCACCTTTTAAGATTTTGAATGTTAATAAGCTTCTTTCCCTTATAGTAGGATTGATTTGCAGCTATAATGCTAAGTCATGTCTGCTTTTCTCCAAAATTTCTTCTTATCCTAAGTTCTGTTTGCAGTTCCTTCATTTTGTCCCTCTTTGGTTTTTAGGATTGTACAATTCGATCATGTGATTTTGACACCGAGCAAACCCTTGTGCTACACTCACCTGAAAAGAGGACAGAACAAATTTCTGCGGATACTGAAGTGCATCTTGCACTCACACCTCTTCAACCTGTTGTTTTTTTTGGCTTTCACAGACGGATGAGTGTGACAGGTTCTCCTTTTGTATACATAAAATTAAATTGTTCTCTTCAACTTGGCTATGCCTATTGACCTTGTAAATTTTTTGGGTCAAGTGAAGTTGTTGGCACGATTGAGGGGGGAAGGCAGCCAACAAAAATAAAGACTGATCTTAAAAAGCCGATTGTCAACCTTGCTTGCCATCCTCGCCTTCCTGTCCTGGTAAAGTACTTAACTTGCTTGAAGTGTATTACTGAATGCACTCTAACATATAAGTATCGTTGGTTTCTTGTGGTTAATTGATTTTATTTCTCCATCAGTATGTGGCTTATGCTGATGGCTTGATTCGAGCCTACAACATTCAGACGTATGCCGTCCATTATACGCTTCAGCGTAAGAGTGAATAACATTCATTTTATTTGTTTTTTTCTTAATTCTTGCATCTTTATTGACAATTTTTACTTAGTCTTTTAAACAACTGGTTTTGCTATAATCTCTCTTTGTTCTTTTTCAGTCGATAATACTATCAAGCTACTTGGTGCTGGTGCTTTTGCTTTTCATCCATCCTTGGAGTGGATATTCGTTGGTGATAGAAGGGGTACACTTTTGGCATGGGATGTATCTACTGAGAGACCAAACATGATTGGAATGTAAGTCTCTTTCTTCCTAGATAATCATTTCTTTTGTTGCTTCTTGAAGGAAAAATCTATCAGCAATTAGTTATCATATTTATTGCTTGAAGTAGTTAAGCCTTTCAAAAGGAAATTAAATCTGAAGAAGGAATAGGCGGATTTAGTCTTTTGAAAGGGAATGTTAATGCAACAACACACGCCCATACTTTTTTCACACAAGCCAATGATTTTGTGATCATCTTTTGATGTTTTCTGAGATACATATTTTGGATTTGTGAACTAGGTACTCCACGAGATGGGACATTGAACATGAGGCACCAAAAGCCTAATAATGTTGCATTTCTTTGGCCCATGGTTTAAGTTAGACCCCTCTAGCATATTGTAATCTGTGAGATGTCAATAGGTGATAGAAAGTACCTCTAAAGATCTATTCGGTAATGCATCTGTTAACGTATATAAACTAATTAAGAAACTTTTTGACAGCATGGGGGTTTCTTTAAGAAGGGTTTCACAAACAAACCCTTTCCATGGGATTCCCTAAAGGCTGTTGATAAGTACTGTCTACACGGGGAGAACAATTTCACAAACAAACCCTCGTCTACTTGTTGAAAACTGTTAGTAGTTATCTTATGTTTACATGTCTTCCACATTACATTTATTTCTCTTTTACCAATGTGTGGTGTTCTCATCCGTAGGTGACCATACCCTTGTAGATTATAATAACTATATTCTTGGCCTTGTACCCTAATATATTTGATCTTTTCCCTTGTGGGTTTCTCCCATAGTGTGCCCTTTAGGCTTCTTTCTATGCTAACATGGTATTAGAGTGACGGTTCTCGATCCATCTCTGGTCTCAACCATCGCTGACCGCCGTCGCCACCAGCTCCATTCACCGCCAACATCATTGTTACTTGTTGTCGCCCTTGTCTTGTCTCGATCCGACACCGATCTAGCTCGATCCAATCATGTCGACAATATCGACCTTCAGCTGAAAAGATCCAAGCATCTGCCTCTTCTTCACCTCATATTCATCAACAATGAATCATCAGTCATGGTTTTCATTCAGTAAAATAGATCTGATCAAGATGTGAAGCTTACAATCGAAGAAGAGAGGATATAGTCGTAGCTCTGATAAGGTCGCAAGACCGCAGAGGAGACGACCGGCTGCGAGTGGAAGATCGAAGAGGAGGCCTGTTGCAGGGTACACGGACCACGAGGGAGAGGGGTGCAGCACGGGAGAGGGCCGATGATCGACGAGGGTGCGAACAAGGAAGAGAGAGCCAGGGTTGACACGAGCATATGACCGGAGAGAGAATTTCAACCGGGGAGAGAGGATCCGAGGGCCGACATGGGTGGAGTCGGGATCGTGCCTTGGTAGAGGCGGGCCGTGATCGAAGAGGAGATCCTAGGCAAAACTGGGCGACATCATAGTGACAAAGTTCGGGTTCGGCAATATGTCAGCGAGGGAAAAACTCGGAAAAGTTCGGTGAAAATGGGAAAGTTCGGGAAAAAAACGGGTAAAAGTAGGAAAAAAAAACGGGTTCGGGTTTTAATCGGTAAGGTGAAATATGGAAAAAAATCGGAAAGTTCGGGGCCTTCAAAATTCCAGTTAAGCACCTAAGACAATTCTACATGACGTGGCATCCGATCACAGCTCACAGGAATTGACACCAATGGCTGTGATCAGGACACACATGTGTCCTGGATTGTGTCACAAAAATCGGTAAAAAAACGCGTTTTTTAAACATTTTTTTTCAAAAAAAAGGCAAAACATCGGCGATTTTTGTAACTTATAAAAATCGGAAAAAAAATCGGCAACAAATCGGCAGCCCATAAAATCGCGTTTAAAACGCGTTTTTTTGAAAAAATCGGCGAACTTTGTTACTATGGGCGACATCGAGAGGGATCTGGATCAAGAGAGATGATCTTGGAGAGGAGAATAGCAACCGTCGGCCTCATTAGTGGCCGAAGGTGCAGAGGCGAGATCACATCGCTAAGTGTACACCCTTCTGTTGCGCTTGGAGAGAAGAGAACATAATAGAGGCGTGGCTGATCGCTGGCTCCAATCAGAGGAAGGAGAGGGGGCAACACTGGCTACAAATCCCGATCGAAGATGGAAGAGGAAATGGCTTCACTCCGAAGGATCGGATGGAGGAGGGGGTAATAAGCAGCCCCCTTTGTTGCGATCAGATAGCCACACACGCATACACACACACAAACACACACACACACACACACAGAGAGAGAGAGAGAGAGAGAGAGAGAGAGAGAGAGAGAGAGAGAGAGAGAGAGAGAGAGAGAGATGTTCGACGACATATGTCAGATCGCACATCTTGCAGATATCAGAGGACTTCTTCCCATGCTAACAAAAGAAATCACCTTAGTGCCATTTGAATTAATAACAAATAAAAAGAATTATGAAGTGATCTCGAATGCCAGCTTTAAAGTACCTAGTTGGCTTGTTGCACATATTAAATCATTGATTTTATACAGCAAGAGTCAATGTGATACCTTTATTAATATTATATAACTCCTATATTTTTGTTTACTAGTGTCAATACTTTACTATACATATAGATACATTTCGACAGGATTGTGTTTGATGGTGCTGTAGGTAGGTGCCACTTGTCTCTCGTTGTTATTCTCCTTCTTTTCTCACTTTTTAAATGAAGGGGAATGTGTGACTGCTATGTTTCATTTCTTTGGAAGACAAGTCCAACATGAGTGCTATGTTGGTTTATATATATTTCGGCTATCCAATTGATAGTGATCATGATTGATGTTTGTCCAGATTGGTGGATAATTAATGATTATTTATGGACATATGGTGATTTTTTTTTGAGAAATTCCTTCAGTAAGGAAAGGGGTTTAGGCTATACCCCAACCTGTCTATTAAAGCTCAAAAGGAATTACAAGCAGTGAGGCTAGGGGCCCCCATTACAAATAAATGAAAGACCCAGCAACAAGCTTTTTCTACCTTGAAGATTCCCTAGGTATCAGAACTTGAGGCTCTAGACCTCTCCAAATCACGAATGTGGGCAAGAACGGCCTTGGTATTTTTCGCCTCGAAATTGAAACTGACAGAGAAAGCTATTTCCATGATGGTGCTATCCTCCAACCTATTAAGCACCTGGCCCTGTTCCTGCTCGGAGTCGAGGGTTAACAGTTGCCCCCTGAGATCCTGAAGGATAGGATCCGATTCGCCAAATGCACGAATCATCTGTCTTGCGCTCCTGCGGACTGGCTTTGGCTGAGGCTTATGCACATTGGGATGGTAGACGGGATGTAGCCCCTTATCTTCTTCGTTTGTAGCTGACACATAATCTATTGCGGAGTGACGCTCGATCTCTGCTGCTCCAACAATAAGCTACTTGGGGAGAGGGGAAGGGCTTGAGAGAAATCAATCATCGGTCATAATATCTCCATCAAATTGTGTCTCAAACACTAGTTGCTCAACCATTACATCCCAAAGACACCTCCTGGAGAGGGTTCTCCCGGACCCGTAAGAAGCCCTAAATCCTCGGGTTTGCAAGATCCTGCAACTGTCTCCCTTACATGTGCACGAGCTGCAAAGTGAGACTCACTCGGTCTAGCCCCACTTGTGCTCGTATCCTTTGTACCAGATGTGGCCATTTGGGAACGGCTGGCAGAGGGATTTGGCATCCACTTAGTCTTAGCGAAGGACTTCGAGGGTTGAGCGTTGGGTGAGTTGATATCTATGTTCGTAAGAGTAACCATCGAGTAAATTTTTTGTCGATAAAGTATTTCATTTACTAGACATATTGATATAAACATGACTAATCACTTTTGATGATTGGGTAACATAGGAGATTTTTAGGAGTCCTCGTACAATATCAATGTGAAAGACGGGGGATGGAGAAACACAAAGAAAGGGAGAGACTCGAGACATTTTATGTGGAAAACCTGGCCTAAAACACGAGGGAAAAAACCACGAAATCTAGTTAGGTAAAGGATCCACTATAATCAAAAGGGATTACATCCTCTTGATCTCTCAGTACAACCTTTGAAATGCTATGGATGTTGGCTAGATGGAGTTCTTCCATTTATTCAGCAACCCCTCGCTTTGTGTTACTCTCTTTCCCTCTTTTATAGAGGGTAGGCATGAGAGTTATGGTTGGTGATGATGCCAGTTGGGTTGCTATGTGGTGCTTGCTGAGTGGTTGAGGTGTTGATGAAGACCGCATGCGACAACCTCCCGACGACGTACTAGCTATTCCCACCTTGAACTATATCAGGTATACTATACTTAATTTCTAATAACTCTATTTCAGATGAAGGGATCATATGATTACATGGTCGAACCTGTTCTCAAACTGTGTTACCGTTCCTGTTCCGCGTGCCAACTATGTGGTACATAACGTATTACATCACATTATTAATTTTGAAGATTCATAGGCACTGTAAGGATAAAAAACTTCCGTAATCCTACCATTTATCCTCTTTTCTTTTACAATTCCTACTTGTGCAAATCGCAAGACAACAAGTGTACTCTCATCTCCCACTATTTTAAGACCCCCATGGGTCCACTCTTTAAACCCAAACCCATGGGGGATCTTGTTAGTATCTCCTTTTCCATTGTTTCTACACATGTGCCACATGTTTCGGGGAAAGGATAAGTGCATGCTTAGTGCCTGGTAAAAGGAAACACATGATCTTCATCTTTCATGTACTATGAGCTATCAGATAACACTAAACTCAATACTGACATTTCCTCTATTTGAGATGCATAATGAATAGGAAACGCCATGTTCAAATTGTTTTATTAAGAAAATACTGTAGCCTTGAATCATCTGTAGTCAAGTCTGGTCGTCTGGATATACGGGAAAGTCTGGCATGCTGAGTTTAAAGCTGGACATTCCTACAGTTTTAGCATCAGTGATTCAGTATTATTGGGAATACCAAAGTGAAATCACGTGTAAACATCTGAACTTAGGGATATCTGTAGTCTTGTGTCCTTGAATATGAAGTGAATCGACATGTAGTTAAAATGTATTGGAATTGTAAGATATGAAATGGTATTCGAAGATCCAAAATGAGCCTAAAAATTAATGAGAAAAATTGGTATAACTTGAATGTATGCTCATATTGGGTTTTGCAAATTGTATGTTTGAAATACAGTGAAAATAATCAGTATCTTTCGATTCTTGGTTAATATTTGCGTACCAAACAACCTTTACGTCAAATCTGATTTTTTCAGAATTTTTTTTTATGTTTGATATGTAATACATAATACTTCGAGTTTGTCAATTAGTTCATGTAGGAAGTTTTGCATTCTTCTTTTTCCCCATCATATCATTAATTTGTGTCATGTCAAGATCAAGATATAAACACGTTTTCCTGTTTGGCATGCTTTTGGCATGTTCTCGTGATTTTTTCGTTTGTTATGCTTCTTCTTTGAATCTTTTATCACTAAAGGTAATTTTCTGTTTCTTGTAATTTCATACTGTTCCCTTTTATTTGCTCTTTTTGAGATATTTTTTTTGTTGGTGATCAGGACCCTTTTTCCAGAATGTTCTAATTTCGATCTTTGGTATCATGTGTAAATTCAGTACACAGGCTGGCTCCCATCCAATAACATCTATTGCGTGGCTCCCAATGCTGCGGTGGCTTGTCACTGTTTCGAAGGATGGAACATTGCAAGTGTGGAAGACACGTGTTGTTATCAATCCTAATAGACAGCCTATTCAAACAAATTTTTTTGAGCATGCAGGTTATCCACCTTTTTTCTAAACTTTAAGAACATAAGATATTGTATTAGGAGTTTTAGTTTTCAATTTGCTTTGGCATCACCGTTTACCTTTTCTTGTACTGCATCTTTTGTGCAACAACTAAGATTTACATGAAATTGTTATTTTCTAGTTAAGGTTCATCTTTTTACTAACAATGTAGACTGACCATTAAGAGTTTATTCATATTTAATGCTTAAATTTTGTTTTGCAGCAATTGAAACTATCGACATTACTCGAATTTTATCTCTTCAGGATGGAGAGGCTGTTTATCCTCTACCACGAATCAAATGTTTGGCAGTTCATCCAAAATTAAATCTAGCAGCATTATTATTTGCAGTTAAGTATGGCCATATGAACTTTTGTTTCAGATGCACCATCTATTCAATACCTTAAGAATCTGTAACATCAACTTGAAACAGGATGTGACAGGTGGCGATAATTTGAAAAATAGGGCTGCGTACACAAGGGAAGGAAGGAAGCAACTCTTTGCGGTTCTCCAAAGTGCAAAAGGATCTACTGGTGAAGTTCTTTTAGCATTTTTAGTGGACCTTAAAATTTAAATAACTACTGTGGACATTGCCAATGTGATTGCATGCTTCTGTACCCTTTTTCCCCATCAAAGCCAAAACATCCAAACACCCCAATCCCAAAACTCTTTAAAATGATAATTTTCTCTTTGTTTAACTGCATCACTGTGCAAGGTCATTTATTGATGCAAGTAAGGAGCTGCAAATATGATTCATGTGAAAATGCTTTGTAGTTCAGGTTTACGTAGGCCGCACATCCAAATAAATCGGTATTTCCTATTTGTTCTTGTGGTATGGGCATGACACCAAAATGAAGGAGTGCCTAAATTCTTTTGCACACTTTTACTTGTGTGAAACATCATCTATAGGGGCTTTATATAGTGACTTTGAGACGGCAAAGCTTTACATCTTTCCATGAGAATATGGAAAATCCTATAGAAAGATGGCATGTAGTATTGCTTCCAGTTATATAGTTGTTTACGCAACAATACAATATGAGGGAGACATCAAATTACATGATTACTTGTATATTTTTCTATATCAGCCAACAAAAAAGTAGCATCATGTGGGATAATTACTAAATATGTTCGAGGCTTGATTGGGGGAAAGCATGTCAGATTTTATCTGCCGAGTTCTATCGAATTCTATCATGTCGTATGTACGGTCATCTTTATTATGCATGAGTAAGACCTGAAAGAATTAAGGAAGAAGTTTAGTGAATGCATTTAAGTCAGCTGTGCCTCAAAGTTGAATGCACTTACATCAAATTTTCCCGCTTCATATATCTAGACTCTTCCTTGTAGATGGAGTTGTGGAGGGTAGATTGCAAATCGTGCAAGCTTGCGCCAAAATCTGCACTTATTTAGGTAGGACACATGAACAAATGAAAGTCTGACGTGACACTAACTAGTCTCCGTCAAAAGAATAATGATGTGACTAACCGACTTCATAAGGAGGTCCAGGTTGGGCAACCGCAAGTCATAGTCGACTTTCTAGAGGCCAAGTATCAACTTGACAGATGACCAACCCTCAACAAGAACTCCAGGAAATATTCGTTCAGGTCGTTAATCACTTTACCGACTTGAGTACATACAAGTGGAGACACCCAACAAGTATTCCACCTATAAGGTGTAATACATATCCAGATCATGGGAGAACCCAAATCATGGAGGGATTGAGGTAATACATATCCAGATCATGGGAGGAACCCAAATCATGGAGGGATTGAGGTAAGATAGGCACATCGATTACGCCCTTCATCGAAGTAAGGGCATCGTTTCACAATGAACCCCAGCGTTTAGGGATGGCAACGGTGCGGTTTTGGGCAAAACCGAAATCGCACCGCAACACCGAACCGCCACACCGAAACCGCACTGCACCGCGACGGTGTACCGTATGTAAAACCGAAACTGCAACATGCGGTGCGGTGCGGTGCACCGCGGTTTAACATTATAATGGTCTAAACGGTGCGGTTTTTTGCGGTTTTGGGTAAAATCGAAACCGCACCGCAACACCGAAACCGCACCGCGATGGCTTTATATTTTGGCAAACCAAAACCGCACCATGCGGTGCGGTTTTCTGTGGTTTGCGGTTTTAAACCGCACCGTTGCCATCCCTACCAGCGTTTCCACATAATAGAGAACATAAGCATGATTGACAGGTAACGATTGACCATGGTGAGTCCGTAGTGGAGTGATTGTAGTGATCGTTACCAACGTACAAGACCTCCAACCTATATCCACAATCTAAAGGTCCCTGGGAGACGAATTCTCATATTTGGACTCAGAACTCCATCTTATGATGTTCAATCTGCTTACAAAAACCAATACTGATTCTCGCACCAAAGGTTCATTGGAGCAATAGGTTAATGTTCTTATCTCGTGTTAGTATTTGGGTGCAGGTTTGGTTTCGCAATTTCTCAAAATTCCACGAAATGTTTCCATTTTTTGCGATCCTTGAAACGGAATGTGGGGGACAAATATTTTAAAATCTATCAAAATTTTTCAAAATTCTCCTAAATTTTGAACTCTAACGTCTAAACCTTTAAAACCAAAACCCTAAAACCCTAAACACTAAATCCTCTGAGCAGACCATTCTACATCTTTGATGTGATTTTTATTTGAAAAATTGTTTTGGGGTGTGAGATCTACCATCCAAGACCAATCTGGAGAGATTAATTCAACAAAAATCATATCCAAATTTTCATTCGATGAGATCGAAGCGTACTTATCTGAAAGTGTCAAATATGTTAAATCTTAGATTCCTTTCAATTAATTCGCGTCTAGTTGTTTAATTGATAATATGATGGTATAAGAACATCAAATCTATCAAGATTTGATATTCTTACATCAGATTTGGGGATTAATCATTGAATTCACCAAATGTACCTTTAAAAAATTTGGAGGTTTTTGAAAAAATTCAACAAATCAAGTCATAATATTGATAAAATCACTCGACCTATGGACATATTGTAGATCTTAGACCGTTCTGAATCTGTATAATATGCATAGAAATATATGCTACATGGAGCTCCATACCACTAGATAGTATAAAAATATGATTTAAGTATTCCAAAGTATGTATCTATAATTGATTTATGATTTTCAAGAGTTTTGTCAAAGATTCAATCATCTAAGTAATATTTCTAGCTTTTTTATAAAACTGCAATATTTTTATATTGTTTGAAATGTTTTCATGCAATATTTTCATATTCTGTAATATGAAAACATTGACCGAAAACGAAATTTTGAACCTTTTTTTTCACCTGGGCCAGTCCTACCTGTCACTAGGTTTGGTCGGTTTGAAAAGACATGAACGCATAGAAAGATACTTAGCCCTAACGAATCAACGAACAATCACTATACGGATGAAAATGTAAGGGATCCACTAGAAATGGTAAAGGTACAGTGTCCAGAGAGTTACCCCGGATGAACTACGGAGATCCACAACCTAGCCCTAACGAATCAACGAACAGTCACTATACGGATTGCTCGGCCCGACGCTCCTTCATTGTCACACGCAAACTCTTGTAACCTTCTTTTTTTAAACTCTGTCGCTTTCTGCCCTCGGTCTCATAAGCACCGCTAGCTTCACTTTCAGCTCGCACGCGCATGCAGGCAACACTTTTCAGCAAAGGGTGAACCCAAGGGTACCGACCCTTCAAGGTTTTGTATCCCCTAATTCTACCCTCCAAGGTTGTCTCCCATAATTCCCTATGGAGGGACCTTCAAGCCAAAGCGAAAGAATTTCATCCGAGGGTCCAACCCTCCAAGGATTTCTCTTCCACAATTCCCTATGAGGGGAACTTCAAGCCGTAGCGAAGGATTTTTACGCTCCAATCACAAGAGAGGCCCAAAGTACATGGGATTTAGGGTCGATCCGTTAGGAACCTGAAAAATCTCTATTAAATTATAACTTGGAATTACTAAATTGCAATTTTTAATGATCTCTTTCATCTAGAGAATTGGATCTGCATAAAATTACCACAACCAGTAAGTCTTGTCCCATACTTATACTTTTCTGGAACAATTTGAGTAAAACTCGTAATTCAATCAGGTGAATATGATTTGATTTGTAATTGATTTTCATATGGGCTGTTAAAACACATTGTGTTGCGAAATAGATTCATTTCACTGCACATTATTCATCTTTGCCGCATAGACATCTCGTTTATGCTTCCTGCATGTTCTTTGATACTGCACAGGTTATTACGCAGAAGGCAATTGCCGTCATATCCTTACACCCTGCATTCGTATCTATTCTTGGCCCTTTTTGATTGTTGAGTTTGTAGTGGTATCATGTATCTACCAATACATCCCGGCCATTGTGATATCTCTGTTGAGGTTGTGGGTTAAAAACTTAAAATGCTTCTATTCAGTGTGTTTCAATTTCACAATCATATGATGCATGATAGGTTCCTTTTAAAGGGATTGTGATCGCCTTTGATGTCTTGCAGCTGCGGTTTTGAAGGAAAAACTTTCATCTTTAGGTTCATCAGGAATTTTGGCAGATCATCAGCTTCAGACACAGTTGCAAGAGCATCAATTGAAGGGGTAAGTTGTTGCTGTTGTTTGTTATGCTATCTCAAGGCAGTAAAACGAGAATATATAACACATTAAACTGCTCATTTTGACAACATCTTTCAGTTGAATTATCGTATGAGGCTATTGTAATGATTTTGGTGATTGAGTAAAACAAGATAGAGTGAACAGACAGTGGTGCAAAAATTCCTTGAATCCACCTGATAATATGCACGTCACCCTACAATTAGAAGGAGAAAAGATAGTCAAGAATTTTCCTGAAAAGTATTAATAATTAGTGATAATTATGCATTAAAGTGTACAATTGGATCTACCTGATGTCACACTGGATTAAATGTGGAGACTAAATACTGGTCATCTTTTTGTTTGTTTGTTTGTGACTTGGTTCAAAATTAGCCAAGCTGATAATTCGACAACAAGATCATTCTGTTTAATGTGAACACATTTTATTGAGACGTAATCTTATGCTCTGTCATTGGCAATGTTGTTAACATCATTATGTTCGAAGTAAAATCAAGGTTCGAAATTTCCATTTTGACCAATATGTCAACACTCTGGATATGGGAATTATTTCGTGGAAATATTTTGACACTATGGAAATATTGCAGTTTTATAGAAATGGTGGAAATATTTAATTTTTAATGAAAAATTTTCAATGAAACCATGGATAGTCATAAACCAAGTATAGATGCACACTTTGGAACACTCAGATAATATTTGTACTCTATCTAGGGGTGTAAAGCTTCACATAGTATGTATTCTATGTATTTGAGTATTTGAATCTTGTGTGTTCTTGTGCAGTCTTGTTTGGTCTATGTTTTTAAATGCTTTTTTTAATATTTTTTATCGATAAAAATATTTTCAAAATAAAGCATAGTAGTCAAAGCGACACCTAGACGTTTTGGACCCCTCTAGGTGAGCGGTTTTTCCTAGGTGGACGGTTTTCACTAGGTTCGTCTAGGCAGGCGCCTAGACCACCTAGTCGCATGGGCAGTTTGTCACTTGATCTAATTTGGATTTTTTTCTCAAAATTAAGTTAAATTTTGCCCAGTTCAATAAAAGCAATTTGTGAGTTTTTCAAAATTAAGTTGAATTAACTCAAAATGACTAGTTTCCACCATACCTCGCTGAAACCGCATAAATAATCTTTGATGTTGAAGAAAATAAAATGCAAAATAAAACAAGTAAAATAAGGGAAACATGATTTTTGAAGGGAGAAAATAATATGATGTATATTGTCAAACTTTACTATTGATCGCCATAGTTCTTTATCTATATCTTCTACACACGGAGTTCATAGTAGTGATAGTTTTGAAGGATAAATATGTTGAAATGTGTTTATATAACCACCATCACATTGTCACTTGCCTTGACCGTTTAGGGAATAATTGTTCTTTCACGTGTCAAAACAATATTGGTTATGTAACGATTCATTCTTTTATTGAGAAATTTAGGCCAAAAAAAAGATTACCTACAACTTTCAAAGCTATTCTTTTGTTAAATATCACATGATAGTTAATGGCGTTATCTTAGATATTTGAAACATGAGTAAATTGCAATGACCTTCCCTTTGATTTGCCTAAATTACATGGACCTCCCATGCAATTATGGTATTTATGCTAGCCTCCCCTCTGCTTTAGTTGTCGGTAACAGATTCCCTTTTCCGTTAGTGAGCCATTAATATCTCACGCCAACAATGCTGACATAAGTAATAAAATTTGTAGAAACCCAAAACTATCATTTGAAGAATATACAAAATTACTCTCTATGAAATCATATTTCTTCTTTTACTCATTTGACTAAAGGGTATTTTGGACTTTTTGCCAACTCCGTTAATGGAGTTAGGGGATAATGTCACCAAGGGAGGTCAATGTAAATACCAACAAAAGTGTAGGGGAGGTCTCTGTAATTTAAGCAAACTTCAGGGGAGATCAGTGTAATTTACCCTTGAAACATCCATGTTTGACAAGATTGGGTGAGAAATCAAATGCCATAGGTTGGTGTAATATTTGTCAAGTCTCATATTACCAATCATTATCTTCGATTGCCACTTTCACTGCCCACCGCTATTCGGCACCATCACTCCTATGCCAACCACCACCATCATTGCCATCAGCCACTATTGTCGCCACTATCCGATCATAGTCTCACTGTCGTTGACCACTGACACCGTTGTCGCCACATATACAACCACCATCGCCACCCATCACCACCACTGCCTATCGCCATCATCGTTGTCTCACCGCCGCTAGCCATCACAACTGTTGCCCGACACAATTATCTCTGTCACTCACCATCGACTTCGCTGCCAGCTACCCTCCATCTTCACCGGTCGCCACCACTATCATTGTTGCTTTGCCACCTCCGACCACTGCCATCGTTGATACTTGGTACTACCCGCTACTAACACCGCCACCGCCACCATCGGACGCTTCCATCACCTGCTACCCCACCGCCGCCATTGTTGGTACTACACCTCAGGTTGTTACCATCACACTGCCAGAAGCTAGTGCTCGCCATTGTCTAAGGTCTAAAAAAACAATGAATATTTAAATCACAAGAAATTTTATTGGATTTTCGAGTACAAAAGAACAAGTAACATTGTTTTTAGGGACATCAAATGTCTCAGAATACTGATGTCCCAGTAATTTTAATATCCTATGATTTTTAAGTCTCCACAAAAGAATACAACTATAAATGTTCATCACTTGCCTCAACCTTTGAGTTACCACTATTTCCCTCACAATATGAATCATGGCAATAAGACTGTTTTGATAATTGAAATGCATTTTTGTGATCATTTTTTCTATAACACAAAATAAATGCCATTATGTAATCAAACAAATAATTAAGTAAACTACTTAACAATATAAATTTCCAACAATGATGTCCTGAACTTGCCGAAATAATTAAAAGTTTCAAGTGAACCACTGCATTTCAAGCAAAATTTGGAACCATCGAACATGTCAATTTTATAATTTGTTTTTGAAAGCACAAAATCTTTGTGTCACATTCTCTTTTTCATAGTTATACTTGTATGTGCATCAAAACACCTAGATGCATCATGATGAATGATAAATGGAGATGTTCGAATTGCAACAATCAAAACCCTATCATGATTTCTAGCACGAAAATTTAATTATGTGAGAAATGTTATGCTAGCTAGATGACTATAGTAGATCAATTGGTGGTAAGTGTTGTGAAAGCTCTTTATTTACAAACAAGGTTCAATCTCTAAGGATTGACAAGTTATTTACCACATCAATTAGCTTCACTTTGTGCCTTGAATTTTCCCTCCTACTTATTTATTTTCTCCTTCTAGTTAGAAAGGGTGACTATGGTTTGCTATGCCCGCACCCTAGAGAGAAAATTGTAAGAGGTGTGAAGGGGAGGGTGAGAGCCTAGGGCCAACTGAAGGTGTCTCTGGAACAACTTAAGTATGATTGTCTTGCGCCAAATGATTTACAATGTAATAATTAATCTACTAAGAGAGCCATTATATCCTCATCCTCGGTCAGTCTTAGGGAGAAAAACTGGACACTATCTAACACATAACTGACACAAATCATGGAGTCGAAAGCGTTTTGACGAGACATTTTGGTAAGCATGGTTTCATATCTTTTCATGAACAAGAAAGAAAGAAAGAAAGGTTAAGACCATCTTTAATAGTGCTTCCCTTTTTATTCACCAAAGTTTGAATCTTCCTTAGTTTAGTGATCCTTGATCTTTCACAATGTACTTATTTTTGTGTTAGATTTAGCAGCTTGTGACACCTTTAGTGACAACTTTCTTTCTGCATGCCAGCCAAAGTCAGCTTACCATCTCAGATATTGCGCGGAAGGCATTTCTTCACAGCGTATGTTCTCCTCTTATAGCAGTTTTATAATTTTTTGAGATAGTATGATGTTTGGTGTACAGATAAGGAACTGGTCTCACACCATAGTAATGGATAGGGAAAGTGTGGAATGTTCTTAGGCGGAGATCTTAGGAAACTTCTTTGTGTCTGTCTTTAGTCGTTTTTGTTACGTATTAACACAATACTTGGTATGGATGTTTTGCCTGAAGTTATGTATGCAGCCATAATGCTCATCTATAAAAATATCTTTCCTGATGGTTGGAGGATGACCTGAAGATAACCATAAACCTAGTCATTCTCCATCACATAGAACTTTATCAAATTATGAAGGAATTTATTAATGTCCAGATTGACTCTGTTTCTCACTTTTCCTATCTTCATGCAGCATTTCATGGAGGGCCATGCCAAAAGTGGCCCAATATCTCGGTTGCCTCTTATTACGATCTCAGATGCTAACCACCAACTAAGGGATGTTCCTGTTTGTCAGGTATACAGTAGAAACAGTTTCTCAATTTTTAACTCTGTTGTTCCATGTCCACTATTAATTCCTTAGCTAATTCTAGCTTTACTCATCCAGCCTTTTCATTTGGAGCTGAATTTCTTTAATAGAGAAAATCGTGTTCTTCATTATCCTCTCCGAGCATTTTATCTAGATGGCTTCAACCTAATGGCTTATAACCTCTCTTCAGGAGCAGATAATTTGTACAAGAAACTTTACTCTACGGTAGTTACTATGATACTTATTCTGATTTTTTGTTTTCTTTATTGTGGCATCTCATTGGGCAATACTGACATGTTCTTTGATTTTTATCTCATCCACTTTTTTCTCAGATTCCTGGAAATGTTGAATGCCTTCCCAAAAGCATGCTTTACAGTTCAAAGCAACACTTATTTATAGTTGTCTTTGAATTAAGTGGTATTAATGGTGTTGTACATGAAGTTGTTCTTTATTGGGAACAGACTGATGTACAGTCAGTCAATAGTAAAGGCAGCTCGATCAAAGGTTTGAGTGTCTAGGTTGTAGTACTTTATACATAAAAATTTATCCTATTTTACCTTAACCTCTTTGTTCTTGTTGCATAGGACGGGATGCAGCACTTATGGGTCCTAATGAAAATCAATATGCCATTCTGGATGAAGATAAAACTGCCCTCGCGTTGTATATTTTGCCAGGGCCAGCCTCCCATGAAGCTAGTGAAAACAACGGAGCACTTGATGAGAAGTCATTTGTTGATACTAAAGTTAGTTCAAATCGTGGTCCTCTTCAGTTTCTTTTTGACACAGCGGTTGACCGCATTTTTTCCACTCCATTAGGTGAATTAAAGAAAACCCCTCTATTATAATAGAATAAGAAGGATAATTGCTTCTGAAGAATCTTCTTCTAATGCAAGTATGACTGGTTAGTGCTAACTGTGTTGCTTCATTTATTGTAGAGTCAACAATCCTGTATGCTATTTCTGGAAATCATATTGGGTTGGCAAAGCTGCTTCAAGGATATCGTCTGTCAACTGATGATGGACAATATATTTCAACAAAAGCTAACAAGGAGAAATCTATAAAGTTGAAACTAAATGAGACTGTTCTCCAGGTACCTCCTCCTATTGCTTTTCTTTCCATGCCTCTGATTCTATTTCTTCTGTAGAGCAACAAGAACTTCTGCACTCACTGGAGGATGTTTTATCTCTATCGTCAAATTTAATTACCAGTTTGGATGATCGTTTTTCGACTTCTTTCCTTGTCCTTGTACTTTAAATTGCCTTGTTATTCCTTGCCTTCTGATGGGTTATTTTATTAACTAAATCTTTGTTTCAAAGTTTGTAAAGTGACTAAATACATAATTGCATGGTGATTATGAAACATTATATCTTGAAAGGGATGAATGGATAAGATTTGGATGATGGTATTGATATTGGGATGAAATAAATAAGCTTTACTACTGAAGTTAGGGAGGGCCACCCGACCGGCCTCAATTTGAAGAGTTTTGGCCCTTCGGGTCAGACCTATTACAAAATTTGGTTTTGCTAGGCCCATACCGGCCCAATTAAAGTGAAGTAGATGGGTTTGTTAGTTCTCTAAAAGTAGGTTAATTAAAGTAAAGAAGGGTTTGGCAGGATGAAGAGTGGTAAGATTTAGGACAATATTTAGCAATTGAAGTAAAACTAATTAAGGGTAAATTAGGTAGCTTGGTTACTGAATCTTTAATGAGACCTTAAAGACTAGGTACTGAAAGTGCAGATTATTGACTATAGTCATAATTATTTAAAAGAACAAATGACTGATACTGAATAACAATGGTGATTTTGATCGTACTGCTGAGCAATGGAATAGATAGTTGAACATTGATTGTTATTGCTATCACAATGAACATATGGGCTAGTATTGTTATGGAGGGTGTACATTGTACAAGGTTTGTTATTTCAAGATGAAAGAGAGTTACCTTATAAGACAAGTCATTCATAGTCAATATGGATCCTTTATAGTTTCAACTGTGCTAATACAGTCTTCATTATTGGCTGCCCTACTTTTCTTCTGTGTTTCATATCATGCCATACTTATACCTACTTTTTCTTGGATATTACTCCCGAGTCTCGACATCCCTCGTTTGGTCGTGTTTACCAAATCACCGTGTGGTCTTTAACAAGCCATGATATTTTGTTCATTCAACACTTTTTCCGGGGGGGGTCTATGTTATTGGCCCCTTTACTATCCACCCCCATTTTCTTGTTAAATGGTGTTACTCTGGGATACACCGATACTTTGAAACAGGTGCCGTACCTGTACCGGATACTTTCCGATACTCCGATACGGTGAGATACGTATCCGATACGGCTAGGAAGTATCGGGGTTTAAAAAAAAAAAGATCCGATACATCGAGTATACGGAACTGATACGTCGGGGATACGGGACCGGTACGCCAGGATACTTATGGATGGTAATGTAGTCCAAAATCCAAAAATCCGATCCAAACCCGACCGAAACTTGATCGAAACGTCGGATATGGGTCTAAATTCTATACGTGACCCTTTGGTTAACGATATCATTTATATGTTTTGTTTTTTGGATGATGCATGTGACACTAACTTTGTATTTTGTAATGGATGATGAATGTTAGCGTTATGGACGATGAATGTGACACTTGCGTAATGTTGTTAGCGTTACTTTTTTGTAATGGATGAATGTGAACTATCTTTGTATTTTTTGGTTATGTTGGATGTAAATCATGTAATGAATGATGAATATGGTCTTATTTAATTTTGAAACTATTCACTATCCATATTCTAGCACAAAAAATATTATATTTAATTATTACTATTATATATATATATATATATATATATATATATATATATATATATATATATATATATATATATATATATATAGGGGGCTGTTAGGTTGAGCTGTGAGCTGCCAGTTTAAAAAATGAGCTGCACTCACTTTGATCCCCCTAGAAGTTTTAGAATTTGATGAAATTTGGTGAGGGTGTTGTCTAGGATAAGATGAACATCCTCACCAATTTTCATCAAATTTCAAAACATTTAGGGTCATCAAATGGTTGAAGAAAAATCTGTCGTCCGCAGTTACCGTTAAAATCTGCAGATTTTGCTTCGACCATTTGACTCCCCTAGAAGCTTTGGAATTTGATGAAAATTGGTGAGGATGATCATCTTACCCTAGAAAACACCCTCACCAAATTTCATCAAATTCTGAAACTTCTAGGGGGGTCAAAGTGAGCGCAGCTCACTTTCCCCTTCGGCAACTCACTGTAACATCTCTCTCTCTCTCTCTCTCTCTATATATATATATATATATATATATATATATATATATATATATATATATATATATATATATATATATATATATATATATATATATATATATATATATATAGGGGTGGGATCCGTTGACAACCGAAAATGGGAGGTAAATTTACCTCCCACTTACAACTCGCCATAATTGTTGGATAGAGGTTTTCGAATTTACTGCTTTTTTGTGAGGATGATCAATATGGCAAGTTGATCATCCTCACAAAAAATCAGCAAATTCTGAAATTTATAAGGGCATCAAATGTGTTATTCAAATTAACGGTTCAAATAGACGGTTCAGAAAAGCTTGATTCAATCGGCGCCCTTAGAAATTTCAGATTTTGTTGATTTTTTGTGAGGATGATCAACTTGCCATAGTGATCATCCTCACAAAAAATCAACAAAATCTGAAACTTCTAAGAGCGCCGATTGAATCAAACTTTTCTGAACCGTCTATTTAAACAGTTAATTTGAATAACACATTTGACGCCCTTATAAGTTTCTGAATTTGCTGATTTTTTGTGAGGATGATCAACTTGCCATGTTGATCATCCTCATAAAAAATCAGCAAATTCGGAAACCTCTATCCACCAATTGAATCAAGTTTAAAATGGGAGGTAAATTTACCTCCCATTTTGGGTTGTCAACGGATCCCAGTCCATATATATATATATATATATATATATATATATATATATATATATATATATATATATATATTACAAATGTATCCCTGGACCCTGCTGTACCGCGTATTCTAGTTTTTCAAAAATCCACGTTTCGCCCCGTATCCATATCCTCGTACCCGTATCGATGCTTCCTAGGTGTTGCCTATACTGTTTAATTTTTAGTTTTCTGACACTTTTAGACATTTGGATATTTCATGATTCTTCAAGACTCTTTGACACTTCATATCGTTAAATTTATGTAGATATCATCCTCCCATTTCAATACTTTGTGCAAAAGATGTTAAACCGTTAACTTCTATAAGTAGAGTTTGGTTAATTTATCATGTTGTTGGTATGTGGTGCTAATAAGTAATAACTACGCTATATACGTACATCCATATTTATATGCACACATCTATTAAGTAAGTATGTTTCTCCTTGTCAGTTATTTGAAAAGGGTATCAGCTGTACATGGTATGGGGGGACCATCGGGTGAATCGCACGCAACCCTTCCTTCCTTCTCCTCAACTCCCCCCCCCCCCAAGACACACACACACAGACATGCCCCCCTGCCGCGAAACGGCGAATCACACTCATCCCCCTTTGCTCGATCTCCTCTTCCTCTTGCTCCCGCCACTACAACCCACTCCTGCTGCCTAGGCCTGTCAATCGGGCCGGGTCGGGTCGGGCCAAGCCTTGCCCGAACTCGGCCCATATATGAATCGGCTTTCCCAAGCCCGAACTCAGCCCAAAAAATTTCCACTTTATTCAACCCAAACTCAACCCAATTTGTTTTTCGGGCTTCGAGCCGAGTTCGGGCCAGCCCAATTAAGATTTGCAGTGAATCAAAATGCAAAAAAATTTGGACATCTAGTACTACAAGCATAGATGTAACAGAAGATTGGGAATCTAGGATGGAGCCATGGAGGGCGTCCTACTTCGATCAGTTAGGGGCTTTAGTGCAAAAAAGTGACTTTTTTTTGTTTGGAAGGAAGTGAAACAGAAGATTGGGAATCTGGGATAGTATTAGTGGGACTCCCAAATTGGGAAAGGGTATATTGACCATTGAATTAGTGTTGGCTGTCAGTCAACTATGGAAAGAAGATGTTGGAGGGTCGGAGTGACTCTTGGTTACTCAATATGCTCGGGTAGTACAGACTGTACAGGGGATTCAATACTTCATGGGTTTTTAAATTGAATATATAAGCATTCGGGTTCGGGTTGAATATGGGCTGGGCTAAACCTGGCCCGAGCCCGGCCCGAATTAATTTTCGGGTATAAAATTATGTCCGAACTCGGCCCAGCCCAAACCCATTTAAGGCTCAGCCCAAATTATTTCGGGTCGGACGGGCGGATATCGGGCTAGCCCGGCCCAATTGACAGTCCTACTGCTGCCTGCTAAGGTCCAACAACAAATTCGGACCACTGATTAATGTGTTATGTGCACCGGATGAAGGGCTATTGGGCTTTATCCTAGGGAACCCCTTGATATGGGGTACCGGGGTTTCAATTCTCTCTCTCTCTCTCTCTCTCTATATATATATATATATATATATATATATATATATATATATATATATATATATATATATATATATATATATATATATATATATATATATATATATATATATATATATATATATATATATATATATAGGAATGTTACAGTGAGCTATGAGCTACGGAAGGAGAAAATGAGCTACGGTTATTTTGACCACCTTAGAAGTTTTGGAATTTCGAGAAAATTGGTGGGTGTGTTGTCTAGGGTAATATGATCATTCTCACCAATTTTCAAGGAATTCCAAAACTTCTAGGGTCATCAAATGGTAGAAGCTTTATCCATCGTCCGTAGTAACCGTTAATTTTGCTTATACCATTTGATGACCCTAGAACTTTTGGAATTCCTTGAAAATTGGTGAGGATGATCATGTTACCATAGACAACACCCACCAATATTCACGAAATTCCAAAACTTCTAGGGTGGTCAAAATGATCGTAGCTCATTTTCTCCTTCCGTAGCTCATAGCTCGCTGTTCCTCTCTCTCTCTCTCTCTATATATATATATATATATATATATATATATATATATATATATATATATATGAGCTTTAAAAATTTGAGTTAGTTAATTATTGAGTTATTTTGTTATTTCCAGGAACTTCATGAAGTTTCAGCAACTTGGGTGATTTTTTCATCTCTTTTTCATGTCTTCTCTATTTTATAGTGGTTTGTTGGTCGATCCTTTCCTTTGGATCACCATTTTGAGAAACTGATATTGATTTGATCAAATTGATATGAATCCCCACTGTCAATAGTGCTTCACAACGTCAATTTGTTGAAATATAATTTCAGTTTTCTTAGGAAACATTTGTGTTTCATCTCTCATAATTCATTGTGAGTGAGACAACTAGTTCTTTCTGTTTTTGAAAATTGAAAACCGAGTTTTTTAGGGTAAGTGCTAAGAACATTTCATAATGTTTACCTTTAACTGGAGTTGATAGTACCAATGTTAAGATGTATTCTAATCCACATTATTAAGGTCTGTCTCATCTTTCTGAGAGAGTGCATTCATTTTGAGACACCAGGAAGTCAGGAACTATCCAAAGAGCTGGTTTCATGATACCTCAGATCACTTAGTATCACTTGAAATCCTCAGTTATTTATGCTGAAAATTGTATAAAAAATGATAAAAAAGATTGTCATTCTAAAATCATTACCTCTCTTTTATAGGTTCACTGGCAAGAGACCCTTAGAGGACATGTTGCTGGAATACTCACGAGTCACAGGGTACTGATTGCTTCTGCAGATCTAGATGTACTCTCTAGCAGTTCAACCAAGTTTGATAAAGGACTACCATCTATATCCTTGATTTATCTGTATAACTTTTACACCCTCTTCTATATATATAGGGCAATGTTTAAATTCAGTATACACTAGTGCATTGAAACATAGCCCCCCGATGCACAGCATCTCAGAGCCATTTAGCCATTCGCGAAAACCTATCCCGCCGCTTTTATTGGCTGCTTGATGCACAATATCCAAACTGTGTTTGAATGCGCTAATAGTGCATTCAAGCATTGCTCTCTATATGTGTGTGTGTATGCATGTGTAGAATCTCAGCCATCCGATACACCCCATCCCGTCGAATGTTGCTCCGGGACACTGATGCATACACGACGGGTCTCACCTTTTTCTGCCGTGGACGGATTTCCATCCACGACATTGCACCTCTGAACACTATTTTGTATGTATATATAATCGATATATCATTTACTTATTACACCTTTATGCCTTTCTGTTAAACACTTAACTTCTTGGCACTTTCGATCCCTTCTCTGGGTTGGGCCAGCACTTCTTTTTTCCAGTGCAACTGCAGTTAGTCTTCTTGGGTGGGATAGCAGAGTTCGGACCATTCTATCTATTTGTATGCCCTGCTCAGGTGATATTCTTTTAATTTTTCTCATTGTTTCTGTGTTCTGGACACTTAAAAAAATTATTCTCATAAGGTAGGATGGCTTTGATAAATCCCTTCTAAAACTTTCATTCTGTATTTGCTTCTTTTTGATGCAGTGTTAGTTGGTGCCTTGAATGATCGGCTATTGCTCGTAAATCCAACAGAAATAAATCCTAGACAGAAAAAAGGGGTCGAGATAAGGACCTGTCTTGTAGGGCTGCTTGAGCCTCTCCTCATCGGATTTGCAACGATGCAACAACACTTCGAGCAGAAGCTTGATCTTTCAGAGGTTTTATACCAAATAACATCAAGGTTCTATTCAATCTTCACTGAATGTTTTCAGCTGCAGTTATCCAACCAATTAAACTTGTCTTGTATATGGTTGTCAGATTCATTGAGATTGGTTGTCATTCCTTTTTTTTATTCCTTTGTATGCTATGCACATATGGTTCATACCTTGAATATAAGGTTTATCTATGTTGTACATGAAATCAATTAGCAGCTTCTAAGCCGTTGTAATTTTTTTGTATATGAAGGTTTGACAGTTTGCGCATTACTCCGAGGTCTCTGGATATATTGGCTAAAGGCTCCCCTGTTTGTGGGGACCTAGCTGTATCATTATCCCAAGCTGGTCCTCAATTTACGCAGGTGTGCTTAATTTTCTATATTTTGTGTAGCTTCATTCATTATCTTATTAGCATTTTCCTCTTAAAAAAGTTTTCAATGTATTTTAGGTACTGCGCTGCATTTATGCAATCAAAGCTCTCCGCTTTTCTACTGCTTTATCAGTTTTGAAGGATGAGTTTCTGCGATCAAGAGATTATCCTCAGTGTCCTTCTACTTCTCATTTGTTCCATCGCTTTCGGCAGCTGGGATATGCATGCATAAAGTATGTTGATTTCATGATTGTTTCATCTGTGGTCAATATTCATATGCAAGTTCTGTCAAAAAATATTCATATGCAAGTGCTTATGAGCTGTGTAGATTCATGACTCTAGAGTCACCTATTCGTTGAGTGTTTTTCTGGTACATAGAATTCTCATTTGGCATCAACATGAAAAGTATTTCTGTCCTGCTCTTATTGCTCAATGCTTTACTACTGAGCTGCACTTCTAGATTTCTGCCTTATGATTTTTTGATGAGACTATTTCTGCATGTAGATGATGGCCATAATTTATCTACTGCACACTAGATTCATTATATATTATGCAAATTGAGAGTTGTGTTTGTTAGTTTGATGTACATTGTATGTCCATTCCCTAACTGCTTATGCTTTTGAGTGAGATGGTTACTTAACATGGTAATAAAGCTCTTGTTTCTGAGGTCATGGGCTCATATCTTGTTTCCTCCATTTATTAAATCCAGTATTACCCCATTTATTTATTTCTCCATGTGAGAAGGGGGGGGGGGGGGGGGGGGGGTTGGTTGGTTTACCTTGATATACATTGTAGGTCCATTCCCTAACAAATAAAGCTTTTGGGTGAGAGGGTCACTTAACAGCTTTCAATCATTTATTATTTTGGAACTTATGGACTAAGATGAGCACATGCTACTTTACATTCAATTTATCATGAGAATTACTATATATGAAGGTGAAGGTAGCTTTGCTAGTAAAAAAAGATGCAATGCATCTAGGATTAATGAAACTTGAGCTTGTAGTCATAGTGAAATTTGATTCATAGAAGAGTTAAAGAATAGAATAAAGGACTATATAGTGGAGCGTGAATCGGTTGCCTTATATTTCATGTGTTCTCTTTGAAAGATCACCATCCCATAAAATTGGGATCGACTGTAAAGAAGATTGACAAGTAGTTTCCAGACTGATTGTCAAATGGCATCAACTCCCTAATAATGATGTATGGAACCTGATCAATGTAGCTTAACATGAGAGGGGCATCAAGAAACCTAACAAGCTTGTTGGCCGATAGACCTATCTTAATGACCACACAATAAAAGCTCCAGTAACCATAAAATGCAAGAAAAAATAAAATAAAAAATATACGAAAGAGTTACATATATCAATTCTCTTGCCAAATACAATTTAAGTAATATCCATTATGACCTCGCATATCTATTTTGGGTGACACTCTGAATCCTCCGTCAATCATTACTATTGATTATTATATCTGTTGCCAGAACAAGCTTTAGCTTTTCCGTATTTTTTTTTCTAACAACTTCCATCATCGCTATTTTAGGTCTTCCCTTCTTTCTAGAACTCTCTACAAACCCGAGATCCTCTCCGAACTGGTCATATATATTGTGATTTGTTGCACAACATCCCCATCTGTGACATCTCCATGACAGAGAGAGGTGGAGCCCTTCCCGCCTTCTTCCATGCCCGGGTGCGATTCACTCGTCCCGCCAGGCCGCATTAGATGACCAAACATACGCTCACACAAACACACACACGCACACATGAGACTCCCTGTGCCCTCCAAATCTTTTGTAGTGACTCATCGCGCGCGCGCGCGCGTGTGTGTGTGTGTGTGTGTGTGTGTGTGTGTGTGTGTATATATATATATATAGAGAGAGAGAGAGAGAGAGGAAATAGGAAATGAGCTGCCAGCCTATTTCGGTAAAATGGGCAGCCACCCAATTAAAGCCCTTAGGAGTTTTAGAATGTACTGTTTATATATATATATATATATATATATATATATATATATATATATATATATATATATATATATATATATATATATATATATATATATATATATATATATATATATATATATATATATATATATATATATATATATATATAGAGAGAGAGAGAGAGAGAGAGAGAGAGAGAGAGAGAGAGAGAGGAATGTTACAGTGAGCTAGCTATAAGCTGCCATTTTAGAAAGTGAGCTGCTGGTATTTTCACCCCCCTAGAAGTTTTGGAATTTGATAAAATTTGGTGAAGGTGTTGTCTAGGGTAAGATGATCATCCTCACTAATTTTTATCAAATTCCAAAAGTTATAGGGTCATCAAATGGTAGAAGCAAAATCTGTCATTTTCTCCCCCGGCAGCTCACAGCTCAACGTAACAGCCCTTTCCCTCTCTCTCTCTCTCTACATATATATATATATATATATATATATATATATATATATAGAGAGAGAGAGAGAGAGAGAGAGAGAGAGAGAGAGAGAGGAAACGGGAAATGAGCTGTCAGCCTATTTCGGTGAAATGGGTAACTACCCATTTGAAGCCCTTAGGAGTTCTAGAATGTACTGTTTTTTTGTGAGCATAAGCACGTTATCTTAGATAGAACAACCATCGTTATCAAGTCGGAAGTTGGGAAAAAATCGGCTAGGGGAGAAGTCGGAAAGGTCAGGAAACAAATGGTAGAATTTTCGAACATATTTATATATATAGATATTACAATAGTTTTTTTTAGCAATACATGGTAGGATTAAAATGCAATTAATCGGGATTAAAATGTGTAAATCTGGATTAAAACGTGAAAATCGATACTTTTTTATAAAATCATGACTTTTTAAAAAACCCGGGAAAGAGTTACGTAGAGAATGTTTATTGAATAAATCCTGTTTTAATCGAGACTTTTTCAAAAAATCGGAGTTTTTGGTAACAAAGATTGCACCCACAAAAAATCAGCACATTCTAAAACTCCTAGAAGCATTAAATGTTAGAAATTTTATTGAACGTCTATTGTAACCGTTAATATAGCATTTGATGCCACTAAAAGGTTTAAAATGTGCTGATTTTTTGTGGGTATTCTATCTAAAATAAGGTGCGTATGCTCACAAAAAATCAGCACATTCTAATACCCTTAGGGGCATAAAATAAGCTACTGCCCATTTCGCTGAAATAGACCTCCAGCCTATACCTGTATCCTCTATATCTCTCTATCATAATAATAATAATAATAATAATAATAATAATAACAATAATAAAATGTGGCGTGCGGTGTCGCATCGTAGCCGTTGATGCACCTGTTGCATGCGTGTGATGTATGCAGCGGGTGCATTGCACAATTGTGGTGTGACACCGCATGCACTGTACGCCGCACCTTAACAACCCTCTCTCTCTCTTTTTGTGTATATATATATATATATATATATATATATATATATATATATATATATATATATATATATATATATATATATATAGAGAGAGAGAGAGAGAGAGAGAGAGAGAGAGAGAGAATACGGGGTATGAGCTGCTGGGTATGAGCTGACAGCCCATTTGGGCATTTGGGCTGTCAGCTCACAGCCCTCCGATCGTGATCAACGACCGTCCGTTTAAAAAAAAAACCCACCGAACCCACTTCTCTCTCTCTCTCTCTCTCTCTCTCTCTCTCTCTCTCCTTCGCTGAAGCTCAAACGCGACCCGACGCCGACCTCTCCCGTCTCTGGCCCCGGTCCCCTCCGGCGCCCGCCTTCGGCCTGCACCCCCGGTCCCCTCTCGCGCCCGCCTTCGGCCTGCACCCCCGGTCCCCTCCGGCCCCCGACCCCTGCGCCCCCGGCCCTGCGCCCCCGGTCCCCTCCGGCGCCTGCCTCCGGCCCGGCCCCCCGCCCTGCTCCCGCGACCCCTGCGCCCCCGGTCCCCTCCGGCGCCCGCCTTCGGCCTGCGCCCCCGGTCCCCTCCGGCCCCCGACCCCTGCGCCCCCGGCCCTACGCCCCCGGTCCCCTCCGGCGCCTGCCTCCGGCCCGGCCCCCCGCCCTGCTCCCGCGACCCCTGCGCCCCCGGTCCCCTCCGGCCCCCGACCCCTGCGCCCCCGGTCCCCTCCGGCGCCTGCCTCCGGCCCGGCCCCCGTCCGCCGCCCCCTGCGCCTGTCTCCAGCCTGGCCCCTGACGGGGCTGCCGCTCGCGAGAGAAAGGGAGAGGGAGAGAGTGGGTTCGGTGGGTGTTTTTTTTTTAATTTTAAACGGACGGCCGCTGATCACGATCGGAGGGCTGTGAGCTGACAGCCCAAATACCCAAATGGGCTGTCAGCTCATACCCCGTATTCTCTCTCTCTCTCTCTCTCTCTATATATATATATATATATATATATATATATATATATATATATATTCGTGCTTTGTTTGTGTGTGTGTGTGTGTGAGAGAGAGAGAGAGAGAGAGAGAGAGAGAGAGAGAGAGAGGGAGATTATGCTGATTACTTACTAGACATGAACATGAACATATTTACATTTGTTGAGTTTTATGGTGATGAATTTTACATGCTATTTATGGCTTGGAGACACTACAGTCCATCAAATTCCCTTGCATCTATTGCCCATCTTTGTTTTTAGAATCCAGAGGTCTGTATCTAGCACGCACTGCAGTTGCTAATGATGCTTCTGCTGTCTCCTTACAATACCATGTCTTCCTGCTTGATTTTGGAATGCGATGAGTAATCTGTGCTGCACTTATTCCAGATATGGACAGTTTGACAGTGCCAAAGAAACTTTCGAGGTCATTGCAGATTTTGAGAGCATGCTAGATCTGTTTATATGCCACTTGAACCCAAGTGCCATGCGGCGTCTTGCTCAGAAGTTAGAAGACGCTGCCACAGATTCCGAGCTCAGGCGATACTGTGAAAGGATCCTAAGAATCCGTTCAACCGGATGGACACAAGGTATCTTTGCTAATTTTGCTGCCGAAAGCATGGTGCCTAAAAGTACCGAGTGGGGTGGTGGAAACTGGGAGATTAAGACACCCACCAATATGAAGGATATACCTCAGTGGGAGCTAGCAGGGGAAGTAATGCCCTACATGAAAACCAGTGAAGGCGGCATCCCGTCCATCATTGCAGATCATATCGGTGTTTACTTGGGCGCAATTAGAGGAAGGGGCAATGTGATTGAAGTCAGCGAGAAGAGTCTGGTTAGAGCATTCACAGCAACGAGTGATGAAAACAAGGCTCGGACGTTGTCTGAACAGCTATCCAAGCAGAGCAACGCAAACTCGAGCGGCGAATCAAAGAACAATTCTATAATGGAGACTTTGAGTAAGCAATTGGGAGGCGTTGTCGCTCCTGGAGATGAGCAGGCGAAAGCTGAGGAAGAGTTCAAAAAATCTTTATATGGAGTGGTTGATGGTAGCAGCAGCGAGGAAGATGAAACAACATCGAAGACGAAGAAAATACGCATACGAATTCGTGACAAGCCGGCCGCCACCCCTGCAGTGGATGTCAACAAGATCAAAGAAGCCACGAAGCAGTTTAGACTTGGTGAAGGTTTAGGCGGTCCGGCAAGGCCTAGGTCCTCATCAGGAGGAGCTCATGATCTCTCACTGCTCTTACCACAACCGGCGGCTGTTACTTCTGCAACTACGACCGTTGATATGTTTGGAACCGAGGCTTCGTCAGCACACCCCCCGATGCAGCCTAACCCGATGGTTAGTGGCATGGGAGTGTCAGCCGGACCTATTCCGGAGGACTTTTTCAAGGACACCATATCCTCACTCCAAGTTGTGGCTTCGTTGCCGCCTCCTGCGCCGTCCGTTCCGAGAGCTGATCAAAATAATCAAAGTATTGATGGGAACAGATCAGCTCCCAATCATAATGTGATATCTGATATTCGCCATCCAGATGGCAGCGTGCCATCTCAAGTGGCTCAACAGCCTGTTACTCCCCTTGAGGTCATTGGATTACCTGATGGTGGAGTCCCCCCACAGTCACACATTCATGCTCCTCGGACTCCCAGTCCTTCACAGCCGCTTGATCTCAGTTCGCTTGAAACTCCAGGATCCAACTCCGGGGTCGCTGCCGTGAAGTCTCCCCATCCCCCCTCTCCACCTACTGCTGTGCGACCCGGACAGGTAATTTTTTTTTTGTTTAAGGTGGTGGTATGTATTTTCTCGTATTCTTAATGTTCATTTTGTATAGGTACCCCGTGGTGCTGCTGCTTCAGTATGCTTCAAGGTAGGGCTTGCTCACCTTGAGCAGAATCAACTTCCTGATGCATTGTCATGCTTGGATGAAGGTTTCTTGGCTCTCGCTAAGGATCAGTCCCGTGGAGCTGACATCAAAGCTCAAGCCACTATTTGTGCACAGTACAAGATTGCTGTGGCATTACTACAGGTATCATACCATGCAGTAGCCATTACCATCTATCCGGTAGGATTGGAGTTTGAACCACCACCATTCGGTCCGTGCGTACATTTCTAAAAAAAGAGAAAAAACTCAGATCTCTCTAGGAAAACTCAATTGTGAATCCCTAAGTACCTGTTTAGATTTGATTTTCAGTCCCCAGTTTTTGATCCCTGATTCTGCTGGAATCAGATTCCCACAAAAGCCTGTTTGGACGCAGTGCTAGAAGCTGATTCCCACAGAAGCTAGAATCAGTTTTGTTTAGAAAAACCTGATTCCAGTAGAAGCATCCGAGAGCAGCTTCTGCTTCTGGATTCTGCAAGAATCTGGTCGGAGCAGAATCTATTCCAAAACAGGCCCTAAGCAATTATTGTTGTTGTCTCTGTGCCCATCTGTTGTAAACCTTTTCCTCTTCAATGTCATCACAGGAAATCGCGCGCCTACAGAAAGTCCAGGGCCCGGGCGCGGTCAGCGCCAAGGATGAGATGGCAAGGCTCTCCCGCCATCTCGGCTCCCTGCCCCTGCTTGCGAAGCACCGCATAAACTGCATCAGGACCGCCATAAAGCGGAACATGGAGGTGCAGAACTACGCGTACGCGAAGCTGATGCTCGACCTCCTCCTCTCCAAGGCCCCCCCGAACAAGCAAGACGAGCTGAGGAGCCTGATCGACATGTGCCTCCAGAGGGGGCTGTCGAACAAGTCCATCGATCCGATGGAAGACCCCTCTCAGTTCTGTGCCGCTACACTCGGCCGGCTCTCCACCATCGGCCACGATGTTTGTGACCTCTGCGGCGCCAAATTCTCCGCTCTCACCACGCCCGGATGTATTGTATGCGGTATGGGAAGCATCAAGAGGTCGGATGCTCTCGCCGGGCCTGTGCCCTCGCCGTTTGGGTGACACATGTGCAGATCAGTTTCTTTGTGACTATTATCTGTATTGTTTGTTGTTAGAAATATTGTGTTGTTATGAAGGTTTTCAAAGAGTGAGGAATTGGCTTTTTGGGCGGGGAAGGACTTTTTTTCGGGGTGATTTGTCCAGTCTTTGGGCTGTTTTTATCCATATTGGGACAGTGATTTTAAAGTCCTAATGATTTTGTGAGCTGTGGTGTTTCACTTCGATTCTCTGATAGGCACATCGTGGACTTATTTGTAGGGGAGAGCTGTCTTATTTATCTATTCAGTGGATTGATTCCCAATCTAGTTAAGACAATATCATTGATTTCTATTGAGATACACATTCATTTCTTGTTTTTGGGTAAAAAAAAATTTGGACCATTTATCGATTTGTGTCATCTTCATACACATTCATTATATGTGATTTTTTTTTTGGGAAAAAAATTAGACCATTTCTTGATTTGTGTCATCCTTTCGCATTCGCAGGGGCTATGCTAATCTTCTCTGTATCGTTCCAATTTTGTCGGATGTTTAAGAAGAGTTCTTACTAATTATAGCATTTGTTTTAAACTAAATGCGGACTTTTGTTTATTTTTTACAAAATTTCACAAATTCCTAAACATGATTTTAGTTTATTTTTCCTTGCACAAACACCGCGTTGGGAAAGGGTGAATGATATTTTTTTTCAAACTATAGGGGGATATTTGTAGGGTTTTAAACATGCATGAGGGGGTGTAAGTGCTAATCAGTCAAACTACAAGGAGGTATGTGTAATTTGCCCTAATAAATATAGATTTTACACAAATTTACCTTTCCTCCTAAGCTAGATTCATTGTCATTCAAATCCTTCATCACCACTGCCATCCGAGTAATGTTTCATTTGCCCCTTATGGAAGTATGTATCCATTTCTCAGTTCTCACAAGACCCCCCAAGCGATCCTCGCGTATGAGTTACACAATACAATGAAAGAGTGAGCGAGACACACACACACACACACACACACACACAGAGAGAGAGAGAGAGAGAGAGAGAGAGAGAGAGAGAGAGAGAGAGAGAGAGAGAGAGAGAGAGAGAGAGAGAGAGAGCATTGGGCCCAAATTTGGGCCGCATTAATACTATGTCGAGTCGGTCTTCAAGTTAGACCTATTAAAAAATATACATTTGCTAGGCCCAAGCCCAGCCCATCGCTAGCTTTAGGCACATGTAGGGGTGCAAGTTGGCATGGAAAATATACACGCTTTCAATGGATTATTTAGCGATTTAACTTCTAAGAAATATTGACAAGAATTCTCTAATCATTCATCACCCGGGTGCCAACCCTTTAAGAATGGCGCTGACCAAAAACCTAGAAGTCCAACCGATCAATAAGTAGACCTAAAACCTTCATTGACAACAGATACAGTCCTAAGTAAAAATGACTGGTAAAAAAGGATTCATAGAGTCGACCTCAAGTTGATGGGACATGGCTTGATGGTTATGGTTTTGCTAACTATATACGTTCATGAGAGGTGCAAATCAATGAGCTCCATACAAAATTACAAATGTATAGTCCACAAATGTGGGTGAGGAGGTTGTGTGTTCGACTCCTCTCCCACCTCAATTTACCTAGGAGTGTTGTGGGATATTCCGAGCGGATTGGACTTCATTCCTGAAGGAATTAGTCCGAGTCCATGTGTGTTCGACTCCCCTCCCACCTCAATTTACCTAGGAGTGTTGTGGGATATTCTGAGCGGATCGGACTTCATTCCTGAAGGAATTAGTCTGAGTCCATAGTGGGTCCTTACCAGTGTTTTGAAAACTGGACCTGCCCAGACGGTTCGACCGATTTGGACTAGAACAGGAACATGTTTCGGTTGGATCTTTGAATAATCTAGTTTGTTTGTTAACCCAGGAATCAAGTCTTGTCAGTGAAAGAATTTAGTATATATATATATATATATATATATATATATATATATATATATATATATATATTTTCATGCGGCTCAAACGGTTGAATCATCCGTTTGAATAGATTTGGACCGAACTGGATGACTTTTCGGTTCGCCTTCCGGTCCGGTTTTGAAAACACTGGTCCTTACATGTGCTGTAAATCTCAGCTGTAGATGCAGTTGTCCTCAACAAAGAACACGTGGGCCGTCCCCTTGACCCCGATCCAGCTGCACCCGGGTGCCTTCCTCACCCCTTTCCGCCTCATCTCCGCCCTCACCGCCCCTTCCTCCTCGAACCCTCCTCCCTCCGCGTACATGCGGCACAGTGCCACGTGGGCAGCCGCATTCCCCGAGTCCAGCTCCATCACCCTCCGCGCTGCCGCCTCCGCCACCCACACCGCCCCACCGCCTCCGCCCATCCCGCACGTGCCCAGCAGCGCCCCCCACACCTCCACTCCGGGCGGCTGGACCGCCGCCACTCCCTGCACGAACCGCTCCGCCTCCCCCGCCCTCCCAGCCCGGCCCAACATGTCCACAACGCAAGCGTAGTGCTCCGGCCCGACCGGGCTGCCCTGGTCCACCATGTACCGGAAGATTTCCAATCCCCGGTCCACCATCCCAGCGTGGGAACACGCCGTCAACGCCCCCAACCACGCGCCGCCGCTCGGCTCTTCCCTCCCTTCCCTCTGCATCGCATCGAACAGCTGCAGCGCGTCCCGGGCCCGCCCGTGGTGGGCCATGCCCATGATAGCAGCGTTCCACGACACCACGTCACGTGACACCATCCCGTCGAACACCCGGCGCGCCGCGTCCGCATCGCCGCTCTTGGCGTACATGGAGATGAGGGCGTTGCATAGGATCGTGTCGGCCCACACCGGCCGGGTCTTCGTCATCAGCCCATGGATCTGCTCGCCCACCTCAAGCCGCGCCACCGATCCGGCGGCCCCGGTGAGGGCAGCGAGCGCGTGGTCCGCCGGGGAGATCCCCGCGCCGCCGCGCATCTCCGCGAGGGCCTCGAAAGCCTCCGCGATCCGCTCGTTCCGAACGAGCCCGGAGACCAGGGCCGCCCACGCGGCAGCGTCCCGCTCCGGCATTCTGTCGAACAGGCTCCGTGCCTCCCGGACGTCCCCGGCGTCGAAGTGGGCCGAGACCATCGTGGTCCACGTTACCATCATCGTGATCCACGTGAGCCTCTCCAGGTCGGTGGCGATCTCGTCAAACATACGCCGGGCCTCCTCCAGCCGCCCGGCTCGGACGTAACCGTCGATCATCGAGTGCCAGCAGACGGCGTCGCGCGTGCGGCTGCTCCGGTCGAACACATTGGAGGCCCAGTCCATGATCCCGAACCGGGAGTACATGTGGATCAAGCCCTTGCGTAACCTCCCATCACCACCGTCCATTGCGTTTGCGATTGCGAAGGCATGCACCTGTTTGCCGAGCTTACTGATCCCCAGCCCGGCGCAGGCGTAGATCAGTGACACGACGGTCTCGCCGTTGGGCTTCACGTCGGCCGCCGTCCGGTTCATGTCCCGGAACAGCAGCAGTGCCTCCTCGTGGTAGCCGTTCCATGTGAATCCACCGATCATGGCGGTCCAAGAGACCACATTGCGTGCGGGGGTCATAGCCCGGAACAAATCGTACGCCTCCCAGACGTCGCCGGCGCGGCAGTATCCGGCGATCATGGCAGTCCACGACACCACGTTCGCGCAGCCGCCCATCTGGGCGAACAGCCGCCGGGCTTCCACCATCCGGCCCCTCTCGGCGTAGCCCGCGATCAACGCGTTCCAGGAAGCCGCGCTCCGCTCGGGCATTTCGTCGAACAGCCTTCGTGCGCCCTCGAGATCGCCGCTCCCGGCCAGCCCGGCAATCATGGCGTTCCACGAGACCATGTTGCGCTCCGGCATTACGTCGAAAATGTCCCTGGCTTCACGGATCCGCCCGGCGCGTGCGAGGCCGCAGAACATTGAGGTCCAGGAGACCACGTTTCGCTCGGGCATCAGGGGGAACAGCTCGAGGGCGGCGGCGAGGCGGCCGGAGCTGACGTAGGCGGAGAGCATGGCGTTCCAGGTGACGATGTTGCGGAGGGGCATGAGGTCGAAGAGGGCACGAGCCTCGTCGACGAACCCGACGCGGGCGTAGCGGGATAGGGCGGAGGTCCACCGGACGACTGCGCTGCTGCTCCAGTGTTGCGTTTCATCGACCAGGCGGCGGGCCTCATCGATGTCTCGACGGGACAGGGATCGGAGGACGAGGAGCTCGGGATCCTCGGTGTCAAACGATCGTATGGTGCGCACAGTTGGATGAGATAGAGTGGTTTCAGTGGCGGCGGCGGCGGCGGCGGTGGCATGGAGTGAGCGCAATGGTAGCCGCAGCCTGGAGAAAAGGTTGCGCGTCGAGGGCATCAGGCGGGTCACGTGTTCACTAGTCCTTGTTCTTAATTCTTGTTAGTGGGTCGGATTGTCCTCAGCCCAAACGAAGCAGATTCGATCCATATTTGCTGGAACTCTAGCTTGGTGGAATTTGAGAGCTGGGAGATAGGTCTGGTTTGATCAAGTTGAAGATGATCGTGGGTGTAAATTTTGGCTAAGGGTCTAACAACTCTATCTGGGACCCGCGACGATACTTTTTGGGCTCATCAATACTATCTTGGATCCACGACAGCACTTAGGAGCCCACCAGCCTTGCCTGGATCCCCCGATGATTGTTCGGGGCCCAATAATCGGCCTACAGAAACCGTCCCAAGATCTCGATGTTTCTAAATCTCTATAACTAGCAAACCCGACACATTTCTGATTACAAAATCTTTCCCCGTTTTAAGAGTTGCAGAACTCTAGCGAAAAACACCACCGAAGTTTTTTGGAATCCACTCTTGAAGAACTTTTTTTTTTCTTCCTAACCCTTCTCTTTCACTGAATGCTTGTATCAATAACCCGGCTTGTCAATATGTTGTTTAACACTTTTGAGTTAGTGGATTCAATGTTACATCTTATCGCACGAAGATATAAGCTTTGGCCAAACCTCGATACCGAATCACTATATCAATTCTCTCTACCCTCTTAAGTTTTATATTATTCAACATTCTAGTCAAATCAAATAAAATCGATTGATGGTTGGTGGAAGTCGTCAAGCGGCAGAAGATCATCCCCCACAATTATCCCCCTTCCATACCCTATCCCCTCTCCGGCACGTCCGTCACTGGCAGCTCCGCCGAGTCCCCTCCCCACTCTTCTTCCTCTTTCCCATCGTCGGGGACTTTGCCTCCTTTGACACCTGCTTCTAACATCGGCACATCATTTGATGTAAGTAAGAAGTTTCCTCGAATGCTTTTCTGAAAATTAAACACATTCATTTTTAAGAATATTCTTCTTACACAGACCCATCCAGTAAAATAAATTAATTATTCTTTTTTTTACATCCAAATTCACAAGTGATAATGGCACTCACTTGACAAAGTCACCTTCAACAACACATGTTCAGAAGATTTCAACAGCCCACACCTTCAGAAGATTACAGCCCTGAAGAATGAAGATGACAACCAAAGAATCATTTTCTTGAAATGCAGACCCACTATGTACATCCCTGTACATGAATCCACTAATGCTTCCATCGACCGATTTTTGGATCGACGCTAAAAAGCCTCAGAACATGCTGTACTCATCTTCATTGCTCGTCTGGAGGAAGCACACGATCGCAGTTGCGAAAACAAGGAACGAAGAAAGCTCCATCGCCAGAGCTTCCCATCCAATGATATGTGCATGCTTCAGTATACATGGTATCGCAATGCTCCCTACTATCGAAGCTCCGGTCAAGAACTTCGTAAAATCCTCCCAGCTGTTACCACGGCATAGAATCACAAAACCCATTTAAGACCCAAAACCATGTGAACAGAAGGCCTTCAAGACCCAAAACAATTTAAATAGCCTAAGCCCCATATAAAAGGAAGGCCTCAAACCCACTTAAATAGCCTAAAATCTCATATAAAATAAAAGCTTACAAACCTAATTAAAATAAAAACCATCCTGCTATATAGTAATTAATTACTATTATTTGTATTTATTTAAAGTTTTTGCGTTAGGCCTCAACTTGTATCGAGTCGGCCCTGCATCATCATCATCATCCAAGCCTTATCCCATCAAAACGGGGTTGACTATAACACATTGATCAAAATTTTCCGACCAGCCATCGACCTGACGTCAACCCTCTAAGATTGGTACAAAAAACATAACCAAGGCAAGTTGGTAAATAGGGGCACATATGCCAAGAAATATAAAAGGCCAGTTGGCGGGTAGGGAGACCTACCCTTGTTGGTTATGCAGTTTAAGCTCAAGTATCTAGGGAGGAAAGAGTTTTTACAAGGAGGATAGAAGGCAAGATTTGATATTGGGAATGTCGTTCAAAATTGTGACAGCACATTATAAGCCAAAGAGCTTAAATGAAACAACATTCCCACTACACCATCGGCATGAATAAAATTCAGAATTACCAACCTATTCCCATCGCTCGACATGATTGAGGAATTGTCCGACCCCGCAAAGAACAACAAAGGCATGGGAAGAAGTACATACATCAATGCTGTAGCAAAGATTAGTTGTAGCAAAATTAATTAAGTTCTGTCTCTTCAAACAAAACAAATCATTCAAGCTATTAGGCTCATTACCAGTTAGCATTGGCCACCAATTGTTGTACAAAGCACATGCCTGCAAAATCACAAAGGTCAGATAAGGGCCCACGAGAGGCATCGATTTCAATGGATGGGGCCTACATTAGCAATACCAAAAGCCAATGCTGACAAAGAAGAGAATGATACTAACCAAAATTTGCAACACGATTCCACCAGAGACCATGATCGCCAACAGAGCAAGCTTTCCGGTGTGAAGGCAGGCAATCATATAGCGGGGTAAGCCTGCCATTCTTTAGACTGGTGCCAATCAACTAGAAACTTCTAACCCTAGGGATCAATCAGTTGGAGCCTATGTAGATGGAAACAGGGAAAATACGTTCTCCATAAACATCGGAATGTGAGGAAGAAGCATAATAAGTTCTCCATAATCTTGTCTTAAATGGATTGAATATATGATCTCTTAGGTTGAGGTAATTGTTGCCTAGGAAAATCCCAAGGGTTTATAATCGTAAATACCTCAACCTAAGAAACAAAATTAAATTCAGTCATCTATTTGTAACTCTTGGGATTTTCCTAGGCAACAATTACCTCAACCTAAGAAACATAATAAGTAAAACCTTTAACACTCTAATCACACTGTTATATGCCAAAGTAATGACTAAAGAAAACCATAAAGACATTTATGTTCTAATGAGCTTCTTGTAGGCAATGAAAACTTGGCAAAACGGACATGTTTGGTGTCTCTAACGGATCCAAAGGAAGCCTCATGACTTTCATTGAGTATCCCAAAAACATATTTTAAGCCTAATCCGGAATTATGGATGCCCAGATCACAAATTACGGCCTTCGGAAGTAGTGATTCTTGCTAAATCCCAAAATAGCCAAAAATGAAGATAGGGATTAAAAAACTATAAAAAATTAAAAAAATTGACTCGATGTAAATCTTATGATCTAATGGCATCAACTATCAGCTAGAGTTTGGAGTAGAATGACCGGGAAAAAGGTTAAGAAAACATGGGACTACTCATAGTTAAGAATAAGAGGTATTAGGATGGGGAAGATGCTCAAAGAAAACATGTTGATCAATAGATGCAAAGTTGGCATGACGGGATCATAGCATCAATAGCCCATATTGTTGCCCAAAAAAAATATAGAAGTAGTAGATCAAGGGGAAAGATTCATCCAGTCTTGTAAGAGAGTAAAAACTGAAACACGTAGCAAAAATATGTTGACAGTTGGAAAGAGAGGGAGAAACTAAAGTTGTACGATTGATGGAACAGATTACAACCAATATTTTATTGGAACAGAATTGCGTGGGCATAAAAGCCAAAGTAAGAATTGAACGAGTTGTCCCCAATATGTGGTGGTGCTTGCACTGAGTAACACACCATTCTATTTATGAACTCCTCTGCAGGAGAGTTGGGATAGGTATCCTAGGCAACACGATATGAGAGAGAGAGAGAGAGAGAGAGAGAGAGAGAGAGAGAGAGAGAGAGAGAGAGAGAGAGAGAGAGAGAGAGAGAGAGAGAGAGAGAGAGAGAGAGAGAGAATGTCTCTAAATCTAGTTTGTAAAACTTCAATGATCTTAAAAAAAAATTGGTGTAAATGAAGGTAACAAATGCCTGAAATTTTTAAGACAATCAAATATATTGTGCATGAAGTAAATCCATGAATAACCAGAATACTCATCAACGGATGTAACATAATATTCAATGATTGTTATGATGGGTAGATCTTAAGTAGGGCACTTCGAAAAGTCAGATCTTCGGCTTTGATGACATCAATATAATGAAAAATCCTCTACTGCAGTACAGTTTTCAATGGATCAGCAGCTTTGTGGGCATCTTGTGACTTGTGTTCATTCATTCCATCTGCAACAAGTGCATTGTTAACCACTGGATCATTGTGTGGTACATTCACTTATCACTATCATCATCATGTAGTGGTTGTGTTAATCAATCATCCAATTATTGTCCTTTTTCATAGAAACGGCATAAGCCAGTCATCCCTTGTAGCATACCATACAGTCGTGCCAGCTTCTTCATTCATTATCCACCACTTGCTGAAGTTCAATATTTAAGAAAGGATCTTGTGGCTCTAAAACCAGAAACATGCAGATAGATATGTAGATCCAGTAGCACGGCGATCGAAACTTCAAACGACTTTGGTAATACTCATCCAAAAGAGAAGAGACCTAGCACGAAGAAGGGGGAGAAAGACGAGAAAACCAAAGATGAATTCATTAGCTCATCATGCGATGAAATCCTTACATTATTGAGTTGTGAGAGCCAGGGAGGGGCACAAAAGTTATTATTGCTTCGACATACAGTTCATGCAGAAGCATTTGATAGGACTCATTCCTCTATCCCACCGTGATTGTGAATATAGTAGTGTCTCTTCTACTAGTCATCTTAGATCTAAAAGGATCTTGGTGGGCCTTCAAATCCCTTAAGTATAGGGATGCAGATCTGCTTTTGTAGTCGGCTTTATAAATATGAAAAATAGGATCTAAGGCACCACATAGTGAGGTTGGATCATCTAGGGTTCATGTGGCCTACAATTTGCGATGGTAATCCATCGATGAACGCCACCTAGCACGAGTGCATCCCGAACGTTGCGATGCCTGGCGGAGTCTGCGCTCACAATCGCTTAGGTTTAACACTGCTATTCTCCGTTATCCCAGTTAGAGAAACAAACAAAAAGAAAAAACAAAACCCCTAACTCATCTTCCTCACCCCAAAGTCTTATCTCTGCTCGTCCTCCTCTCACGCTGCTTTCTATGACCATAAAAAAACATTCTTTTTCTCAACTCACCTTGCTACCTCTGTTCTCTCTCACCCAAAAGCCCTCTCCTCTTGCCTTCTCACTCGTTACGCCTCGATCCCAAGCCAAGTAGTTCGATTAATAAGTGGAAAAAATTCTTGTTCTCTTCATCACCTTTTTCTGATTTTCCTTTTGTCTTGTTGTTTTTAAAGACGACAATAGGCGGATGAGTTCTTCCTTTTCGTTGTTCTTGTTGATATTGCAATGTCAGTGAGCAAAACCCTAAATTCTTTGAGCAGTAATTCTGCTAAAGCTTTTAAAATTGTCCAATGTTCAAACATCGACTTGGTTATCAAATAAAGTTTTAAGTATAACTTCCTACTCTTGATTACATTCTTCTTGCATAAGAAATTTGGCAAACAATTGCTAACCTTCTTACAAGAATCATAAAACATGACGATATCTAATGGAGCGCTTAGCTGTTGAGGTTGGAGAAGTCGACACATTGTGTTGCTAATAGGATTGTTTCTATGTTATCTATGGATTTTGCTTCAACGGTTCATGACGGTATCTGCCTGATTCATGTCACGTCGCCTGAAGCATCATCACATTTGTTGGATAAAGTGAGAAGGCACTTCACCAGAAGGCTGCGATATTGGTTCGTACGACGTGGTATGCATCGGGGACGACTGCCATCATGAAATGTAAGAGCCAACAACCGTAGAGGATTGGAAGCCAACCATATTAGATGAGCGAAATGATTTTCCAGGATCTATATTTGAAAGTTGAAAACAAACCTGCCGACCTCGATTCCAACCTACAGATTTAGGAAGGATAGGATGTAGGGGATCTTTGTAATTTATGAAATCTTTCTTTGTGCAATCTAAGTTTCATTTGATATTTTTGATAAACTAAAACCTATCTTCTATATTTTAATAGTGTTTTGTATAACAATATACAATTAGGATATTGTTAAAAATTGTCATTAAGGTTGTAGTATTAGTCATTGCTTCAATGCCTTGTTGCAAACATAACTCTTACATCGTTTTTTCTTTGGCATCCCTTGTGCAGGTGAAGAAGGTTTTGGACACTTATAAGAGAATTATGGAGTATAATACATCTGACAACCCATGTGAATGTGAAGAAGGTTTAAATAGTGGGTTCTGAATGACTCGCATGTTAGCAACTTAGCATTTGATGTTGAAGATGGCACAAAAAATACAGAATCACATGGGGAGGAAGAGATTGACAATGAAGGTGAACCAAACAGAGATAGCTTGAATAGTGGTGTCACGCCAAATATCAGAGTTGATATGGAGTTTGAACTTGAGGGAAGCCTTACTGATTTTTACAATGAATATGCTAGAATAATTGGTTTTAGGTTTCCCACTTGTATGCTTTTATTAAATGCACATTCATTTGTTTACATTGATCACATTGTGATTCGTGCATGTCGAGAATCGAAGATGTTCCAGGCATAGGACAGGTACTTGGAAAATTATCCAAGTGTTGAGAGTGCCTACTCTTAATGTGCGGTCCAGACCCCTAGTGAGACGGTCCCAACCGTCTTTGAGCGATCCCGATCGCATTGGTTTCAAGGGGGTCCCAAACTGAGTCTGCGGTCCCTAGTCCCAACCCTCTTAGCTTAGGTGGTCCGAAGACTCCGAACCCCCCAACTTGAGGGTCCAAAACCCAGTAGGAAAAGGTCCCCATTGTTGGGTCCCAACCCCCTAATTAGGGGGTCTGGACTCCCATTGTTGAACTTGTGGGTTTATGCAATTTTTAGGGAGCTTTCTTCACTGTATATGAGCCGATCAAATGACCATTGATGGTGGATGACTTACCCTATATATATATATATATATATATATATATATATATATATATATATATATATATATATATATATATATATATATATATATATCATGCTTTCCAGTTTAGGGCATCTCTTTGACAGCCACCATTGAAAAGAGAAGAAATCCCCAAATTGAATATGTTCTTCAAGAGGGAAACTTAAAGTTCCATCTAAACTTTTGATGATTTTTCTTATCGATCTCTCTTGAGTTCTTTGCCAATTCATGTAAAGGATTCATTTAGATGATTTCCTGTTGCATCCACTGATTTCCCCATATAGGAATCCCTAGGAGCCATCACCTTCACCTTCTTCCATATCCGATGGTGTGAAGTGTGAACAGTCGCTTGGAGGGTGGATCCTCCTATGAGGGGGAGATCGAACCATCAGATCCGTGGCATCTGGTCTGTATGTCGGATTGGAGAAGCTACCGCAACCTTCTTCACAGAGAGGAGGTAGGAGCGACTCAAGGATTTGGATTGTATTCGTGGACATAAGTGTGAGGAGGAGCAAACGATCGGTTGGCGGACCAGAACCGCTAGGCATAGCGGAGATCGACCAACGTGCCCGTGAAAAGGCAAGGCAACACAAGGCTATACCGGGTTGGGTGAGTTGAGTCTAGTAACATCTTACCTCACATAGTGCACAATCCTAGTATAAGGGTTAAGTAGGGAACCGCTCGAACCACCTAAAAATCTCTTGTGTCAAATTTGAATGCTTCTCTAATTCTTATTACACTTGAGAAATTTTTAGGATTATGTATTATAAACTCACAAAAGCATGAAAATATTTAATCCATCGAAGTGAATTTTTATTTGGGCGTATTTAGTCGTTCCACCTATTCACACGCCTCTAGGTGTTTGTTGTTATTTCGTTTCAACATCATCTTCGTGATTTCAATTTTGACATCATAACTATGATGCCGGGGATGGGGAGTACACTGATGTACGACGGTCAAGTGGCTACGTCCGGCACTCTAGACATCTTCAATAGCGTAGTGACGTAGGACTCTGAGTCCGACATGACAAGAGTATACTTACATTATTTCAAGTTTTCCCTCCAATATGATAAGATAACTCTAGTTAAACATAAAACTCATTAGGTTGATTGCTATAATAATTGCATGCATACATGTATATAGGTCTATGCTATTTAATAAAGAGAGTAACATAGCATTGCTTGCTCAATGTACTATTTATATTTGAAAATGTCGCTACCTGGTAAAATAATTTCTTCATCGTGGATTTTGTGGTCTGACTCGACTCTACTCCAGAATGAAAACGGCCAGTTACAGACCGGTAGCGTCCAAGCTCATTCAATGTGAAATCAACGGCCACGATGTGCGAGGATACTTTCATCACTAGCGGACAACGTGTGCATCACAGCCGTTGCTTGCGCATCAGACGAACTTAGGTGTTACCGGCCTGTTAATGGTCGTTTTCATTACGGGAGCAAAGTTGAACCTTTTGTAATCAATGCGAACAAGGAAAATTTAAAAATAGTAACAATGTCTAGATGTCTTACAAGCGCTGGATATGCTTTATAATCTTTGGATTCAGAGGATACTAAGCCACTTAAACTGCATATCAATTGTGTCTTGTTGTCTCTAGCTAATAGCTCAATTGGTAAGATATATGCAACTCGTGGCCTTGGTCAAGGGTTCAAATAAATGCTACGACATATTTCCTTCTGCTCTGTAGTGGCACGGGGGGCCTCCCTCTTACCTTAGTGGTGAGCCTTTCAGCATGTGGTGTTATTAGAAATTGGGGAATTTCTCTCGCTATTGGTGAGTTTCGATCCCTAGTCTATCTTGTGTCGGTGCACTAACAGGTTATGTATTGACCACTTGGTCCATTCAAAAAACAAATCCCAGGAAATTGGTCCATTCCCATATTCTTTTAATAAACTGGTAGGGGTCAAGGTTGACACCCCCCCCCCTCCCCCTCAATCTTCATACTACCATATTGGGCCCCCCAAGTAAAAATTTCTGGGTCCACCCCTGACTTGGTTGTCACTTGGCCAGTGTCCAACTTGCATAAGTGCATCTTTTACCGCCCACATGCTGCAAGCATAGTAAGCCAATACATGTCATATTCCTATTTTAAGTGTAGGATTTACATGTGATTAAACTCACTTGTAGGCCATTATGTCCTAATCTGAACATATTTAGCATGCAAACTTTTTTTTTTGACATTTGTTAGTCGTTCCAATTACTTGCGGTGAATAGCCGTGCAATGTAAAAATTCTTGCAGTGAACAACCCAATGTAAACATACCCACGTGCCAGTGTGATACCCTTAAGCAATAGTTAATAAATAACTAACTTGGTTGCCTATAGATTGTCCTCTAACCTCATCCATCCTAGTGTGAAGATCGAGTTGAACACTGTGTTGCTCTACGTAATTCTACCTATAGACTCTTTCCAACCTAGAAGACCAACACGAACATATACCCACGCAAGACGATCATGCAAAATAACTCAAACAAAGTAGAACTTGCATTCCATTCATTCATAGAATAAATGGATTTATGGGTATACAACCCAAAACGACCTTTGTTAGTGGACCTAAGATCATGCTTAGTAGAGGAGGCATAAACAATCATTAATATCATTAGAAGTTATCATGTAGAGACATCTCGAATCAAGCTAACACCCCAAAAGCAATCACTCTGTGGGTTAAGGATCATTACCATATCAAAATGCCACAAAAAAAGGATAAAATACATTTTACCCCTTGAAGTTTAGCCCAAAATCACTCAACCCCCCTGAAATTATTTTGTTCCAAATCGGTCCCTATAGTTTTAAAAGCTGGCACAAATACATATCAAAATGCCACAAAAAAAAGGGTAAAATACATTTTACCCCTTAAAGTTTAGCCCAAAATCACTCAATCCCCCTGAATTTTTTTTTGTTCCAAATCGATCCCTATAGTTTTAAAAGTTGGCACAATACCCCCCTTTTGTCAACTACTAAATTTCCTATTTTGGTAATTTCAATCTAATCAAAACTGAATTTTTTTGAGGAACCTAACCAAAACTGGATTGAAGGGGGGAAATGTAGTTTAATAACTATAACCAACTATAGGGTGGGTAAAGTGATTTTGGGTAAAACTTCAAGGGGGTAAAGTGCAGTTTACCCAAAAAATAACATAAAACAAAATGCTCGGTCATGTTGTTTGATTTCGAATCAAAGGAACCTTCAAATGATTTAACCAATCTGAATTACTTTTTAGCAAGTTAGGGATGTAACTCAAATTTCGACATAAAAGCGGGGGTGCAAGTCGGAAAAATCCTAATCTGAAATACTTTTTAGAGGGCAGTGAACTTCAATCTCATCAAAGATCTCGATTTTACGAGAATTATGTCCGCTAAACAGAAATTTTTTCAAGAAATGATTAGCTCACCAAGAAACCCAGCATGGAAATGCTGTGCGGATCAAAAGCAGCACGGGATCTTCCCCTTCGAAAATCTAGGGTTTGCTTCGCTGGCTCGGAGATTCTCTTCCGCTTATTCAAGTTTGCCGGCAATAAACAAAGAAACGAACCAATATTAATTTATTAAGGGAAATTTTATTCATACCCCAAAAATTTGTAATAAGCCCCCATTTCCAACAAACTTGAACACCATCTTTTTTTTTTTTTTTTTATCATACCCCAATACTATCCCAAAAATATCCTTCCCCTTTACACCCCATGTTAAATACACCCCAGTTAAATGGCCTGTCTCATCTTGATCATACCCCATTCCTGTCCGATGTTGAAGCCCTATGAGTACATAAAATTGGGGAGGGTTATTTTGATCATCTGTCATTTATTGATGGCTTGAGAGAGAGAGAGAGAGAGAGAGAGAGAGAGAGAGAGAGAGAGAGAGAAATGTCCCTCTTATTTTTCCATTGCTAGAGCCTAGAGGGGTTAGATCTCGTATGGAGGAATCCGATCGAAAAAAGTGGGATCTTCGAGCCTTGTTGTCACCCGATCGGGGGAAGTTTAAAGTCATGTTGTTGATGTCGCTGTCAATGACGCCACAATCATGCTGTCGCCACTGCTCAATTCCTTTCCAATTGCAGTCGATGCCCAAAGGTTTTGTTTTAGGTTTTAGTTGGATATGGGATATAAGATAAGAGTATAAATGATATTTTAAATTTGTTGAGTAAGTTATTGTGAAACGGGTGGGAAATGGGGGCTAGTTATAGATTTTTGGGGTATGAATAAAATTTCCCTTTATTATTTGCAAAAAAAAAGTGGTTAGTTGGTGATTAGTCCCTGAGAGAACATATTTTTGAAAGTGCAGGACATCGAAACATATTTTTTTACTTTAGACCCCTGATCTTCTTCAAAAACCCAAAATTACCCATAGCCCCCATCCCCCCATCTCTTTCGAGCACGGGTTGCCATGAGTGTCTCCGCCGCGAGCACCAGAGGTGGCAACGACAGCGGCATCGGTGCGATGATCTTGGGTTTAGGATTAGATTTAGGTTCGGTTCGGCAGCTGCGAACAGCTCCGGTAGCGGGGAGCAGTGGTTCGGTTTGATGGTTAGGTTATTTGTAGATTCGATGGTTCAGTGGCATGAAAAAGAAATTTTGAAATGCTGTGGAGGGTAATTTCGTCCACAGTATTTCAAATTCCTTTAGGTTAACCAATTTCTTTGTCAACCACTCACACATTTGACATTTTTTCTATTTGTAAACTTTTATTGATTTTTTTTGGGGAAAATTTGTGAGCATTCTCTGGCAAAGAAATTGGTTAACCTAAAGGAATTTGAAATGTTGTGGATGAAATTGCCCACCACAACATTTCAAAATTTCTTTTTCGTGCCACTGAACCGCAAACTTACAAACAGCCTAACCATCGAACCGAACCATTGCTCGCCGCCGCCGAATCGAACCGAACCTAAATCTAACCCTAAACCCAAGATCTATTGGCCATGAGATGAACCATAGACCTAGGATTTCTAAACCGAACCTAGCCCCTCCGGTCCCCGTTCCTTCTTGTCTCCGTCGAGGTGGCGACAGTGACCAGCTGCAACTGGAGATCATCGCACCGCTGCAGCCACTGTCACCACCTCTGGTGCTCGCACCAAAGACAGCCATGACAGCTTTTGCTCGAAAGAGATCGGGGCTGTGGATAATTTTGGGTTTCTAAAGAAGATCAAGGATCTAACATAGAAAAAATGTTTGCTCTTTCGAAATTTGTTATGTTAGGGACTAACCACCAATTAACCCAAAAAAGAAAAAGAAAAATACCCACGAACATGACCCCTTTTGACGTGGTATGTGGCACGTGGTCCCATCATATTTATTTACTAGTAATGCCCGTACATGTTGGCACCCGGATGGCTGCCTTTGGCGGCAACACCCCCGGTCGCCTTCGGCGATATCAACAATGTAGCAGCCGCCTTCGGCAACAAAACACCAGCCTTCGACGACAACTCTCTCTCTCTCTCTCTCTCTCTCTCTCTCTCTCTCTCTCTCTCTCTCTCTCTCTCTCTCTCTCTCTCTCTCTTAATAATAAGTGATCAATGCACACGACATCCGCAATGGTCTTTTCCCTTTTCAATGTTTGCGATGTGTCCCGATCACAGGCATAAGTTGCACCTAGCCCCGACCGGTAAATCACACTCAGTTCGATCGACAGACAAAGGGATGATGTGATTTGATGCCACATTTTTCTTGTTGAACATTCGGGTTGAATCGCATTCCTCCAACAATTAGATTAGGGTTATTCAACTAATTCTCAACTTTAGCTTTTTTAAGGGTGACAGATTGTTTAATCTCTTTGATAGAGACATTTCTCCTCCCCCACCTGGTGGTGGTTCTTGTTGCAACAAACAACTGCCTTCTTCTGCTATGCCGGCATGTGGCGCCTCCTAGAGGTCCTAGGATAGAGACATTTTGGTTGGGTTTACTTCCACCTAATTGAGCATTAAACACACATGGTTTGCTCAAATTTGTGATCCAATCGAGGGTATTTCGTACCATTTCCTTCTAACTAGTTTGGCAGTAAGTAATATGAGGTAAACTAATGACAAATTTTTTTTTTTAGATCGGTGGGTGTCCCAAAACCTTTCGGGCAATGGCCCACTTGTAGGTCGGACTAATCCCTCCGAAGTGAGCTCCGACACACTTGGCAATTCCCACCTCACTCCTGGGTAAATCGAGGGGTAAATCGAGGGCAGAAGTTGAACCCACAACCTCTTCACAAATCATCAATCGCTTTGCGAGTACTCTTCTATGCCCTGGTGGATAAAACTACGGGCAGGAGCTGTTGATCATCCTCACAAAAAATCATCAAATTCTAAAACCTCTAGAGGCATCAAATACACAATTCAAATTATTGGTTTTAATGGACGGTCGATAAATTTTTTAACATTTGATGCCCTTAGAGGTTTTACAATTTGATGATTTTTTGTGAGGATGATCAACTTGCCACAGAGAGCATGCCCACCAATTTTCATCAAATTATAAAACCTCTAGATAGGTTTCTCAAATTTATCTCATATATCTCATATCTCATTGGATCGCTACCTATATATATATATATATATGGGGACGGGGAGCCTGGACCTCAGGTGCAGCGTGAACGCTGGACCGGAGCCACCCCCCGCGCGCCACGTGTCCAAGGAACCGGTCGGATCGCGTTTAAAACGCCGGGATGAACCGCAGCCGTCCGATCCGTTCGATCGGACGCGAGATCCGGCCGTTCGGATCTCAAATACACGCGATCGTCCGCCCGCCGTCCGATCGGTTTGCCCCAGCCATCTGATCCGTGAAGCACACCCCCGTCCGGTGTTTCAGTTGGGCCGGGTGATTCCCATCCGTTCGATCGAGCGAATCGAACGGACAAAAACATTTTTCGCTGTTACTGTAGCGGTTACAGTAACAGCGGAAATTGATTTTATCCGTTCGATTCGTTTGATCGACGGATGGGAATCACCCGGCCCAATTGGAACACCGGGCGAGGGTGCGCTGCACGGATCAGACGGCGGGCGGACGTCCGGGGCAAACCGATCGAACGGCGGGCGGACGATCCGGTGTATTTGAGATCCGGACGGCCGGATTTCACGTCCGATCGAATGGATCGGACGACTGCGGTTCATCCCGGCGTTTTAAATGCGATCCGACCGGTTCCTTGGACACGTGGCGCGCGGGGGTTGGCTCCGGTGCAGCGTTCACATTGCACCTGAGGTCCAGGCTCCCCGTCCCCTATATATATATATATATATATATATATATATATATATATATATAAAGAGAGAGAGAGAGAGAGAGTGTAGTGATACATTGCGGCCGGGTAACGTGCGGCCACCCTCTTCCGGGGTATTTTGGAAATTTTATTTTTTGGGGATTGATCACCCACCCTTGGATAACACACACAAAAAATTTCAGCCCGATCCAAGCCCTGTAGGTCGTCCAAATGTGATCGACTTTTATCGGTCGTTCATTTTTGTCGTTATTTTGATCAACACATTTGGACGGCCTACAGAACTTGGATCGGGCTGAATTTTTTTGTGTGTGCTATCCAAGGGTGGGTGATCAATCCCCCCAAAAATAAAATTCCCAAAATACCCCGGAAGGTGGTGCCGCACGTTACCAGCCGCAATGTATCACTACTCTCTCTCTCTCTCTCTATATATATATATATATATATATATATATATATATATATATATATATATATATATATATATATATATATATATATATATATATATATATAGATAGATATAGAATCCTGCTCACCTACGGGACGTCCCGCACCGGCGAAATGCGGAATAGGTTCTGAGCCGTCCGATTCACTTCGATCGTGCGGTGGAGAAATGAGCCGGGTGCAGTATGTCCTCTCTTTCTGTGTTCCTCTCTCTCTCTCTTCTACGGTGAACCCAGCCAGCCCCGACTGTGATCCCACCCAGCCTCGATGGTGAATCGCACCGAGCCCACGCCGGCACTGAGCCCACGCCGGCACCGAGCCCATGCCGGCACCGAGCCCACACCAGCACCGAGCCCAGCCAGCCCCGACGGTGAACCCACCCAGCCCCGACGGTGAATCGCACCGAGCCCACGCCGGCACCGAGCCCACGCCCGCAGTCGTTCGATTTCGACGGTGAGATACCGATCAGATCTTGCCGTCGAAATCGAGAATCACCGTCGGGGCTGGGTGCGATTCACTGGTCGGGGCTGGGTGGAGGTGCGGCCAAGGGGTGGCTGCCGGTGTGGCTCGGTGCGATTCACCGTCGGGGCTGGGTTGGTTCATCGTCGGGGCTGGGTTGGATCATCACGTGGTAGGCCCCACCCGAAGACATGCTGTACCCGGCTCATTTCTCCACCGCACGATCGAAGTGAATCGGACGGCTCAGAACCTGTCCCGCATTTCGCCGGTGCAGGACGTCCTGTAAGTGAGCAGGATTCTATATATATATATATATATATATATTTATATATATATATATATATATATATATATATATATATATATATATATATATATATATATATATATATATATATATTGCAAATCAAGTAAAGCAAAAAATAGCTCTATTGCTAAGGCATGTTCTGATTAATTACAAACATACCACTATGCCCATGATAAATCCGACCGTTCATCTATAAATTGATCCGAGTTGTGTGTTGCAGCCGAAGGTGGCTACGGTGGCAATCGAAGATGACCATTCGAGTGCCGACACGCACGGGCATTTACTGGTCACTCCCGGATGAAGCAACCCCAAATATAGTGCATTGAGAAGTGATGGGGACATCGAGCAGCGCCCATGGCCTGTGTACCAGCGCAGGAGGCGCCACCTGAGCCTATGGCTCTGATCAGACATTCAGAACCATCATGGTTGTTTTCATTGTTGCATTGTGTTATTTAGTCCCACCTCGATTTCCGGGGATTTTTGTTTGCTGTCGCAGGCCTTTATATAGGCCTGCCCATTGGTCATGTAAGGGTATGTAATGAATAATAAAATTTTTGTTTTCCTCCACATGCGTGTTGAGAGAAACCAGGGTGAGGTGTGTGAAGCCCAAACCCAAACCCTAGGCGTGTGAAACCCTAGGTTCAGGCTAGTGTGTGAAACCCTAGACCTACCCCCCTCTCCTCCCTAGGCCACCGGCCCCATCCCCTCTCTCTCTCTCCCCCGCGAGCCACCCCGATCCCCTCCCTCCTCTCCCACCCGACCGGCCCAACCCCGCCTGTGCCGCCCTCCCACCCCGATCCCCCTCCCTCCTCTCCCACCCGACCGGCCCGACCCCGCCGGTGCCTCCCTCTCCCCCGATCCCCTCCCTCATCCCCATCCGGCCGGCCCGACCCCACCCGAGCCAGCCCCGGCCCGCCTCCCTGTGTCGCTGCCCACCCCGAGCCCCTCCTTCCTCTCCCACTCGACCGACCCAACCCCCATTCCCTCCCCTTCCCTTCCCCGCAACCAACCAAACTCCCTCGCCCCTTGCCCGACCCCTCCCTCCTCCCATACCCGACCCAGCCCTACCCCTATCCATCTCCATTCCCTTCCCCGTGACCCAACCCGAGCCCCACCTCCCTACCCCAGCAGCCCATCCTCTCGGCATGACGACATGGCCGATTCAGATGTTGATCACGGCCTGATCGACGATGAAGACGGATTCCTCGATATCTGGTCCCTATTCCTCGACTTCCAGTTCAGCGCCGATGAGAACGTGAAGGAGTACATGGAGCGCATCACCTACCTCGTCGCCAAGGACGCAGAGACCCGGCTGGGAATCTCGGAGAACCATCAACAGTGGTATCCCGGCACGCCCGTACACCCCAACGTATTGGCACTCCGGGCCCTCGCTCAAGCCCCGGCCCAAACCAAGGATCCCGCATCGATATCAACCCCGCCACCAGTGGAGATCCCTGAGGTCCCTCACAATCCTCAGTAGGTATGTTTTTCTCCCGATGAGGTGCTTCCGGAAGACACCAATAAATTGAGTCTCTAGTACGTCTTTTATTATTGCCAACTGTTGCCCCCTTTTTGTTAGATTAAGCGTCCACCTGGCCCGCTAAGTTGCTAATCTAAATATTGCGAGTAGGACTATTAGCCAGTAATTTAAGTATTGTTTATTTGTCGCTGGATTCGATAGCGATCGACATCGTGCTAATAGTTCCCCATGTTATCTGTTTGAATTACCTTTCCTGCTTGGTATCAAATGAATAGTTAAGCCCTGCTTGCTCAATCAATTATTGACATTACCACCACCTGTATTGTTTTGTATCATTTCGGGTATCAGAGCATGGTTGTGTTTAGGCATGGTACTTGCAACGTTTGCATTCGAACTTAGCATTCATTAAGCATCATTTTAATTGTGCATGCCAACCCGTAGAGGTAGGCCATACTTGTTAGGAGAGTCTAGCGAGTCGGACAGTTGCAACATGTATCCCGACACCTTGGCTAGGACACTTACCGAGTTAGCTCAAGGGATAACCACTATGAACCAGAACTTTGCTGCTTACCAGCATGACACTGGCGCCCGTTTTGACCGTCTGGACCAAGCTCCACCACGGACTCCACCACCCCTGGACCCTCAAGACTTTCGGCCACTTTGACAAAATCAACAAGATCCGGATGAACAATATCTCCGTAGCATCAGGCTAGAAGTGCTCTCCTTCGATGGCAGGCATGATCCCCAGTTTTTCTTGGACTGACTCCAATCCATGGACCAATCCTGGTATCCCTTAACGGAACCAAGGAAAGTCCGCTTTGCAGCGATGAAACTGAGTGGACCTGCTAGTCAATACTGGACCAACGTCGAGGCATTGAGAGTTGCCCGAACCCAAGACCCCATCGATAATTGGGTCGCGATGAAGAATGAATTAAAGGGCAAATATGTGCCTCCGTCGTATCAAGCCCGCCTTCTGGACCAGTGGCACCAATTCACCCAGGGCAACAAATCAGCTAAGGACTATATCGCCAAATTCGATGAGTTCTTGACTCGCTGCAATGTCCTGGGAACCGAAACCCCCATCCAGGTCCTATCCCATTTTCGATCGGGTTTGAGAGAAGGCCTGAGGAATGAACTCTTGGCCCGTGATGTCACCAAGCTAGAAAGGGCTTACACCCTAGTCCAAGATCTTAATAGCTTCCGATCTAGCCACCCTCATAGGGGTGATTCCCGGAGTCATGCTCCTCGTCCCTCCCCGAGCAATTATCCGAGCCGGCCTTATCCCACCCAATCCCAACCAAGGACAGATGCCATGAGTCGGAGCAATGAAAATGACAGTCGTGGCAAGGGCCCTGAGAGGGACTTTTCCAAAATCAGTCCCCTCATCAAATGCTATAAGTGCCAGGGCTATAGGCATGTGGCTGCAAACTGCCCCAGCCCCGTCAAAATCAACATCATTGATGGCACACCTGTTGAGGCACTAGAGTCAGACATGGATGGATTTGTATACCAAGCTGATGATGATAAAGGAGATTTCGATGAAGAGGGAGGTGACTTCACTCTAGGTTGCCTTAGGTACACAACACTCACTGAGTTGGCCGTTGTAAGGTGCGCGCTGTCCCAGCCCAAAGAACAAGATGACTGGAGGTGTACCAATATTTTTCATACCTTTACCAGAATCGGAGATAAGAACTGTAAAGTGATCATTGACAGTGGAAGTTGCATCAACGCAGTATCTTCAGCCGTGATCTCCAAGACTGGGTTGAAGGTAGTTCATCCTCGACCATACCAAGTCTCCGGGATCAACTCTACGGCAATGGAGGTCAAGCAAAGATGTTTGGTCCCCATAAACTTCAATGCCTACCAGGAGAAGATCTGGTGTGATGTCTTAACTATGGATGTGGGTCAAGTCATACTGGGGCGACCTTGGCTGTTTGATAATGACGTCCTCATCTATGGCCGATCTAACATGTGTTTGTTTGAGCATGAGGGTAAGAAAATCAAATTGATGCCCTCTCAGTCCAAGAGTGGTCCGCCCGCACAAAAGTCCACCCCCTCCGCCAAGAAGACTATCAGCGTCAGTTACATCAGTGCCAAGGAGTTGAGCCACGAAATAAAAAAAGGAGCCCCAATTATGATCCTTACGACCCGAGAAATTCCTAAAGAGTCTACCCAAGCAATCCCCCTTGAGATTGCCCCTGTGTTAAGAGAGTTCCCTTATGTCTTCTCCGAGGATCTACCCGACCAGCTGCCCCCAATGCGTGACATACAACACGCAATTGACTTGGTCCCAGGGGCGAGCCTCCCCAACCTGCCCCACTATAGGATGAACCCTACGGAGCATGCTGAGTTGAAGCGGCAGGTTGATGAACTGTTGAAGTAAGGTTTTATCAAAGAAAGTTTGAGCCCTTGTGCGGTCCTCGCCCTGCTTACGCCAAAGAAGGATGGCACCTGGCGTATGTGCGTGGATAGCCGTGCCATCAACAAGATAACGGTCAAATACTATTTCCCCATCCCTCGTTTGGATGACCTGTTGGACATGATGTCCGGAGCCACCGTCTTTTCCAAGATCGACCTAAAGAGTGGATACCATCAGATTCGCATCCGCCCTGGAGATGAGTGGAAGACTGCGTTTAAGACCAAGGATGGATTGTACGAGTGGATGGTCATGCCATTTGGGCTGACCAATGCGCCGAGCACTTTCATGAGAGTAATGACACAGGTACTCCGCCCTTTTATGGGAAAATTTCTCGTGGTGTACTTTGATGACATACTCATCTATAGCCAGTCTCGGGCACAGCACCTCGACCATCTTCAGCAAGTCTGCACCGTACTGAGGAAAGAAGAACTGTATGCCAATCCAAAGAAGTGTATTTTCCTTGCTACCGAAGTCCATTTCTTAGGGTTTGTCGTCTCTGTCCATGGGGTCTCTGTAGATCCTGAGAAGGTCCGCGCTATCGAGGAATGGCCTGAACCGAAGAACATCCGTGATGTCAGGAATTTCCATGACCTGGCCACGTTTTACAGAAGATTCATCAAGGGGTTCAGCGCCATTATGGCCCCAATCACAAACTGCCTTAAGAAGGGCGAATTCGAATAGACGATTGCCGCCTCCAAGGCCTTTGAGGAGATCAAGAGGAGAATGGTCGAGGCCCCTGTCATGCGTCTCCCTGACTTCTCTAAAGTTTTTGAAATAGCCTGTGATGCATCGGGGCTTGGCATAGGTGGTGTCCTTTCCCAGGAAGGACATCTCGTCGCTTACTTCAGCGAGAAGCTGAACGATACTCGCCAACGATACTCTACATACGACAAATAATTCTATGCGGTAATCCAATCTCTTCGTCACTGGCGACATTACCTTCTCCCTCAGGAATTCGTCATTTACTCTGATCATGAGGCCTTACGGTACATTTACTCTCAAAAGAAGTTGAACGCGCGACACGGTCGTTGGGTTGAGTTCCTTCAAGATTATACTTTCACCCTGCGCCATAAGGCGGGAGTCGAAAATAAGGCCGTTGACGCTCTCAGTCGTCGTGTGTTTGTCTTGTCCAAATTAACCACGGTAGTTGAGGGTTTTGAAAAACTGAAGGATGAATATGGGTCTTGCTCCGACTTTGGAAAGATACATTCCTTGTTAACTGATAGGTCCGTTCGAGAAGTTGATAGGTACCTCATGCAAGATGGCTACCTTTTTTTCGGTCGTCGGCTATGTATTCCCTGAACTTCCCTCCGTGAATTTCTTATTTGGGAACTACATGCTGGTGGTCTTGCCAGTCACTTCGACAACAAAAAGACCATTGAGGCTGTTGAATATCGATTTTTCTGGCCGAGTCTGAAGCGAGATGTCGCTAAACATGTGAGTCGGTGTCACACCTGCCAGTTGGCCAAGCAACAAAAACAAAATACCGACATGTATACACCACTGCCAGTTCCAAACTGCCCTTGGCAAGACATCAGTATGGATTTTGTGCTTGGTCTCCCAAAGACCCTCAGAAAGCACGACTCAGTTCTAGTGGTGGTAGACCGTTTCTCCAAGATGACCCATTTTCTACCATGTTCCAAAACCTCTGATGCGTCTCGAGTTGCCAAAATATTCTTTGATGGCATTGTAAGGCTACATGGGTTACCAAAGACTATTGTGTCCGATAGGGATGTCAAGTTCACTAGCTTCTTCTGGAAGACCCTTTGGCACAAATTGGGCACCAAGCTTCAATTCTCTACCGCATTCCACCCACAGACTGATGGTCAAACGGAAGTTGTCAACCGGAGTCTGGGAAATCTCCTGCAAACATGAGTTTGCATATAATTCATCTGTTAATAGAACTACCGGTATGAGTCCACATGAAACTATCCATGGTTTTAAGCCTAGGCAACCCATAGATCTCATTCCCATGGCTGATTATCATCGAGTCTCCTAGTCTGCATCTGCATTTGCATCACACATGAATGAATTACATAAAGAAATCAGTAACAAGATTGAGCAAAGTAATGCTGACTATAAATTATGAGCCGATGCCCGAAAAAGAGTTCAAACTTTTAACATCGGAGATTATGTGATGGTCCAGATCCGCCCGGAACGGTTTCCCCCAGGAACTGTTAAGAAACTAAATGCACGCAGTGCCGGCCCCTTTCGGATCCTAAGGAAGATAAATGACAATGCATATGTTATCGAATTACCTGAGGGTTTTGGCATTAGTCCGACTTTCAATATTGAAGATCTAGTGGCCTACAAGGGCCCAAATTTCAACCCTAGTAACCCTTTGATAGACGAGCCTACCTTGGACCCTGCTTCTGAGAGCCCCTCCCTACCTCCACTTCTCCAAAATCTCCCAAATCCTACAGCAGAAGGCATTGATAAAATTCTAGATGACGAGATTGTCTCTAATAGAGACGGTGGAACCCGGAGGTACTTGATTCGCTGGAAAGGGAAACCCCCTTCTGAGGATACATGGATGGAGCGGGAAGAACTACAACGGCTTGACCCGGACCTGCTGGAGCTGTACGAGAGCCGCACCGAGCCTTACTCGACGGAGTCGAGCTCTCTCCCACCCCGGGAGAATGATGGGGACATCGAGTAGCGCCCATGGCGCGTGTACCAGCGCAAGAGGCGCCACCTGAGCCTATGGCTCTGATCAGATATTCAGAACCATCATGGTTGTTTTCATTGTTGCATTGTGTTATTTAGTCCCACCTCGATTTCCGGGGATTTTTGTTTGCTGTCGCAGGCCTTTATATAGGCCTGCCCATTGGTCATGTAAGGGTATGTAATGAATAATAAAATTTTTGTTTTCCTCCATATGCGTGTTGAGAGAAACCAGGGTGAGGTGTGTGAAGCCCAAACCCAAACCCTAGGTGTGTGAAACCCTAGGTTCAGGCTAGTGTGTGAAACCCTAGCGCTACCCCCCCTCCTCCTCCCTAGGCCACCGGCCCCATCCTCTCTCTCTCTCTCTCTCTCTCTCTCTCTCTCTCTCTCTCTCTCTCTCTCTCTCTCTCTCTCTCTCCCCCGTGAGCCACCCCGATCCCCTCCCTCCTCTCCTACCCGACCGGCCCAACCTCGCCTGTGCCGCCCTCCCACCCCGATCCCCCTCCCTACTCTCCCACCCGACGGGCCCGACCCCGCCGGTGCCGCCCTTTCCCCCGATCCCCTTCCTCCTCCCCATCCGGTCGGCCCGACCCCGCCCGAGCCAGCCCCGGCCCCGGCCCGCCTCCCTGTGTTGCCGCCCACCCCGAGCCCCTCCTTTCTCTCCCACCCGACCGGCCCAACCCCCATCCCCTCCCCTTCTCTTCCCCGTAACCAACCGAACTCCCTCGCCCCTTGCCCGACCCCTCCCTCCTCCCACACCCAACCCAGCCCTACCCCTATCCATCTCCATTCCCTTCCCCGTGACCCAACCCGAGCCCCACCTCCCTACCCCAGCAGCCCATCCTCTCGGCATGACGGCATGGCCGATCCAGATGTTGATCACGGCCTGATCGACGACGAAAACGGATTCCTCGATATCCGGTCCCCATTCCTCGACTTCCAGTTTAGCGCCGGCGAGAACGTGAAGAAGTACGTGGAGCGCATCACCTACCTCGTCGCCAAGGACGCATAGGCTCGGCTGGGAATCTCGGAGAACCATCAACGGTGGCATCCCGGCGCGCCCGTACACCCTAACGTATTGGCACTCCGGGCCCTCGCTCAAGCCCCGGCCCAAACCGAGGATCCCGCATCGACATCAACCCCGCCACCAGTGGAGATCCCTGAGGTCCCCCACAATCCTCAGTAGGTATGTTTTCCTCCCGATGAGGTGCTTCCGGTAGACACCAATAAATTAAGTCTCTAGTCTTTTATTATTGCCAACTGTTGCCCCCTTTTCGTGAGATTGAGCGTCCACCTGGCCCGCTAAGTTGCTAATCTAAATATTACGAGTAGGACTATTAGCCAGTAATTTAAGTATTGTTTATTTGTCGCCTAAATTCGATAGCGATCGACATCGTACTAGTAGTTCCCCATGTTATCTGTTTGAATTACCTTTCCTGCTTGGTATCAAATGAATAGTTAAGCCCTGCTTGCTCAATCAATTATTGACATTACCACCACCTGCATTGTTTTGCATCAAGAAGCTTACAGACATTCAAGCTGATTTTCTTTAGCTTTAGTAGACAAATATCACGATCTTAGGCGTTACACTTTGGCGTTCCATTTCCATTGAGTTCGAATCTTCTACGGTACCAGCAGCCTATAGTAGGAAATGGTAGTCGGCCGATGCGCACCATATGGCACTAAGGGCATCGCAGCTCTTGTGCCTAAATGAGATTCATAGTGGGACTTGAAAAAATATTTTGAGTTAATAAAAACTTTCCTTCAATAGAATAAAATATTTTCAAACTTAGTCAAATTTCATAATCAAGATTTTCTACATTGTCTAGATGTTGAAACGTGCAAAAATCATATACAATATCAAATACACGATAATCTTATGCATATTCTGGCACACTTCTCACTATCGTAATTAGTGGACTCCATATCTTGGAAGACAACCTCAACTTCAAGATTCATGGTTGCATCCTCTACATGATTCTTAATCAAGTTTCTACGCTTTGCTCAGCTTCTAAACATCTTTGGAAAGCCAAGACTCTGTTGAAGTGCATCTTTCTATGTTTGACTGTTAATAACAAAATCCTAACGAATATCAACTTGAGGAGACAGAATATCTGGGCGTCCAGGAGGTTGCGTGCTACTTCTTCGACAATGTAGACGAAGACACGAATCACCTATTGTTGCAATGCACGTATGCGAGGTTGGTATGGAATTACTTCAAGAGACGTTTTGACGCCACCCATCATCCATCGAGCCTAACATCTCTTTGGTCAACATGGAGGAAACGCAGAGTTCCTAACGATCAGTGGAAGCCATGGGACATCTTTGCTATAGCCATCTGCTGGAATCTTTGGCTGGAGAGGAATATAAGAGCGTTTAAGAAGAAAAATAGTCCTTCTACAGAGATAATCTATCGCGTCATTGAAACAGTGAGACTATGTGAAGGATGCATCAGAGTGTGGAGCGGAAGCGATCGATATTATTTGATCGGTCTAGATGATGATACTAGGATATCAAAAATTATCATCTAGACTACAAGATCAAGATCGTGCTAGCGTCTACTTTATTATGAATAGTCATGCATCTAAAATAAAAGCACATGCATACAACCTATGGATTATTAGAAATTATCTTATGGGACTTACAAATGCCCGTGGAGAAGATCCATTATTGGATGAAGATGATAAATATGGCCGCGCTTGAAGATCTTATGTTCAAGTTGCCTTTTTGCAAGGAATCAAGCCTCCGTACTTTGTAGTGGATCCCGCATCCTTGGCATAACAACTGTTATTCCACGACCTTGGCAAGCATGTGTGGATTTGTGGAAGTCCCATCCTTCATCTTGATCTTCTCGATGACGCTCGAAGAAGATGAACTTGAAGCGTGTGGGAGATGAAAAAAAACCATTCTTCTTTTTCTTTTTCTAATTTTCTCTTTCTTTCTATTTCCTTTTCTCCTTGGTGTGGCCGACCTCTCATCCACCATGTATGGTTTTCCCTTGTCTTCCACGCCATAGGGAGAGGCTAGGGTTTATAATAAAGTTGGGGGATTTCCTATTATGAAGGGATAAAGATCAGATCTCTCCCTTCATAACCTCATATGGATATTCCCATATGAGGATTTCGGCTTGGGTTTATCCATTAGACGAAATTCTCATGGGGAGGTAGGGGGCGGTCATCATGACCCCAAGTGGCAACCTCCAGTTCTTGCACCCCTTAATAGAGAAAGGTCATGCACCGTTAGCCCGATTTGACTACGGTTAAACCCTAACGATGCGACATGACTTTTCCTAATCCACAAGAAAACTATTAAGAAAAAATTAATTATTAATTATCTGTCAACATCCATCTTTAAGAATTACGATAATGCCCTTGCACTTAGGGGTTATCTCCTTAGTCCACTGAAAAGTTGACTTAAGAGAGAGATGGAGTTGCACTCCATCTCGGACACTTATGACACCTATATTTTAGGAAAGCCATCAAAGTCTACTTAACTGGGCTCTAATGACTTCTTCTAGGATATATGAGAGTCAACATAGCCCGAGTTGACACTTATGATATTTTCGGAGAAACTCAACTTAATCAAATTGGACACTTATGACAACCCCTAAAAGATAGGAGCGTCACCTTAGTCAACTTAATCATGACCTAGTGATACTAGTCCGACTAGACATCACACATAATTAAGTTCCACATATATTCATAAGTTCACATTCTCTTTCTACGAGCCAGGGGTCCACCTGGTGGGGCCACAAGAGAAATCCTAGTCCAACTAGGTTCCCTATGAAAGAGAATGTACAGAATGAACTGCTTAGGAATCCTAATCCAATTAAGAAACTTAAGATTTACTAACTTCTAATATAGGTGTCCTGGTCATCACAGTGTTACCTGCTACCATTAAATCATGATGGCATTGGGTTAGGTTTGCTTTGCCGTTAGAGGTGGCTAGGAGTTCGAATATTCGAGACCCTGATAATATTTATTCCAACTAGTATCATGGTCATAGTTATCTCATGACTAGACCACCCCAGTTAGCCGTGCCTACAACCACTACTAAAACACCACTGCACTTCGAGGTTATTAGTATATTTATGTGAGTACCCTTACCCTACTATGTTGCATTTGAACCCTTCCAATCCAAAGTCCATGAAGTTAACCGAGATCAATACCGATTGTTCTTTCTGATTTAGTTCACCCACTTGTGTCTTGGTCTCTCATTGCCTAGTGATCACCATCTTGCTTTGATTATGGGTGGTCATCAATAGTGATCAGCACTTCATGAGAACCACTCAAGGAGACATAGTTTTCCTAGGAAAATATGAAATTCATACGGACTGCTTGCATTCCCTAGAGCAAAATGTAAACCACCCATTATACTTAGATTTAGGTTTGTAATAGACCACAATATTGGTAGGTCAAAATGGAGAACACCAAACTAAGGGTTCACAACACATTCTATGATTTTGATTCTAGCTAGCCAACTAGCAGTAGAGGTCCTAGTCTTATATAGACAGTTATCAAGACAAGTTTTTTCTCTTAATTCGTTCAATGCATTATAAATGTATCAACACTATCTGACTTAGTATCTCATATCAATGACTGTGATATGTCATCTCATAGCCTTACATACTAGATGTTTAGTCTAGCAACCCACTATGAACCTGTATAAGTATGTATAGTAACACATATCTTATGTATTGGATTTCATCCATATACATGAGTTATCTTAACCATACAAAACAAACCTAGTGGGTTTATGCATATCGTTCATAATATATGAGTTTCAGTAATGTGAGCTTAATCAAGTATCGGGCATACTAGAATTGGCATGTACGACATACCAATCCCAACACTATGGTCCTCGAATATCTCCGGAAGGCTTAATGAAGTAGTAGATAATATAGTCCAGTTGGTTGTATTCATATTTTCTTTCTCTTTATTATGTACTCTATTTAATTACTCAATGAACATAAAGGGGTCCAAGCCAAATCCCCCCTTATTCATCGAGAGTGATTTCTCAAAAAATAAAATAAAATACAATAATGCACAATCAAATCTGAATTATGATCCTTAAAAGCCATCGAAATGCAAATGTCTGAAAGAACAATATGAATGCAAAAAGCTATATGAATTCAAAAATTAAGCTATATCTTTTTGAATTGTTGAATTGCTCTAGTATTGTCGTGATGGAAGCTTGCACACTATATCTTTAACATTTTCGATGGCTTATGTTTTGTTTAGAAATCCCTCTCGGTGTACAAAGAGGGTGTTCGACCTAGACGTCTACCAGTGGATTATCTTCAATGGCTTATGGAAATATGTAATCATACTCAAGAATAAGCAATGCCTAAGATTCATAAAAACATTATCCGAGAAATTATTTTGGGTCAAAGGATTAGCTGACAAATGGAGAAGCATTACTATGGTTTCAATCTCTCACTTTGCAGGTTATACTTTGATACAAAACTTACAATATGAACTCACATGTAAGAAGACAAAAATAATATATTTTTTAAAGTTTTACAACAACTTCTTATATGCAGGGATAAACAATAAAAACTCAACAAAACAAAAAACATATAACATGGAGCACTTTGAGTTTGTTTCCTGTAACATGTACACTTAAATAGAATCATCAAATACCTCTAATTTTCTGCAGCTTGTTAGGCCAAAAACAATAATGAACTAAGCAGAATCAAAAAATGAACTATTTGAAAGAACAAACATACGTATGTGTCTACAATGAGATAAGAGTAAAATCATAAACAATAATAATCAAACTCCTCCTCAAATAATAACAACATAGTAAACAATAATAATCAAATTCATTCTCAAACAAAAACAACATAGTAAACAATGATAATCACTATGGCTATGCAACTACTATGCCATCTTGTTTTGTTTTGACACACAAATGTATACCAACAAAAATGTCTACTACAAAGGTGATAATAATACATGGCTCGATTGTACACTTATATGTTTGTATAATATAGAAGTTATTACAAACGTGCCACTATGCCCAAGATAAATCCGATCGTCCATCTATAAATCGATCCGGGGTGTGTGTTGCTGCCGAAGGCGGCAGCGGTGGGAGCCGAAGACGATCGTTCGAGTGCCGACACGTACGGGCATTGACTAGTCACTCTCGGATGAAGCATCCCCAAATGTAGTGCGTTGTGGAGGCCACAACCATTCAAGCCGATCTTCTTTCGCTATAGCAGACAAATACACAATCTTAAGCGCTACTCTCTTGCATTCCATTTCCATGGAGTCCGAAACTTCTACGGTTCCAGCAACCTATAGTTGGAAACGGTAGCCGGCCGATGCGCACCATGTGTCACTAAGGGCATCGCAGCTGTTATGGCTAAATGAGATTCACTGTAGGACCCGACGGGCAGGCTAACACCGCATGTCAATCACACTTAGCTGGACGGCTGCGATGGCCTTAGTGCCACCTGTCAAGCATCTACCTACCGTCCCTAGGTCATTGAGCCTAGAAGATCCGACCTCATTTCAATCCCAAGATATTCTCTCTTTAATAGCCGACGTGGCACGCCCCCGGCTTCCCAAATACTGGTGGTTAGGTTCTTCTTATTCTCCCCCAAGGCACCGTCGCCATCGATCGGCCCCCAGTCGCCCATCCCTCGTCGACGATCACGAGGGAATGTCGCGATTGTGCCGGTCGCCATCAGTGCCTTGCCGCTCATGTGCGGTGGCGGGCCCTGCAGCTGCTCGCCGACACCACGCCTGCTCGTCAGAATTCACGGCCTAGGTGCGGCACCACAACCGCCTAGCATGACCTACGCGGGTGGCGGGCGGGGTGCCGGTTGGTGGCAGAGCATCCGGCCGAAAGGGGTTGCTTCACTCTCTGTCTCTGACTTCAATGGAATGTTCGACCTATCAGTGGCTCTGCTTGCCGGGACCCCAAAGGGCACGTGGGTGGGGCATCCTGCGTCGCCTAATAAGTCTGGGAGCCTTTTGGGGGTCGTCACCGCGACCACAAACTATTCTTTCGTTTTGAAATTTTTCTGCACGGAAACTGCTCGATCTGGGGCCTGATAGAGATTTCACGGCTGTCCCCCCTTGGAATGCTGTGGTCAAGGGCTACATAGTGAGTGGGTGCCGATTACCTCGTAGGGCTCACCATTGAGCGCAATGATTGTGCGGGGCGATTGGAGGGAGGCATTGGCTTTGACGGAAGATCTGGCAGTGGACTCCAAAAACCCGATCCGACCCCGACCCCGACCCCGACCTCAACTTGAAACATCGGGTATGGGTACAGCTTTTGTATCTGAAAGATGGATTGAATATGTTATGGGTACGAAAACTTTACCCGATTAGATTTTAGGTATGGGTATCTCAATACCTATACTACTAGATAGTATAGTAGGACTATCCAAATTCTAACTGAACTCATATCCCTAACCCAAACAAAAGGCCAAAAAACCAATGTAACAAAAAACCATTGTATGGCCCTATTCTACATGGATGGGTATGGGTCAAGTATGGACCCTGCAATACTTGTATGGGTATGGATAGGGGTAGTGTCCGAACCAAACCCGACCCATTGTCCTACACGGGTGGCGGGTCAGGTCAAGATAGGGATGGCAACGGGTCGGGTTTGGGACGAGTCGGCCCATCCCGTTAAGAAATATCATATTCCAAATCCATCCCAAACCCGTGTTGGGTTTGAATGATCAATCTCAAACCCGTCCTACTCACACTAGTAAAAACCCAAACCCGTCCCGTCCAATCCCAATTATACATGCTTATGCAGGACAAGTCAAAACTAGTTGTTTATAATTTGAACTAAATTTATTTTCGTTAAGAGAAGCAATGAACATATTGAGATCTAAAATCATTATAACACTAAACAACAGTTTCAATATTATTATTATATATATATATATATATATATATATATATATATATATATATATATATATATATATATATATATATATATATATATATATATGGGTCAGGATCGGATGACCCAGCAAATTTTGACCCATTTATAACCCAGCACCCTTTGAGGCACTTAGAGGTTATAGAATGGGCTGATTTTTTGTAGGGATGTTGTCTATGGTATGTTGATCATCCTCACAAAAAATCAGCCCATTCTAAAACCTCTAGGTGCATCAAATGCGCACTTCAAATCAACGGTTTTTGACTGTCAATTTTAACCGTTGATTTGAAGAGCACCCTTTGATGCACCTAGAGGTTTTAGAATGAGCTGATTTTTTGTGAGGGTGATCAACATATCATAGACAACATGTCTACAAAAAATCAGCCAATTCTAAAACCTCTAGGTGCCTCAAAGGGTGCTGGGTTATTAATGGGTCAAAATTTTGATGGGTCATCCGATCCTGACCCTATATATATATATATATATATATATATATATATATATATATATATATATATATATATATATATATATATATATATATATATATATATATATATATATATATAATAAATTAAATATATGCACTACAATAAAAATATAGTATTTACTATAAATCTACAACCAGTTAAACACCATAAACATATTGATAATTAAATCGGATATATCATAGATTCTAGAAATTTTATAAACAAATCATGACTTGTATTATCTCCTTAAATACAATATTTGTACAACACAAAATAGGATACTAAATTATATCCGAGTAAATTAAAAAACATCAAAAGACATTACATATATGGAATCGGATCGGGTCAGGTCGGGGCAGGTTAATCCTAACTCCATCCTAAGCCCGATTAGGTTTATTTCGTAAATTTCAAATCCGTCCAATCCCAACTATTTCAATCCCATATCCAGATCGGGTCGGATCGGGTTTTCCATTTAGCCCGTCCCGTTGCTATCCCTAGGCCCGGACGAAAGGGATGCTTCACTCTGACTCCAATGAATGTTCGACCTATCAGTGGTTCTGGTTTCAGTGACCCAATGAGCACGTGGTTGGGCATCTTGCGTGAGTCTCGGAGCCTTTTTGGGTCGTCACCGCGACCACACACTTTTCTTTCGTTTTGAAATTTTCTGCACGGAAAGTGCTCGATCTGAGTCCTGATAGAGATTTCACGGTTGTCACCCCTTGGAATGCGGTCAAGGGCTACATGGTGAGTGGATGGGTGCCGATTGCGTCGTGGGGCACACCATTGAGTGCGATGATTGTGCCATGGAACAGCTGGGCAGTGCGGGGCGATTGGATGGAGGCATTGGCTTTGACAAAAGTATCTTGTTTAGGAATGGCAATGGACTCCAAAAACCCGACCCGACCATAACCTGAAACATCGGGTATAGTTACAGCTTTTGTACGCAAAACATGGTTTGGATGGGTTATGGGTAGGGTTGCAACCGAGTCCAGTCTAGTTTTGTTCTATTTGAGCTTGTTCGTTTATTAAGCGGGCCTAAACTTGATGTTTGGACTTGGCTTGTTTAGTAATCGAGCTAGCCGAGCTTTGGTTTGCTTGAGATTAGCTCATTTATCAAACGAGCCTAAACCTCAGCTAGACTTCGCTCAATTAGTGATCGAATGGTCCCTTATCGAGTTTATTCCTCAACTCCAAAAGCATAGATTATATATGTTAGGTTTATTCAAACAATTTTTGGGCTTATTCACGAGCCTACTCGTGGGCTTGCTTATGTGCCCTAAACAAGCATGTTCACGAGCCCAATTGAGCCGAGCTTTTGGCCTGCTTGAGCTTGGCTCGTTTATTAAACGAGTCTAAACTCTCGTCTTGGCTTGGCTTGACTTGACTGGTAACCGAATGAACTCGAACAAACTTTTATCGAGCTTATTTGTGAGGTGCTCACGAACAGCTTGGTTCGTTTGCAGCCCTAGTTATGGATATAGAACCTCTACCCGATTAGCTTTTAGGTATGGGTATGGGTACCTCAATACCCACACCTGAAATCTGAAAACCCGATTGCCCCTCTAGCTTGTGTATACTAGATAATACAGTTGGACTATCCAAATTCTAATTAAACTTATGTCCTTACCCAAACTTATACTCTAAAAAAACCAATGTTACAAGAAACCATAAGAGTAATAACATATATGAATGAGAAAAATATTCAAAATTATACCCAATTCATACCTGATTTGGCATGGATCGGGTATGGCCCTATTCTACATGGATGGGTATGGGTCGAGTATGGACCGTGTCATACCTGTATGGGAATAGGTATGGGTATGGGTAGGATAAGGGTAGGATCCGACCCAAACCTGACCCATTGCCACCCCTAATCTCATTGAAACCCAAATGTGTTTCTCTTGGCACCCTTTTGGTAACTTGTAGGGTTCACAGCAATGAGAAGATGGTGACAATGGCTGCCAAGGAGATGCTTGGATTGTACCTCTGAAATGCAGGAGTGCTTGTATTTTTATCTAATGTCAGTGATGCCAATGGGAAGTAGTGGTGAGTGTTGAGTGGTTAGTCCTCATCACCTAGGGGTGCGAGTTCTGTCTCTTCGTATACTTGTTGCCCCCTTCTCCCTAATGGTTGATTTTGAGAGGGCACGTGATTTGTAACTTGGTATCCGTATGTCCCTAGTGTCCCCTTCACACTCCTATTTCTTGCCATTGAAATGCCTCTCCTCGTGCGGGGTATGTCCCCTTTGAAACAAGTTTTACTTGTGGGTGTTGAATGGCCAGTCCCATTTCGGTTAGGGGTGGCACTATTGGTGATTTCTTATATGGACAATCCACTCTTGTGATGTTGAGGAGGAAAATCAAGAAATTCGGTTTGAACTTGCTTGTGAGCAAGAAACAATGTCTATGGTTTCTATTGCGTTGCAATTGGACTTAAATGAAACAAAAATCAATAAGAGAGAGAGTACTCATTGTATTGTTTATCATATTACATAACACTCTCTCCTCACTAGCTATTACAGCACCACATACCATGTAGAGCTAAACTATGACTACCTCTAAGATCCCCTCAAACTGATGTAGGGTATAAATCAATTTCAGTTTGCCTAACAAAAAAAAATATCCAACATCCCTTTTTTTTTTGTAAAGTAAATATAGTGCCAGACCCACTTGCAAGCAAGTCGTCCTAGGAACCTGATTGACATGCACGTTGGATAACAGAGGTATATGGACAACACGAAGCATGCCAACCGGAGAATGAGCAAGGATCGCAGAGGCCCGATGCCAAATAGATGGAGCAATGACAAAGGCAAATAAGAAACCGAGACGAATTAGTCGGGCTCCTGGCATGTTGAGTGCACTCGGAAAATACAATCGGAGAAAGTTGGGCTCACGACGTGCTGAGGGCACTTGGTGATAGCCGGACCTAAATCCGTTATCTACCTTCTAGTACCCACCAACACATAATTTTGCTAACGCCCCTGTACTAGTGCAGCATCCTCCATATGGGTCCAGGTTCTTTTTTCTTTGGACTTAGAACTATCTTGTGAAAAATACTCAATCATTTCAACATCCATCCTACATTGGAATTAAAAAATTATATCATGAATAATCATTTCAATATCACCTACAACATATATTTACTACAATGATTAATTATCTTAATCTATTCAAAAAATAAATTACATAATGAAATACTAATAAAACAACATATTTCAATGCTGACTAGCAAGCCACTCATTAAATATTTCAATGGCTTTCTCCTTCCTCTAAGTAGTCCCATAAGAAGATGAATCAACAAATAATATTGAATCACCTTGTGGTTCAGAATCGTGTGGAGGAAGTTGATGCTCCATAGGATCATATGACATTTCTCTCCTGATTAGGTTATGAAGGAGGCAACATGCCATAATGATCCAACATTGGGTATTGACATGATAGAAAGAGGGACCCCTAAGAATCGCACAACGCATCTTCAACAAACCAAAATGTCATTCTGTTACATTCCTAGCCGATGAGTGCTTCATATTGAATAATTCTTTAGGAGTTGTTGGTTGATGTCTATCTCTCCAATCATTCAAATAATATTGTTACTCTCTAAATGGTGCCAAGAAGCCCTCATTATTTGGATAGCCAACTTCTACTAAATAGTAGTAACCAACATCAACTTGAAAATGAACTAGGGTTTACAAACTATTAAAAAATTTACAATGAGTTTTAACTTTAAAACTTAAGCTTACAATGAGGGACCTTCAACCTATTCTTCCTACTAACAGCATCCCGAAGCACTCGAGAATCTTTTTCAGATCACTCCCAATCGGGTAAGATATAAGTAAATCGCATTGATTGGGAACAAACTCTTAGAATATTCGTAGCAATCTCTTGCTTCCTCGTCCTATACCTTGGTCTGTCCTTCTCTGGCACATGAAATGGAATATGTGTGCCATCTAACACATCTAGGCAATTCCATAAGGAAATGAATCAATTATAAATCATAAATTCATTAATAAAGTATTTTTCTATTAAATTATCATATACAACATTACCTTAAACCACTTCCATTAGTGATCGGTAGAATCCTCTGATACAACCTCAGATTTTGCCAAAAGATTTTATTGGAGACGAATAGCTCCATATAATACTGCATTGAAATGTCTACTAATTGTCTCTCCAGAATGAAAAAAATTTATTTTGATAACTCGATTCTTAGTATGATGCGCTAGGATGTGCAAAGAGAAAGCCACCATCTCCTCCACACTCATGTTTCTTGTATCTTCCAACTTACCAATTATACGCAAAAAAAAGCATAATACAGAAAATGTATGTCTATCAATTCGTGTTATCTCTATAAATATATCATCATTATCGTAGATAAGATTTTTCATGTTTTGATCACGGAAGGTAATCCTTTCTATTCTCCGTTCTCGATGTACGATCCTACTTAGTCGTTTGTAAATAATAAAATAAACCAAGATAAAGAATATAACAAATATTTTTGTGATCATTTTTCAAGTGCCATTCAAATGATTAATCTGTTCTACAATCAATACCAAGATAAAGAATATAACCAATTGAGTATCATCCATAATCTGCATATATCCACGTGAAACATTAAATTATGGTTCAAACAAGGATTTAGAACTAAACATCTAATTCAAACTAGCATAAACTAGGGCTTGGGTTGATTATAGAACCATAATCATTGATATCTCCAAAAGAAGTGAAAAGAAAATATTTTGCATCATATGTTATAAAATTCATCAAATTATGTAGTTAATACATAGCACTATAATTTAAAGCAAAAATTCTAATCCGATCCCTAGCAAGATTGTGTCAATAGCATTATCATTCACAAATAAAAAAATCATCATAATGCGTAAATATGAGGATCTGGATTAGGATTTATCAAGTGAAAACCTAATCAAAACCAATTTAGTAAAATATGTGCAATAACATTATTATCCACAAATCAAAATCATCATAATTCGTACAAAACCTAATCCGATCCATAGCAAAACCCTATCAAAAACCTAATTCATACAAAACCTAATCCGATCCATAGCGAAACCATATTAAAACCCTAATCCATACAAAACTTAATCCAATCCATAGCAAAACCTATCAAAAGCACCATTATCCATAATCCTTACAAAAAATATTTCAAATATCAAATAAGAAATCGAATTATCGAATTTTTTTATCCAAATTGGGAATTTAACTAGAGCCCTAGATCGTCGACGGAGCAGGGAAGCATTGCAGGTGACCGAAGCCCTAGATCGTCGACGGCGTAGGGGAATAGCGCAGGTGACCGAAGCCCTAGATCGTCGACAGAGCAAGGGAACAACGCAGGTGATTGGAGCCCTAGATTGTCGACGGAGCATGGAAACAACGCAAGTGACCGAAGTCCTAGATCGTTGACGGAGAAAAGGACCAGTGTAGATGATCGAAGCCCTAGATCGTTGACCGAGCAGGGGAACAACGCAGATGACCGAAGCCCTATATCGCCAGTCTCGAAGAAAAAAATAAACATAGAGGTCAGGCTTGTAGGAAATATTACAAAAGGGCAAGGGTACGACCGGTAAAAATTACTGTCATGTCATTTTCCGGGAAAAATTAAGTATTTTCCCTCAATCTCGGGAGGAAATGATCTCACCTCTCTAAGTCGTCAAGTCTGGAGTTGATCTCCCTCAGGAGATGATTTCCTCCCTGAAACAAATTAAACAACTCATAGGCCGTACATTTATATTTCTACGGAACTGGAGCCATTAATGCGAAACAAACAGCCTCCAACGGAATACGACAAACGCACGGCATGCAGAGAGCACCCGAAAAAAGACAATGGTAGGGCTTCTGACATGCTGAGCGCAACAGGGGGGAAACAACACATAGAGGGTCAAGCTCCCAACATATTGAGCGCACCCAAAAAATAAGACGGACGCCCGATTTCGAGAGCTTACCAGGGGAGAACAACAGAGGCCGGGCTTCTAGCATGCGAAGCACACCCGAAGAAGATGACAAATACTCGACATGCGAAGTGGAGTATGCGACAGAAGCTAAGACCCCAACGTGGGAAGAGTATTTGATTGATGAATACAGCAAAACGTACTAGGGAGCCCGGTCTTCCGCAAGAAAGTGTGCGTGATCGGGTCAGGCGCAGTCTGACAGCAGCCAGTCTCGCATGATTGGGTCAGGCGCAGGGAGCCCGATCTGTGGCTCTGGTCATCGACGTGTGCGTTGGCCGCGCGTGATCGAGATCAGCCAGCCGTGAAGAAAGAATTGATCACAGCCGCTCAGCATCCGTCGAACAAAAAACCCTCTGCAGCGCCGCCCCCACCTTTGGTCTGCCTGTCCCCCCCCCCCCCCCGAAAGAAGGGGAGGTGGGTTGAAGAATGCATCCACCGTAGATCGTCGACCATTGCTGCCGGAGAAGAAAGAAATCACCGGCCGATCAGGGTGGCGCTGCTGCAAACAAGGGGAGGGGGAGGCGGAGGAGGGACTGATCACCTTCCCCGGCCCCAAGCAGCCAAGCTGCTGTTGCTGGTGGAGATGAAGGGGGGAGAGGACTGAAGAGGCGCCCCCGCGAGCTGCGATGTGGCCGACGCAGAGAAGAGAAGAGATATCAGCCGTCCACCCGACCAGACTTACCTGAAATCAATATCAGCCATCAGATAAGATCAGCGATGGACATCAGAGCCCAGCTTCTCTTCTACCCTAACCGTTCACCAGAGCGCCGCTACCCTACGGGATCGCGGCCGCGCGGCGATTGCACGAGAGGAGGCCCGATGGGGAGGAGGTCCCACAGGTCTTTGGTGGAGGGCAGCCGGAGGCCCGAGAGCAGATCCGGCCGAAAGAGAGCCTCGACGGAGGTGACGGTGAAGGAGACCCCGACGGAGCCGGTGGCCCACCGTAGCAACTGGTGGAGCCGGTTAGTCAGGTTGATCGGCGCCGGGGAAGTCGCCGGAGATTCGGTCGTTGAGGACGCGCTCCACCAGATCCCGCCGAGAAGATCGATGACTCGATGGAGACAACAACGGCGCACGGCAGAGCAACTGCACGCAAGGAGATGGGCGCTACAGGATCTGGATCCGTGCGGCGAGAGAGATGTCGACTCAAGTCAGGAGGGAGGCCGTAGAAGAAAGAAAATACTTTTCCTATTCCAGGCCTTCTCGACATTGTCGGCGGCAGCCGAGGAGGCCCGACGCCGGGTTAAGGGGACCGAAACCCTACATCGAGCAAATCTTCTATGATACCATGTTAAAAAAGAGATTAGGATTTCGAAGGGAACACCTTTATCGTAATACATAACAGTATATTTTCTAATATTGGGAGAAAATATACATCATTCCAGTCCGCAGATCATGTGAGACTAAACTATGACTACATCTAACACAAAGATATCATTCATTGTTTTTAATCCCATGTTGGATGACTTTCTCTCTCCCATGTTGGATAGGTTTCTTGTTCGACACGCGGTATGAACACTGTGGAGTGAACTTTCCCTCAAGGCTGATGTGTCTTGTTTGCTTGTGCGAATCCTACCGTTGATGTCATGTCCATGAGATTATAAAATTTAATAAAAATAACAACTACGCTGCCTTCCTACCGCCTGACCGGTCTAGCAAAAAAAAAAAAAATCTGACGACCAACTCAAGGTTTGCCTTTAAACGGTAATCAAGTGATTACCGAGACGTTACTACCAAATGTACTAGTCATTTTCATCCTCTCTTTCATCCAAGATCACCAACAATGAAGAGAGCATCCAAAGTGCATATGGGGTTTGTGTAGGAACTATTTTGGATTAGATCTTTGCTCAGACCTCAAGTGAGAACTTTGTAGGTCTGTAGAGTTGAGATCCCATCACCATAAACAGTGAAAAAGGCAAGCATGTAGTGTGTTGAGGAGCCCACAGATCCTTCAACCCAATCTCCCCCCCTAGCTTTCCATTCCCATCCCAGTCTTTTCTGATGTGCATTATTTTTTCATTGTGTGAGGGCTCCACCAACCTCATCCTTTGGTTTCTTCTGCATTACTTTCCCTCTGTTAGTGGGTTCTCTTCCCCTCCCTCATTCATGCAAGCTTCCTTTGCATGGTAGAAAGAAGAAAAGCATAGGGAACCAAGACAATCCACAGCTGTCACCACTCCTTGATCCCAACTTCCAAATTCCTGTTTCATTGGATTCTTCTAATTCACTCCCACTTTCCCATCGCCATCGGCGATCGAAATGGATCTGGTCATCCGAAACACGCCCGGCCATCTCCGCCCACCCATCCTATGTCGATTGCAACGGGACGTCGCGAGTGCGCTGGTCACCATTTCTGCCGCCCATGTTCGGTCCTCGACCCTGGCAATTGCTTGCCGACATCCAGCCGATCACCAGAATCCATGGCCTAGATGCGTGTTGTGTTGGTTATGGACACCACACTGCCTAGCTTGAACTAAGCGGGTGGCGGTGGCAAACCATCCACTCCTACCTTCCCTTATCTCAAAAGGGATGCTTCAGATCTGAAGTAGAGAGAGAGAGAGAGAGAGAGCAATAGGACATGTTGAGTTCAGTGAAGAAGGTTCGACCTATCAGTGCAGGTTCTGGTTTTCTGGCCCAAAGGACACGTGGATGGGCATTTTGTGTCTCCTTCGTCTCGGAACCTTTTGGGTGCCTTCTCTTCACCTGGACCATATACTTTCCTTTCATTCAATTGGCTTTTGTTCCTATATTGCATATTTCTGCATTGAAAGAAACCCATCATCTTTCTATTCCATAACTGTCGAAGACTTTTGCCGCAGAGTATCTAAGCCAAGCTTAGCAGTTGTTCCATATGTAACCAGTAGCCTCTGAGAGCTGAATCTAAGTTCTCATCACGGCCGGCTATGAGTACCAGGAGGGGGAACCGGCACGAGGTACTTGGGGCGATCTACTACTACTGGATCTCTCGTTGGTGTGGATCGGGAGCCGAATTAAGCGCGGGTATGAGTATATACTAACAATCGTGTTCTTGTATTATCGTTGTGTGTGTGCAGCCCTTCTGGCCTGCGATCTTGATGCGGAAGTGGCTTAACATTAAGCCAAAGATGTACGAGTTCAGTGCAGACGACGTCGACACCGAGAGCGAAGATGAAGGTTAGACAGAATGATCTCACTCCATTTGACATTTTGAAAGCTAGATCTCGTTGGCTTCTCGTGTGCTTCAATCAATCATGACACTAATTATCTGCGTATTTTTTGAATTATTCCTAGAAGCGAAAACGCCGAAAAGCAGTGCTAGAGCAGATCTGATGGTTAGAACGGTCGAGAGCGGAAATGCATGCAGGACTCAAGCATCAGGTATTGGAGAATATTTGTTCCATGGCACCCCGATATTGGTATTCGTAAATATTTTATTTATACCTCTCGAAAAATATATTTTTTATTTATGCTAGACTGGAGGTAAATTGTTAATTTCCTGTCTCATGAGAGTACTGCAGTATGAACATCTAAGAGTTGCAAGTGGGTAGAACTAAGGTTCATACATTTGGCTTTTATACCAAAAAGCAAAGCGATAGTTTTTATGGCTAAAATGCCTCCAATCTTCCATAATTTTCTCTTCTGATAATCTGTTTGATCAATTTTATCAGAGATTGCATTGAGAAATCTGATAGTTGTCATACCTATGCTCGCTTTGCAGCGAATTTCCTTGCTCCAAGTTTATTTCTACCACATCTTTCATCATTCACTTTTGATCTGAACCTTACTTGATGCTTGAAAGGCTTCATTTTAGTCACTGTTATCAAATTATTAGGATATATACCATTTATCTCTTCCATAGCTAGAATTTGAGTGGCAACATCTTTTGTTTATCGAATTTTCGTATCTCATGATTATGATACATCGACATAAAGATATACGCTCAGACGTCTTTCATTTTTGTCGACTTGGAATATTCATGGTGCCGGATCGTCATTTTGACAAACTCATCCTTGAAGTTCTTTTCCTTCGTGCCTTGTGTATTTTCTTGATGGTGCAATGAATCCATCATCTATCCTCTTGTTTGTAACTGTTGAAGGTTCTTGCCATAAGTAGCACCATGGAGGTGGATTTTTTTCCTGTTTCTAATTCCTGATCAAAGTTGACATTGAGAAATAGTAGGGGGGGGCATCCTGAGGCAAATGCATTATAATTAAGGGATTTTTGCATGTAACCCCTGGGAAACTAGGCTATTTGCTTATTAACCCCTATAAACATCATATTGCATATCGACCCCTGGAAATTATGTTAGTTGTATGTGCACATCCACCCCTCAAGTTAACTTACGTCGGTAACGTCTGTTTGGGGGGAGTATTCCAGGAATATTCATGGTTTGACACTACTTTGACTGCTCCTCCAATAAAGTAATTTTTTTGGGATGACAAGGAGGAGTAGCAAATCAATGGTGGGGATTTGCTCCCCGCCTCCACCATGTCTTCCTTCGATCCTTGGCTTGCCGCCCCGGCAAAGCGACATTGGTCGGTTTGACTCTGAGGAAGGGACCTACAATCGCACCAGCTCTTGAGTCATATTTGAAAGATAGTAGCCATTGTGGATGCCGCCGGCAAGTTGACCCAAAATGATCTGCCGGGGATGTCACCGGCGTCCTTCGCAGCCGACCATCAACGCGATGCTATTTGTCCACATCACAGTGGCCAACCTGGTTGATGGCTTCCAGCTGTCGATCTCCATCGATTACCACCGATCTTTAATGAATTCGGTTGTAGTCGAATAGGCGACCACCTCTGTTAGGTCAAGAGATGGGGCTTCTTTGTTTCAAGTGGATTTGAGTCAAAATGGTCCATTATGGTTGAGTTAAATAATACTGAGGGTAAAACGATCATTTGAGACCTTGGGTAAAAGGTGGACCATGGTTAACATGAACCTAGAACCTGACGCTGACGGAAGGGTGGATATACACCACTAAATTGTTTATAGGGGTCGATATGTAAATATGATGTTTATAGGTGTTAAAATACAAATAGCCTAGTTTCCAGGGGGTTGTATGAAAAAATCTCTATAATTAATTAATATTCTTTGTTACTTGTTTGGCTATATAGCCAAACAAGAATGTGATTATAATATACCTGTGTGGATTGTAATATTTGGTAGTATAGATGAGCAGTCCATTTGACTCTTACAAATAAGGAACTCGCTTAGTATTTAAGCCTAAAGTTCCATGAATTGCATCATGATCTGTCATTTTCTAAAATTGAGAAAATAAATATCTAATGGCCCATATGTCGTCAATGTTGTCATATTACTACACAACTACTAATTATAGTATATCTATGTGAATTGTTTGCTAATGATAAACCGAGTAACGGTCCTTCAGAATAGTGGGAGCTAAAAATAATTAAATGGTAAATGTTAGAAAATATTTTCAAATATATTTGGCCCTTGTGCTCTAATACATTGATGTAACTTCTCTATATCTTCTTAATCTTTTCAATATAAATAAATAAATAAATAAAACTAATAAGATATGCTGAAGTTGAAATATAGATTAAGAAATTACACAAATGCGCACACATGTGCAGATAGAAAGGTTGAGGGTTGATCATAGGTTGAAACTTGATAGTCGGTTGTAAAAACCAGCTTAAACAATGAAATGAATCCTAATTAGATTAAACGTTGTGGCACACTCGCACTGATAGAAGCCCTGAATTTAGACATGATATTTCAGCTCAAACATAATTTTTAAGTAAGCTTTGGATATGGAAATTTACTAAAGTTCCACTGAAATTGACTTGAAAATGAAGGGCAGGCAGATGTTTGAATCATTGACCAAAATGCAAAATTCATATGGTGCAACTACCCTTCTATCATGAAATTTGAACAGTGGGATTATCAAATCCAAAGCAGCTCAACATGTTCTATATTGATTTTAAATTATAGAAGAAATAAGCCATGTATTGATGTATTTCAGACTTTTAGACATGCATGATCGACAATATGCATTATTCTATAAGTCATTTATAAAAGAGGTGACGAACCCAAAAGCTTTTCCTTTCTCCTACTATTCTCTCTGAGTGGCAGTTGATGTTTTTACATTTTCTTCTTTTCCTTTAATAATAAATATTTTTTCTCAATGTCAATCTTGTTTTGAGTCATGAAAGAGGGGTTTTTATTTGTTTAAAAGTCCTAAATCCATGTGATAATTACGACATGTATCACAATTAACAGCACTAGCATCCCTGCTCCAAGCTCTGATCTTTCCTGAAGAATATAAAAGTTGAAATGGTAGAATGCAGTTTGGACACTGTGCCCCATTTAGTAGCACCATTTTGAATTTTACTTCCATCTCCCATCTGTTTGAGTTGAGTACAGATCATTAGCTACTACAATGTGCATGTACCTCATCTTCTTTATATTGTCTTATTTCACATTTCTCTCCTCCTTTGATCGTCGCAACTTGTTAGGACCACAAACAAAGGGCCCATTTTCAACGCATCGGAGAAGAAAGTCAGAAACGTTACGTGTTCAATATATTAGTAAACAGGACATAAGGTTTGGGTCTGAAATCTATTGAGTACTTTGCCTTCTATTCCTGAACGAGCAAAACTTCAGGTTAGATGTTACATTTGATATCAATAAGTGTATCTTTTAATGGTGGTTAATAGGTTGATGATTGGAACATGGAATGTTGCGGGAAGGGCCCCATTTGAGAATCTTGAGCTTGATGAGTGGATTTGCACCAAAGAACCAGCAGATATGTATGTTCTTGGGTGAGTACATCCTTATCCTATTGAATGTTTATAAACCTTGTAATTTTACAATATTGATGATTTATTGCCACATGTATCACTATGGAATATCTTTTACTTGTGATCCTCCTGGTATTGATTTCCTGAAAATTTTATAGGAAAAAGTCTACATGAGCATGCACTTCTGATTTCGACATTGAAGATTTTCAATTGATTAAATCATGAACTGACATGATGTTAGATGTAGTCATACTTCGGACCCATATCGACTATGGGATTGTAATGGTGTGTGTTCTCTCCCTAATCCCTATATAAGGAGAGGTAGTGCTAGTGTAAGAGCATTTCCAGCCCTTACTCAAATTTTTTCTCAAATCAGAGTATTGATTTGAGTAAAAACTCAATCTGATATTGAGCACTCCATTTGGTATGGGTGTAAGGGGTGCAGCTGATTTTGGAGCTTTTGCTCAGATTTGAGTAAAAACTCAGTGTTGGATGGTAATGTTGTAACTAGGAAGGCCCTTGGAGATGATCGTTGAGAATTTGGTATGGGACTTGAGTCTCCCCCGATTTGGTGAAAAATTTGAGTAAAATTCAGTTTCGTATAAGTCTGAGTAAAAGATTGCATCAGTTTTTTAGGCCTTTTTACTCATATTCAAATCAGAGTCATGATTTGAGTAAGGATGGAAATGCCCTAATTAACATCATCAATCCAAGGAATATTCTCTCCAAACCCTAATCTCTTCCTCCCTTTCTCTCTCGTAAGTCGTAACATGGTATTTGAGCAGGTTTGCTTGGCTTAGGATTTCAAAGTTCTCATCTCCGGCCTCGGCCTCCTTGGGGTGACCTCGAGGAGGCTGGGAATGCAACGACCCCGGTTGCCGTCGCCACTCCACGCCATGCTCGACACTGCTGCTCCTCCTTCTCTTGTTGCTGATCAGGAAATCGAGGCCTCAACGTCAATGCAAATTTTGGAGTCTCATCCTGGGTTTGACATTTCGATTTTGTGTCTGGTTTTGATCTTGACCGAAACCAAAATTTCGGTCGAAATGTGAAAAAAATTTGAAATGGCAAAAAAATGATCAAATTTACAAAAAAAAATTAAATAAATTTTAATTTAAGTCTTTTATGGTTGTGCATACATATTTACTTGAATGGTTTGAATAAAACATAAATAAAATACATAGTAAGCTTGCATGGACCATGATAACCAATGTGGAATGTTAGTAAACTGAAGAAAAAAAACTTGATTATATTTACATAAATTTATATAAACTTGAAATCCGTTTGAAGATGCCCTTGGTTTTCAAGCTCACATGATTTCAGAAGGAATCTCACCGAAAGCCATTGAAAGAGGCAACAACATCTTATTTGGAGGGCCCTACAGCATCCGGCCTAAAATTTTGTTGAAATCTCGTCGAAATCTTACTGAAATCTCACATCTCGACTGAAATTTTACTGGTTTTGACCAAACTTCACAAAAAACCACCAAAATGCCCCGAAGTCACCCGAAATCCAGACTTTCGAGATTTCGTATGGGTATTTCGTTTTGGTAGTGGCCAAAAATTTGAAACCGAAATTTTGGCATTTCGATCGAAATCTCAATCCATGGTCTCATCTTCTTCCCTCTTCTATCTCTGATTGGAGGCTGCCACCATTTGTTGCCCTCAATCAAATCTGAACGATAAGAAGAAGAAAGGGTGTTCAATATGGGTCGTCCGTCTAGCCTAACAACTCAGGCTATTCTCAAGTAAGTGGTATGTGCACCGGACTCGAGCTTTGGATCTAACCCAAACTCGGGTATTGTTCTTATTTTTCCCTGAGGACGCTCTGGTTTTGCAGTCAGTGACCTACCCCATCAAGCACACTCGACACCCAAGAGGATCCCTGCCTAATCAGATTCCAAGTCTCATAGTTGAGACCCTAAATGGCGGTGGCTATCTATAGATATTCCAATCTAAAGAGAACCCTAAAGTGTGGCATGCCCTCAGTCGTTGATTAGATCCAATGAATCTGTTCTGATTGATTAGATCCAACGAATCTAATTGATTTATGATAAGTTGTGTTCCATTTCAACTTATATGTTGATTCAATTAATTTCTAATACGCCGTGTCCCCTCAAACAGGTCAGTGGAATTAATTGTCTCTTTAGCCATCACAGATTTGGAATTAATTGCCTTTCACATATCTATGGCGCTGGAGAAGTTATGATCCTCCCATGAAGTGCTTCTGTCACCCTTTAATGGTCATTGTCGGGAGTTTTCCATATTCCCAGGGTGCGCTCCGCACGCCAGGAGCCCGGATCACGCTTCTTATTCCCCGGAAGCGTGCTTATTGTTGGTGTTAATGTATACACCGGGTCAGGTTCTATGTACAATCGGGTCGGGTTGCTTGTGTATTCATGTACATATATATTGGGCTTGAGCCCCTCAATAGAATGCATTCCATTCTCTCCAAACCTTAGCCGTCATCTCCTAACATGGTATCAGAGCTCTAGGGTTTTGATCTGCGGCGAAGGCAACGACGACGAATTTTCTCCAGCACCGGCACCTCCTCCGACCTCCTTTTCCGGTCCCCATGAGTACTCCGCCCCCCCCTCTGCTCCTGCAGCCACCTCCGCCCCCCCTGTACTCCCTGCAGCCCCCCCGCGTCACCCCGCCCCCTTCTCTACTCCCTGCAGCCACCCCGACCCCCCTCCTCTGCCTTCTGCGGCCACCCCACACCACCCGGCCCCCCCTTCTCTGCTCCATGCGGCCACCCCGCGCCACCCTGACCCCCCTCTTCTGCTTCCTGCAGCCCCCCCGCGGCCCGCCAGCCCGCCTCCTCCTCTGCTCCCTGCGGCCACCCCGAGACCACCCGTGCCCCTCCTCTGCCACCTGAGCTCCCCTCCGCGCCCCTCCTCTGCCACTTACGCCCCCCTCCTCCTCTGCCACCTGAGCCCCTCCGCGCATCTCCTCTACCACCCGAGCCCCCATCGCGCCCCTCCTCTGCCACCTGCACCTTCCATACGCCCCTCCTCTGCCACTTGCGCCCCCCTTTCCTCCTTCCACCACAGCCCCCCCGGTCTTCCTCCTCCACCTCAGAACCCTCTCCGGCCCGTCTTCTCTGTACCGGACTGCCCAGAACCTCTCCTGTGCCGGTTCTCCCTTGTACCTCAGGGGTACGGCTTCGTACAGCACCTGTCGGCTCCTGTACTGCCTGCACACAATGGCTGCTTGTTGAGTCCCTCTGTCTCTTCGTTTTAACGGTATTCTCAGACCACGTTCCTCTACCACATCAGTCGACCGTGGACGTCGTCAGGGTCCCCTCCGCCATGATGGCGGGACTGCTGCTGCCGCTGACCTCCCTACTCCGGCACCGCCTGTCCCCACTACTGCTCAGCCACGGTCTTACTTTTTTGGTACCTCGCCTCCACCACTCTTCGACAGATCACAGCCTATTTGCCACTCTGGATACTATTGCTCCATGGATCTTCGACTCGGGTGCCTCCTGCCACCTTACCTCCGACTCTTCTGTACTCACGGACTTTAGTCCTGCTCCCACCCACCTAGGGGTCCACACTGGTGACGTGACTCGTGTACCCATTTTGCAGTGTGGATCCATCACCCCTGCCCCGATCCCATTAGTCGCCTAACCTTGCATTGTGTTTTCCTCGCTCCCCTCTTAAATATTAACTTAATATCTATTAGTTCTCTTTTTGACTCAGGCCTGATTATTATATTTACTTCTTCCCCTTGTTCTATGCAGGAACGGCGGACAGCTCAGAGAATTGGGCTGGGTTGTAGAGCAGGGAGACTCTATCAGTTGGATCACCTCAAGGTTCCCACTTCCACTCCGTCAGCTCTGTCTGTCACCTCTGATGCCGACTTGTGGCACAGAAGGTTTGGTCACATATCCAGTAATCGACTCCAAAGCGTTTTTCGCTCTAGCGCTTTGGGTCAGGTGTCCTCCCCCCTCTCTATCTGCACTGGTTGTCGATTAGCAAAGTACATTGCTATTCCTTTTTCTACTAGTGTTTCCTGTTCCAACGTTCCTTTTGATCTCGTGCACTCTGACGTGTGGGGTCCTGCTCCAGTTGCCTCATTTACTGGTTTTTTGTATTATGTGAGCTTTATAGATGATTACTCTTGCTGCACCTGGGTGTATCTTATGCATCGCCGCTCTGAGATTCCTCATATTTATAGGACCTTCACTACTATGCTTCATACCCAGTTTGGTCGGCGCATTAAGACCTTTCAGTTTGATTGTGCCCAAGAGTATCTCTCCTCTGAGATGCGTGAGGTCCCTCAGACTCACGACACTCTTTACCAACAGTCGTATCCTCACACCCATGAACAGAACAGACTCGCCGAGCGCAAACATTGTCATGTCCTCGAGATAGCACAAGCTATACTTCTGTCTGCTTTTGTTCCACATTCCTACTGGGCCAAGGCTGTTCTGACCGCCGTTCACCTTATCAACATCATCCTATCCTCTACCCTCTCTGGTCTTACACCATACGAGCGACTTTACTCCACATTCCCTGACTACTCTCTTCTTTGCACCTTTGGGTGCACGAGTTTTGTCCTCCTACCTCCTCATAAGCGTACTAAACTCTCTGCTAGGTCTGTTAGGTGTGTCCACTTGGGACTTAGTCAGGAGCACAAGGGCTATTGGTGCTCTGATCTCTTAGCTCGCCGGATCCGTGTCTCTCGTCACATCTCCTTTGTTGAGGATGTCTCGTACTTTTCCACTTAGTTTCGAGATCTTCTCTCACCGCCTGTGCCACCTTCTACGTCTCCTTCCTATCTCACAATCCCCTTCCTACCTTCGTATCCTGCTCCCACACCCACGGCTATGACCTTTTCGGTTGAACCTCTACCTCCACCTCCCTCGTCTCCATCACCTCTCTCGCCACCGCCCCCTCTACCACCTCCCACTCCACCACCACCACCACCACCTGTCATGCGTGTCTATATTTATCAATCTGCAGTTCCTCCCCTCGAGTTGGTTCATACTGGTACTCCCTCGCCTGCTGCTGCTGCTCCCTCCTCTCCGATCGCGGATCTTGACCCTGTTCGGTGCTATTCTGCGTGCGAACATCACCCTCCTGATAGATATGCCTACTCTATCGATAGATTTGGCTACTATGCCTTTACCTCTGACTCGTCTGACTCCTGTGGCTACTCTGTTGTTGCCTCCTACTCTCTGTCTTACTAGGCTTTTCTCACCCTTCACACCCATCGAGAGCCCCAGTCGTTCCGTGAAGTAGATTTACACCCAGAGTGGCGGCAGGCCATGCCATGTCAGTTGGGTTTGAGGTTTTTCAACGGATCCAGATATGTGATCTGTTTTCTTGTCCCTCCGGCGTGGTGCCTATCAGCTGCAAGTGGATCTTCAAGATCAAGCCTTGACCTGATGGTTCCATTGAGCGACATAAGGCCCGCCTCGTTGCTCGTGGCTTCTTCCAGGAGTATGGGATTGATTACGAGAAGACGTTTACTCCAGTTGCTCGGATGATTACTGTGCACACCCTCTTAGTTGTGGTAGTTGCTCGAGGGTGGCCTCTCTATCAGATGGATGTCACCAATGCCTTCCTTTACGGTGACCTCTCAGAGGAGGTATACATGGCTCCTCCTTCAGGCATTTCTATTCCTCCAGGACACGTTTGCCGTTTGCGTCGGGATATCTATAGGCTCAAACAAGCACCTCGGGTATGGTTTGAGCGATTCCGCAGTGCAATTCTGGCAGCTGGGTTTGTAGAGAGACACTCTGACTATGCTCTGTTTACCTGCTCCTCCAGTCAGGGTATTGATGTGCTGCTTCTATATGTGAATGATATTATCATCACCGGGGATGACAGTGCTACCATCGTATCCCTTCAGCGTCACCTCTAGAGTCAGTTCGAGATGAAGGATCTGGGCTCCCTTCGATACTTTCTTGGCCTTGAGATTGCCTGGTTAGCTCGAGGATTGTTGATCTCTCAGCAGAAATACATCTCTCACATTTTTGTTGAGGCTGCTCTCACTGACTCTCGTACTGCTGACACGCCCATGGAGCTCAACTGAAAGCTCCTCTCTACAGATGGTGAGCCTCTCCAGGATATTTCTCGTTACCAGCGACTGGTTGGGATGCTCGTTTATCTCACCATGACTAGGCCTGATATTGCCCATGCCGTTGGAATTGTTAGCCAGTTCGTTCAGGCTTCTCGCTTAGTTTACTTTGTAGTGGTCCTTCGGTATCTCCGCGGCACTGTCACTCGTTTGCTGCTATTTTCCTCCACCTCTCCACTGGTTCTGCGTATTTTTTCGATGCAGATTGGGCTGGAGATGTTGCTACCTGTCGTTCCACCACCGGCTACTGTGTGTTCCTTGGTGATTCCCTCATTTCTTGGCATAACAAGAAACAGGAGTCTGTTGCACGCTCCAGTACCAAAGCCGAATACCGAGCTATGACTTCCACAACTGCAGAGATTGTCTGGCTTCGACACCTTCTACTCGACTTGGGAGTCTGGATTTCTGGGGCTACACCTCTATTCTATGACATCCGGAGTGCTATTCAGATTGCTAGCAACTCGGTTTTTCATGAGCGGACCAAACACATCGAGGTTGATTGTCATTATGTTCGGCAGGAGTTTCTTGCAAACATCATCTCCTTGCCGTTCATTCTCTCGACGGAGCAGACAGCTGATTTTCTCACAAAGCCCCTAATGATTACTTGATTTTGTCATTTTATAAGCAAACTCTCGGTATATGATCCACCATGAGTTTGAGGGGGAGTGTTAATGTATACACCGGGTCGGGTTCTATATACAGTTGAGTTGGGTTGCTTGTGTATTCATTTATATATATATTGGGCTTGAGTCCCTTAATAGAATGCATTCCATTCTCTCCAAACCCTAGCTGTCATCTCCTAACAGTTGGAGTATGTCTCGGTTTAAGACACGAATTTAGTCCCATGTCTGATAGAGAACCATTGTCCGTGCGGTTAATGTGGTGGGTGGAATCTCCTAATAGGATAAAACCCTGCACCGGAGCCCTGTTGGTTTGGCTAGGTGATAAGTTGGGGACAATATTGATGCTCTGGGTGGGCCTGGAGTGGATCCATGTTGTCCGTGTGCCCAACAAGTGGTATCAGAGCTGATGGTTCATCTGGGACAGACGGAGATCGTGTGATAGGTGGTCATTCAGGTGGATCAAGCCGGGCAAGGTGACTCAAGTGAAAATTCTTGACCCGATGAGGTGGAGTAGCTCATGGAAAAATTCCTAGTGACTGCCTAGGTGGAGCAAGCTCAAGAAATTCCTAATTTGGAGGTGGAGTTACCGCTAAAAGGGTTGAGCTCCTCAGATGACCAAGGATCATGCGATGGTTGGTGAGATGGCTTGAATCTTGCCAAGGTGAAGATTGTTGGAGTGTGGGTTGGTTCAAGACACATGAAAGTTTAATCCTACACCGGATAGAGAACCGTTGTCCGTGCCATTAATATAGTGGGTGGAATCTCCTATTAGCATTGAGGCCTTTTCGCATAAAACCCCACAACGGAGCCCTGTTGGTTGGGCTAGGTGATTAAGTTGGGAACAATATCGATGCTATGGCCCTATGGGTGGACCCGGAGTGGGTCCACGCAGTCTGTGTGCCCAACACTTAGCTCGCCGGAAACCCAACCCTCTCGCGCGTTGTATTCCCCCGGTGCGCTCAGTACATCAGGAACCGACCCTCTCGCGTGGTCTCTAATATCTTCCCTAGTTGCGCTCCGCACGTCGGGATTCCGCCGTATTTTTGGGGTAAGCTAAGCATGCCGGGAGCCCGACCCTCTTGAAGGTCATACTCGCCGGGTGCGCTCAATACTTTGGGAGATTGGCCCGCTCGCACAGCCTCTGATGCCTTCCCTGGGTGCGCTCCCCACGATGGTCGTCCATCGTATTACCGGGTGTGCTCAACATGCCAGGAGCTCGGCCCTCTCGCGGGCTGTATTCTTTGGGTGCGCTCAGCACGCCTGGAGCCCGACTCTTTCTCGCGTCGTATTCCTTGGGTGCACTTAGAACGCCGAGAATCTGACCATCTTGCGTCGTATTCCTCGAGTGCGCTTAGCACAGTGGGGGCTTGCCCCTTTCACGCGGCCTCTGATGTCTTCCCCGGGTGGACACCGCACACCGGTAGCCCGCTGTATTCCACAGGTGCGCTCAGTACGCCATGAGCCCGGCCATTGCCTTCCTCGAGTGCGCTCTGCACGCCGGGCATTTACCGTTTTTCCCAGATGCATCGACTTCTACCACTACCTGCTGCCTTCGTCATCGCTCCACTTGCTTGGCATCGGGCCTCAGCAACCCTTGCATGTTTCCTGGTTGGCCTGCTTGTAGGTTGACCGGGTCCCCCGGTTGTCCTACTTGCAAGTCAATCTGATTCCCAAGACGACTTGCTTGCAGGTCTGCCTGTCACTATCTGTATAGGTTAGTATGGGTTTATACATGTTCTTTGTATATGGCGGACTAACACCACTTTTGTATATATATCTTGGGCTATTGGCCCCAGGTAATATCATTCCATTCCAAAACCCTTACAATGCCAAAGTAGATATTTGTTAATGCATGGAAGTTGATCTAACTATTAGTTGTCAATTATTTATGATGCCAGTTGAGATGGTATATCTGCTGGATTATTTTTCTTTAATTTTGTCATTATCGATCTTAATTTTGTGTGCCCAATCAATATAGATGAACTAGGGTTGTTGGCTAGAGTAGGTTCAGTTTATAGATTCTATGGATCTTGAGCTGTTTAATTCTTGTGACTATTTATCATCTTACATGCAATCCCTTTTTGCAGTTTCCAAGAGGTAGTTCCTTTAAATGCTGGAAATGTGTTGGGAGCAGAGGATAACAGGCCGATCCCGAAATGGGAGGATATTATTCGGAAAACGCTTAACAAGCCAGTACAGCCGAAGACAATCTACAAGAGTTACAGTGCTCCTACATCACCAACAGCGAGGAGAACAATTTGTACTGTTGGTAGCAATGTGACTGCTGCATCTGCCATTGATGGTGGGAAACTAGATTGGCCTGAACATTCATTGGTTACAACTTCACAAGCTTTGACATTTGCCAAAAAATTGAGGAATGTGTTGACCAGTTCTCCAAGTACTGAATTTGATTGGATTGAGGACTCTCAAGTATTTGCGCCTCCTGATTTACCATTGAATGTTGGATTAAAGCGAGTATACCGTAGCTCTGGCAACCTTGGAAATCTGCTGTCGGAGCATCAAACGGCATCAGATGTTCTTAATTCATTTGATGATTCTTCTGGCAACCTTTCTAAGGAGGAAGATTCTTTGTCAGAAAATGTAGTGGCAAATTGTGAGAGCGAAGGTAGTGGAAACCGTTCAAAGGCCCGAACTAGATATGTGCGTATTGTCAGCAAACAGATGGTCGGTATTTATATCTCGGTTTGGGTATGTCGAGGGCTGAGGAGGCATATAAACAACTTGAAGGTATCTCCAGTTGGTGTGGGACTTATGGGCTATATGGGAAACAAGGTTGTTTCACTTCTCTGGCACTAAATTGTTACATGGCCTTTCCAAATACCATTTCTTAAAATAACATAATTGTTAAATATTTTGATCTGCATGAATGATAACTCCCTAACTATGAAAATAGGATGTGTTACCATAGCATACATTTTTTAGGAACTGAAAGGGCTAAAACTCTTTTTCTATTTTAGGGTTTGTTGGTTGCAGTTCTATGAAACAAAAAATGGTTTAACTCTCTCTCTCTCTCTCTCTCTCTCTCTCTCTTGCATGCTTTTCCGCAACCAACAGACAAAAAAAGAAATAAAAATCCGGAAGACAGTAGGTACAAGTTTTCTGTCCATATGGAAACTTTCTTATTTTCATGTTTTCCTAGGATCATTCAACAAGAAACATTGGCTTTTAAAAGTTTTTGTAGCCTTTTTTCATAAAAGAAAAAAGCTTCTCAATCAAAAAACCTATATTTAGCACCACATGGACTACGTTATTACTTACGTGAAGTCATGGAAACATAGTATGGAATTTCTGTATATGTTTGACATTTCACTTATTGGATAAACATAACCACAAGGATCTACATTGTTCTGCTTTGTATCCATTTCTGTTCAATGTGTTGTACCCTGGTCACTATGGAACTGACCAAGTATCAGTTGTCCTTGTAATTGAATTGATGATATGATTTAAAATGCAGGGATCTGTATCTGTCAGCATGTCTCTTTTCCAAACAAGGTTGTGCTTTGTTTGCTCTCATCTGACTTCTGGCCATAAAGAGGGGGATCAACAAAAACGCAACTCCGATGTGTACGATATCTTACATCGTACCCTATTTTCTTCTATATTAGATGCAGACCACCCAAAAACAATTCCATCACATGAGTAAGAATTTTCTAAGTGTTGTCTTTCCTAAATTTAGATTGTTGGTTTTTTGTATCCCCTTATGAGAGATTGATATCGATATGCCTTCCTCATAGTTCAAAAGAATTTTGTCTTCAAATAAAATGCTGATTTAGTTGGCATATTAATGATGTTAATGGGCTAAGAAAATATCAATTGAGAGGTTCCTCCAACCATTGCATACTTATTTTCGATATTTTTGCTGTTTTAGATTGTCGAAACTCAATGGAAAATCTTAGCAAGGACAAATTGGTATGGAAGACTTCCTCTTTTTTGATATTTGACATAATGTACATACATGTGAGAACGAACTAATATTAGTCGACATACTGCGTCATTAGTTCAGTTGACGCTAGTTTGTGAGGAGAAATTTGTCTTGAATGAATTGAAACTTGTGACATCAAAGAAAACTAGTGCTAGAAATATAAGAAGTTAGTGTTAGAGAGGGAAATGTAGCATTCACGACGGGGTTCTATAGCATAATATATGTACAATACGTGCTGTCGCCATCATGGTGCTTAACCATACCATATATACATTATAAATAGACTCTGTACATAGCATAACCTTAAATTTATATATAAACAAACAGCCCCTTCTCCCTACTTAGGAGTTAGGAGGGGCTATATCCCTAGTTTTGTCGGGAAGAACAATAAGTGTTATCAGGCTTCATGAAGCAGTCAAAAAGTTTAGTGGATTATAGACTAGGTAAGTAAAGCATCCATAATGAGTAATGGTGCCAAACAAAGTCTATCTCTATACTTTGTGCACTCAGGGACAACAAAGGTGCTGTCAATCTGAATCGAACTAGAACAATATTGTTGGTTGGGTTGGATATGTGGCATCAGTAACCCTACGTTAGCAAGCTGATACCAGAGCCAAAATACTACATAGAGAGAAGTGATATAGTGTAATAGTCTTTTGTTAGTAAAAGATCAAGGTGTTGTGTTCAACATTCTGATAAGTATGTGATGGAGCATGCATTACAAAAGACTATTTGGCAGTCCAGGATCGCCAGAAGTCTAAATAAGGCAAGTCAACTGCGTCAACTCGGGCTCTAGTATCAAAATCCTTCATAAGACCATATTCTGGAAAGCTTTCAACAAGATCTACAAGATTCGTCTTTTGACATCAACCTTGACTTTTTTGTTTAAATAAGGTAATTTTGACCTTTTTCGCACTTCTGCTATTTTTGGTAACTTCGTATTTTGTTGTTGTCTAACCTATATAGAGCAAGGTTCGAAATCACGGTATCGGTCGACCTCGAACCGATACGTACCGGTTGGCACCGAACAATACAGTTAAGGCCAAAAAAAATAAAAAAACTTGAACTTGTCAGTGTCGATTTGTATCGGCTGGTACTAGCCGCTACCAACTTGAACCGCTCGATATGGACAGGTAGGTACTAGTACTAGTCGGTACAGGCCAGGTATCGGTACCGAAGCAGTACCGGTTTTGGTCGGCCTCAAACCGGTACATACTAATATCAGTCGGGTTTTTTGATTCTTGATCTAGAACCTATCTATCATTGTTTTAAGTCGTACTAGGTCATTTTTTTAGGGTCAAGACAATTTTTTATTTTTCTGATAATTTGTGCTTTTGGTTAATTTCCTATTTTTAGTAACTTTGGGTTTTAAAGGTTTCCTTATATAACCTGTCTTGTAATCATTGATGGTAGACTTCGGTGAATATAAATTTTTGATAGAGTTCGATCTTTACTCCCCAATTGCTCTTGGCATTCTATATAGAATCAATGATATTTTCTCTCCAATTGCTCTTGGCATTCTATAGAATCAACAAGGCTTTTGGTGCCCTTGTTCTGGGTATTTTGTGAGTGAGAATCAACAGATCCAAGGATGGTTCCACTAGATTTGGTTCGTCTTGCTTGACTCCACACCGCCCCTGCATTAGTTGGTATCAGAGCTTGCACTTGTTTCTTCACCATGCCACCAAGAGTATGTGGTGGTCAGGAAATCCATGTGGAGAGGAGTACGAATGTGATGATGTAGCAAGATTGGTACAACATACCAAAGCAATGACCGAACTGGTTGTTGCGTTGACGGCTTTGTCCCAACATCATAATCATCCTCCGAATCCAATACTTTTGAAGGAGGCCACAATTGATGAACTTGAAAATCCTTTTACTGAGGATAGATTGGCAAGGAGGAGATCCGAGATCGATAATTCAAGATGGTGCAAATTGGGGTTGAAAATTGATATACCCGTATTCAAAGTCAGTCTGTAGCCAAAGGATTTTTTATATTGAATCAATGTTTTGTGGGGGGGAGGTCCTGGAGTTTAAAGAAGTGCTTCATGGCAAACATGTTCCCCTAGCCGCTACCAGATTTCGGGGACGGGCTGCCCTTGGAGGCAACAATCCACTTACCAGAGTTCACCATGGAAAGACAAACATTGATTCATGGGAGAAGTTGATGAAGCACATGCGTTCGTTGTTCCTACCTTACAATTATACTAGGTTGATGTACCAACAGCTTCAAAATTTACACCAAGGGATGCACATGGTGGATGATTACACTATCGAATTTTACCGGTTGGTGGCCCATAATGACCTCTCAAAGATGGGGGATCAACTGGTATTTCAGTATATCAGAGCTATATGACCTTTGATCTGTTTGACCCTTATTCTATTTTTGAAGCACATCAGCGAGCACTGTAGAGGAAGCTGTGCAAAAATTAGAGTTAGTAACCGAGCAACATCCTAAGCCTTACAAGCTATCGTGATTGAAGAATGGTAGTGTGGTCATAGTTTCGGAACGATTCTTAATGCCTTTCTGCATCGGTTCTCAAAACAAAGATCATATATGGCATGGTGTTATTACTGTTAGATACCCTCACACCCGAAAACCCGAGTCGTAAGGGGAGGTCCACAGAGGGTACCTAAAGCGGGTGATGGGTGCTGATGCAGGCACCGATAAGGCGCACTACAATCCTAAGCCCTTTTAGGGTTTTCTTGGTCAATAACTAGGGTTTAGTTATCAATATAGCGTCAAATGCCTCAAAAGGACAGCAACATCAATTATCTCACGTAGTAATAAAGTTTATGCAAACAACATAAAGCAGATTTAAAACTTAAAACAATTAAAGCATGCGGTGTTATCACATAAAACTGATTTTCAGCATATAATAGAATCAATCGCAGCAACAGATATTGAAATAAAACAACAGGCTTGCATCAGATTTTATAAAAGAAAAGGCCTACGGGTGTTTGCAAAGGTAACCGACAGACGATATATGGCAATTATAATAAATGGCAAACGTTATGGCTTCAACTAGCGAAGAAAAGGATGATGACGGCTGCGATGCGGAGCGGAGGCAATGAAAACTAATGAAAACGAAGCGGATGCGGTGGGAAAATAAAGGAAAAGGAAAGATACTGCCTGGGGTTTCCCGCCGTGGGTCGATTGCAAGGATGCGCCGACGATCCTGCACACGGAGCAAGGCCGGACGTCGGGAGAAGCCGGAACCTTCGGAAAACGAAGCCCAAAGCCTTCACGAGGCGAAGTCGTGGAATCGGCGAGGATCGGGGACTCGAGTCTCACCCGGAAGCGCTCACGAAGAGGCACGAAATTCAGCAACTATCAAAAATCTGAAATCTCCTTCAATCTTCCCCTTTTTGTAGAACTAGGGTTTCTTTTTGGATGGCCAAGATCAAAGGGAAATCAAGGGGGAATGGTGGGGATGCAATGGGCCAAAAAAGGAAAGGAAAAGAGAGAGAAATAAGGGGAAAAGAGAGAGAGAAGTTAGGGGACGGAAGAGGGGGCGGATTGGCTCGGTTTCCGCACGGGCAAGGGACGGAAAAGCCCTAATTGAAGCCCACATAGCCCTAATTGAAGCCCAATTGATGCCACATCATCAAATTTAAGTTATTTCGCCATCTAACCGTCGGTTTCGAGATCTAATCTCGTCCGTCGGTGCCCCGCAAACACACACACCCATAATTTTATTAATATCATGCTGAAACTCACCCGAGAAGACCCGGATTCAATCCGAAAAGCCCTCGGATGAGATCATGGACATCCCCCATGAACTGGGCAAGAACAGAAATAAAACTAAATGCTGACATAAGGCCAAAAACAGGGAAAAACGGCCAAAAACTGAAATAACGTCTAACAAGTCCCAAACGGATACGAACTGAAGGTGCTGATCAGGTCTTCATCAATCGCTTCCGCTGCGAAAAACTCGTCCTCGAGTTTACGCCGAAAGACATCGCCGGTAGCAGGAGGGAGACCACCACCGTGGGAACGTTGCTGGGCCTGGATCTGATGATGAATTCCCAACAAGTGATGTCTCGGGCAGTCAACAACCTCTGGGCCCCTCGCGAATAGATTGCTGGCGTCGAGCGAGGACCAGAAGCTACTGAAGTACGTAAACAGAAGCACACGAGCGGTAGGTGGTCGGTCAGTCCCGACAAAGTCAAAGCGCGTAAGTGGCTCAGCTGTCTGAAACTCCTCAACTGGCTCTGACTGTAGCTGTGGTGGAAGCTCCACGGAAGACGGAGGCTCCATGGGTGTCTCTGCTGTAGGAAGAGCTGCAAGTGGAGGTGTCTCCTCTGTAAGCTCTGTGAAAGGTAGGAGAAGCCTCTCCGTAGTCACTACCGGAGGAAGTGGCTCCTCTGTAGGCACTGCTGAAGGTGGAAAGAGCTCCTCTGAAGTCACTGAAGGAGGAGGTGGCACTGCTGTAGGCACTGGAGAAGGCGAAAGGAACTCCTCTGTAGTCGCTGACGGAAGAGGTGGCTCCTCCGTAGGCATTGTCCGAGGAAGCTCCACAGGAGGCGGATGCTTCTCAAGTGGGGCCACTGGTGGAACCGGGTACTCCACAGGAGGTGGAGGCTCTGCTGGAGGTGGTGGCCTGCTGTATCGGGCAAGCCTCTGGTTCTGCTTCTCCCTCCATGCCAACTCATCCTCAATATCATCAAGTAAGAGCTGGGTTTCGATATATCTGATTTTCAAGGTTGGCACTGAAGGACTCCGTAAAACCCATTGAACAAAAGGTTTAGAAGATAGATCCAGGTCATGGGCTTGATCTCGAATCGAAGAGGAGTATCTACGTTCCATCGAAGATCTCGGGAAAAGGGTAGGACATGGCTCAAGAGATTTATATAGCCTGACAAATTGTTTATAGGTGTGGGTATCTAGTGGGTCAAGCGAATAAGGATGGGATCGGACGCGACGACAGGACATGGCGTCAGATTGCTCTATGTAAACACGATGCAATCCTAACGCTAGATGTAAACCTAACACTAGATGCAAATTCAAGCACGCAAGATAATGCCCTATGCAAAATCAGCAAAGAAAAAGATTAGGGTTTGCTGAAATTCAGCACTCAAAAGAAACCCGAACAGGTTCTTTCGAGCTCTGATACCAACTTGATGCAGGCACCGATAAGGCGCACTACAATCCTAAGCCCTTTTAGGGTTTTCTTGGTCAATAACTAGGGTTTAGTTATCAATATAGCGTCAAATGCCTCAAAAGGACAGCAACATCAATTATCTCACGTAGTAATAAAGTTTATGCAAACAACATAAAGCAGATTTAAAACTTAAAACAATTAAAGCATGCGGTGTTATCACATAAAACTGATTTTCAGCATATAATAGAATCAATCGCAGCAACAGATATTGAAATAAAACAACAGGCTTGCATCAGATTTTATAAAAGAAAAGGCCTACGGGTGTTTGCAAAGGTAACCGACAGACGATATATGGCAATTATAATAAATGGCAAACGTTATGGCTTCAACTAGCGAAGAAAAGGATGATGACGGCTGCGATGCGGAGCGGAGGCAATGAAAACTAATGAAAACGAAGCGGATGCGGTGGGAAAATAAAGGAAAAGGAAAGATACTGCCTGGGGTTTCCCGCCGTGGGTCGATTGCAAGGATGCGCCGACGATCCTGCACACGGAGCAAGGCCGGACGTCGGGAGAAGCCGGAACCTTCGGAAAACGAAGCCCAAAGCCTTCACGAGGCGAAGTCGTGGAATCGGCGAGGATCGGGGACTCGAGTCTCACCCGGAAGCGCTCACGAAGAGGCACGAAATTCAGCAACTATCAAAAATCTGAAATCTCCTTCAATCTTCCCCTTTTTGTAGAACTAGGGTTTCTTTTTGGATGGCCAAGATCAAAGGGAAATCAAGGGGGAATGGTGGGGATGCAATGGGCCAAAAAAGGAAAGGAAAAGAGAGAGAAATAAGGGGAAAAGAGAGAGAGAAGTTAGGGGACGGAAGAGGGGGCGGATTGGCTCGGTTTCCGCACGGGCAAGGGACGGAAAAGCCCTAATTGAAGCCCACATAGCCCTAATTGAAGCCCAATTGATGCCACATCATCAAATTTAAGTTATTTCGCCATCTAACCGTCGGTTTCGAGATCTAATCTCGTCCGTCGGTGCCCCGCAAACACACACACCCATAATTTTATTAATATCATGCTGAAACTCACCCGAGAAGACCCGGATTCAATCCGAAAAGCCCTCGGATGAGATCATGGACATCCCCCATGAACTGGGCAAGAACAGAAATAAAACTAAATGCTGACATAAGGCCAAAAACAGGGAAAAACGGCCAAAAACTGAAATAACGTCTAACAAGTCCCAAACGGATACGAACTGAAGGTGCTGATCAGGTCTTCATCAGGTGCCTCCCTCACCGATGTGGGACTATCCATTAACACTCCCCTTTACGCGGAGCACGCGTAACAAGGATCCTCCCACACGGAGCACGCGTGGCAAGGCACGATCGATGGGGAGCACCCAGAGCAAGAGCAGGAGTAGGAGACGGGCTAGCTCTGATACCATGTTAGATACCCTCACACCCCAAAACCCGGGTTGTAAGGGGAGGTCCACTGAGGGTATATAAAGCTGGTGATGGGTGCGTCCCTCACCAATGTGGGACTATCCGTTAACAATTATTATGGATGCTTGTCATCTCTTATAGGCAAGGTTTGAAATTTTCATTTCGGTCAATATTTCGACCCTCTGGATATGGAATTATTTTGTGGAAATATTTCGACAGTATGAAAATATTGTGATTTAATAGAAATGGTGGAACTATTGATTTTTTAATAGAATTTTTCAGTGAATCTCTGCATAGTCATAAACCAAGTATATATACACAATTTGGAACACTCAGATAATAGCTGTACCCTATCTACGGGTGTAGAGATTCACAAAGCATGTATTCTACATTTGAGTCTGAGTCTTGTGTAGCTTTGTTTGGTCCTGTTTTGATCTATGTTTTTAAAATGGTTTTTAATCATTTTTGTGGATACAAATATTTCCACAATAAAGATTAGTTGATTGTTAAAATAATGCTTCAAACGATTTTGAAAACGGACTTAAAACAAGAAAGTTGTGCAAGTTTGAAATCGTGAAAAAATTATGCTGAAATGCGAAACACTTTTTTTACCAAATCTGAAAAAAAGAGTTTTTATAAAGAAAAGTTTTTATTCATTCAAAATTTTCTTTAACGGACCATGGTTTTCTAGATGAACTTGTAGTTCTACATCTTGTGGAATTTTTTGAGCTAAAAATGAGTTGATTTAACCACGTTTCTCAATATACAAATTTTATGAAAAACCAAAAAAACTGTTTTCTCCTACTAAAACTGAAAGTATACTTTTTGATTCACTTGGTTTTTGATTTTTTTGATATTTTTATTGAAATCAAATGGGGGGTATTTGATTATTTACATATAATAACTAAAGTAAATGGAGAAAATAAAAATTAAGTAAGATGACATTTACTTAAATGTTCATGCCGACAAATATATCGTGTGAAATATCGCGATATTATCGTGATTTCCATTCCATTCGATATCGCAACATGAATTTCGTGCTGAGGTCTGAGAAAACAGAGATATTTTGCGATATTTCGCGAAATTTCTCGAGATTTTGTACCTTGCTTATAGGTGTGCTATACATGAAGGGCTGAAAAATACCTACAAGGCTACAATTTTATATTCACTACTACCTCTATTGTGCTTCTACAGACTAAAAATTAAGTAAGATGACATTTACTTTGTTAATGTAATGTAATGGGTCGGGTTTACTGTATAGTCGGGTCGGGTTTACTGTACATATATATTGGGCTTGAGTCCCTCAATGGAATCATAATGTTCCTCTCCAAACCCTAGCCGTCGTCTCCTAACATGGTATCAGAGCTCTAGGGCGACGGCAGCACCTCCGGCAACCCCCTCCGGCCTCCTTCATCCGATCGGCAGCCCCCCCTCCGGCCTTCACCTGATCGGCAGCCCCCCCTCCGGCCTACAGCAACCGCCGGCCCCCCCCTCCGGCCCCTCCAGCCACCGTCGACCCCTCCTGACCCCACCCGAACCCCTTCCGCACCCCCCCCGGCCCCTCCAGTCCCTGCCGGTCCCCCCCCGGCCCTTCCAGCCACCGCCCGAACCTCTCCCGCCCCCCCCGGCCCCTCCGGTCACCGCCGGCTTCCCCCCCCGGCCCCTTCAGCCACCGGCGACCCCCCCCGACCCCCCCCGACCCCACCCGCACCCCTCCCGACCCCCCCGACCCCACCCGCACCCCTCCCGACCCCACCCGACCCCCCCCGAACCCCCCCCGGCCCCTCCGATCACCGCCGACCTCCCTCGCACACCCTCCAGTCCCCACCGGCCCTCCGATCCCCTCACCACAGCCCACCCGATCCCCTTCAGCCCACCCGATTCCCTCCCGACACCCTACAGCCTCCTCCATGGCATCTCCAGCTGTCCCGACCGTTGCTGCGATCTCTCCACCGCTGAAGGCGGTCGCGTTCCAGTTGTCGGCGGCCAGCGACTGGCCTGACTGGTCCCTCACCGTCGAGGCCGCCCTCTCCAGTCGTGATCTGTGGGGTCACATCACCGGCGAGGATCCTCCTCCCACTGACTACTCCGGCTCGTCCTCTGTCACCAGCAGTGCTGCATCTTCTGCAGCGACTGCTACCACGGCCGTCCCCGTTGCTGCTCTTACGTGGCGCCGCCACGATCAGGCCATCCGGGCGTACCTCCTGGACTCGGTTGCTCGTCCGCTCCTTGCTCCCATCGGCCGCCTTCCGACTGCGCGCGCGATGTGGGAGTATCTCCGGGACCGTTTTCTCCCGCGCGGCGGCGCCCGCCGGCATCAGCTCATCTGCGACTCGCAGTCTGCCCGTCAGGGGGAGCGTACCATTCAGGACTTTTTCAGTCAGATGAGTGCCTACTGGCATGAGCTGGACTCACTGATTCCGGAGCGGTGTGACTGCCCCCGCTCCCGGGACTTCCAGCGCTACCTCGACGAGGGCCACCTGCACCAGTTTCTGGCAGCACTTCGACCAGACTTTGCTCTCATAGCCGCCCAGCTCCTGCACCGTGAGCCCCTCCCTCGGCTCGAGGATGCCCTACTCGCCTTGGTCGACGAGGAGACCCGCCTTCAGACTCAGGGTGCTCGTGCTCCTCCACTTGCTCCTAGCTCCGACTCTGTCCTGGCAGCCGGGTTCTCCGATGAGGCTGTTTTCTGTCACTACTGCAAGGAGCCCGGCCACATGAAGCGCGAGTGCCCTACACGTCCTCCACGCAACCCCCGCTGGGGTCCGGATGAGAGATCCCCCCGCTGGTCTTCGACCTCTCGCGACGATCGACGCGGCGGTCGAGGTGGACGGGGCCGAGGACGTGGTTCGTCTTCCTTTCGCCACTTTGGTGGTGCAGCGGCTACTGCAGAGGCCTCGCCGCTCCCCACTGCTCCCACAGCTCCTTCGCCGCCTGAGCCGGACCGTCTTCAGCGCCTCGAGGAGCTCCTTCTCCGCCACATAGCCTCCACCGGCTCCGCGACTGCGCACGGCTTGTCTGCCACCTCTGGTACTACTGCTCCATGGATCTTCGATTCGGGTGCCTCCTGTCACCTTACTTTTGACTCCACTGTCCTCACGGACTGTTCTCCCACTACCACCCACCAGGAGGTTCGCACTGCGGATGGGACTCTCGTTCCTATTCCGCAATGTGGCTCCATCACCACCACCTCTGACCCTTCTGGTCGCCTGACCCTATCCCATGTCCATCATGCCCCTCGTCTTAATATTAATTTGATTTCCATCAGTTCTCTTTGCGACTCTGGCCTGACTGTCACCTTCACCCCTTCTGTTTGTGTTGTGCAGGATTCGCGGACGGGTCAGAGGATTGGGCTGGGCCGTAGGGCAGGAGGACTCTACCAGTTGGACCATCTCCATGTGTCTTCAGTTGCGTCTGTCATGTCTGTCACCTCTGATGCCGACCTGTGGCACAGAAGGTTAGGTCATATATCTAGTGATCGACTCAAAAGCGTATTCCGTTCGGGCGCTTTGGGTCGAGCGTCTTTCTCCCCCCTCTCTGTCTGTACGGGTTGTCGACTGGCAAAGCATCTAGCTCTTCCTTTTTCTGCTAGTACTTCCCAGTCTAATGCTTTATTTGATTTAGTTCATTCGGATATTTGGGGTCCTGCTCCTGTTGCATCTCTATCTGGTTATATGTATTATGTTTGTTTTATCGATGACTATTCTAGGTGCACCTGGGTCTATCTCATGCGTCATCGGTCTGAAATTCCCCACATCTTTAGGCGATTCACCACTATGATACACACCCAGTTTGGTCGGCGAATCAAGACCTTTCGGTCTGATTGTGCCAAGGAGTATCTCTCCTCTGAGATGCGTGAGCTTCTTCAGTCTCACGGTACTCTTCACCAGCAGTCCTGTCCCCACACCCATGAGCAGAACGGCGTTGCCGAACGCAAGCATCGTCATGTCCTTGAGACTGCACGAGCCTTGCTTCTCTCTGCGTCTGTCCCTCACTCCTACTGGGCTGAAGCTGTCATGACGGCTGTCCACCTCATCAATATCACTCCGTCATCTGCTCTGTCCGGTGCCACCCCTCACGAGCGCCTTCACTCCAGCCCACCTGACTACTCTCTTCTTCGCACGTTTGGCTGCACGTGCTTCGTTCTTCTTCCTCCCCATGAGCGCACCAAACTTTCCGCGAGGTCTGTTAGGTGTGTTCACTTGGGGCTCAGTCGTGAGCATAAGGGGTATCGCTGCTATGATCCCTTAGCTCGTCGGATCCGTGTCTCCCGTCACGTCTCCTTTGTTGAGGATGTCCCGTATTTTGCTCCTGAGTCTCGGGATCTTTCCTTGCCTACTTCGTCATCCTCCTCGCCCTCCTCACATCTTCACATCCCTGTTCTACCCCCGGTTTCTGTTGCTCCATCCACGCCTACTACACCACCACCACCTCCTCCTCAGTATCCATCGCCACCACCACCACCACCTCCTCAGTCCCCCACGCCACCACCCCCACCACCTCCACCACCCATTACTCGTGTCTATGTACGTCGGTCTGCAGCTCCCCCTCCCGAATCGGTTCTCCCTGGTACTCCTTCGCCTGATGCTGCTGCTCCCTCCTCCCCGGTCGTGGATCCTGCTCCTGTTCGGCGCTACCCAGCGCGCGAACATCACCCTCCAGTCAGATACGACTACTCTCCTGACAGGTTTGGTTACTCTGCTTTTCCCACTGACTCTCCTGACTCTTCTGGCTTCTCTGCCAGTGCCTCCTATTCACCATCCTTTCAGGCCTTCCTTACTGCTCTTCACACTCACCGGGAGCCCCAATCGTACCGTGAGGCAGCATTACATCCAGAGTGGCGGCAGGCCATGTCAGTTGAGCTTGAGGCATTTCAGCGGACCCAGACCTGGGAGTTGGTGCCTTGTCCCCCCGGGGTGGTGCCTGTTAGCTGCAAGTGGATCTTCAAGGTCAAGACTCGACCTGACGGCTCCATTGAGCGGCACAAGGCTCGCCTCGTTGCTCGTGGCTTCTCACAGGAGTATGGGATTGACTACGAGGAGACGTTTGCTCCAGTTGCTCGGATGACTACTGTGCGCACCCTCTTAGCTGTGGCAGCTGCTCGAGGGTGGCCTCTCCATCAGATGGATGTCACCAATGCGTTTCTTCACGGTGATCTCTCCGAGGAAGTCTACATGGCTCCTCCTCCGGGCACTTCAGTTCCTCCAGGACACGTGTGTCGGTTGCGCCGGGCCATCTATGGGCTCAAGCAGGCTCCTCGTGCCTGGTTTGAGCGCTTTCGCAGTGCCGTTCTGGCCGCCGGGTTTGTTGAGCGTCACTCCGACTATGCCCTGTTCACTCGCTCCTCCAGTCAGGGCATTGCAGTCCTTCTCCTCTACGTGGATGATATGATCATCACTGGGGATGACAGTGCCACCATCGCCTCTCTCCAGCGGCACCTCCAGAGTCAGTTTGAGATGAAAGACCTGGGCTCTCTTCGCTACTTTCTGGGTCTTGAGATTGCCAGGTCAGCTCGTGGTCTGTTGGTTTCCCAGCAGAAGTACATCTCCGACATTCTTACTGATGCTGCCCTCACTGACACACGTACTGCTGATACACCCATGGAGCTCAATTTGAAGCTTCTCGCTACCGATGGTGAGCCACTCCAGGATGTCTCCCGCTACCAGAGGTTGGTTGGGATGCTTGTCTATCTCACCATGACCCGGCCAGACATTGCTCATGCTGTTGGCATTGTCAGTCAGTTTGTTCAGGCTCCACGGTCAGTACACTATGCAGCTGTTCTGCGGATTATCCGCTACCTCCGGGGCACCATCACCCGTTCACTCCTGTTTCCTTCCACCTCTCCGTTGGTACTGCGCGCCTACTCAGATGCAGATTGGGCAGGAGATGCAGACACTCGTCGATCTACTACAGGATACTGTGTGTTTCTGGGTGACTCCCTGATTTCATGGCGCAGCAAGAAGCAGGAGTCTGTGGCTCGCTCCAGCACCGAAGCCGAATACAGGGCTATGGCTTCCACCACCGCCGAGATTGTCTGGCTTCGACGTCTTCTGCTTGACTTGGGAGTGGTGATATCCGGGCCGACCCCTCTCTTCTGTGACAACCGGAGTGCTATTCAGATTGCTAGCAATCCGGTCTTCCATGAGCGAACAAAGCATATTGAAGTTGACTGTCATTATGTTCGCCAGGCGTTTATCGATCACATCATCTCCCTGCCTTTCATTCCCTCATCGGAGCAGACTGCTGATTTTCTGACGAAGCCATTGACGACTGCTCGCTTCAGACATTTTCTAGGCAAACTCTCGGTTCATGATCCACCGTGAGTTTGAGGGGGAGTGTTAATGTAATGTAATGGGTCGGGTTTACTGTATAGTCGGGTCGGGTTTACTGTACATATATATTGGGCTTGAGTCCCTCAATGGAATCATAATGTTCCTCTCCAAACCCTAGCCGTCGTCTCCTAACATACTTAAATGTTCGTGCCGACAAATATATCATGCGAAATATCGCGATATTATCGTGATTTCCATTCCGTTCGATATCGCAACAGGAATTTCGTGCCGAGGTCTGAGAAAACAGAGATATTTCGCTAAATTTCTCGAGATTTTGAACCTTTCTTATAGATGTGCTATACATGAAGGGCTGAAAAATACCTACAAGGCTACAATTTTATATTCACTACTACCACTATTGTGCTTCTACAGACTAAAAATTAAGTAAGACGACATTTACTTAAATGTTCGTGCTGACAAATATATCATGCGAAATATCGCGATATTATCGTGATTTCCATTCCGTTCGATATCGCAACAGGAATTGCGTGCCGAGGTCTGAGAAAACAGAGATATATATTTCGCGATATTTCGCGATATCTCTCGAGATTTTGTACCTTGCTTATAGGTGTGCTATTCATGAAGGGCTGAAAAATACGTACAAGGCTGCAATTTTATATTCACTACTACCACTATTGTTCTTCTACAGACTAAAGAGGTTGTGCCTAAACCACCTGTTGGGGAAGGTAAAAAGCTCTTTTCTATGAATCAGTTCGAGGAGATGACAGAGACGTGGTGGGTGCATGTCTTGATTGGGAGGGAAAGCACCCATCATGATGAACTTAGGTATATGTTTCCAGATGATTTGCCTGATAATTTGCCTCCACTAAGAGACATCCAACATCAGATTGGCTTAGTCCTGGGGTCCAACCTACCAAACCGGCCACATTATAGAATGAGCCCAAAAGAGTATGAAGAACTTTGTCAAGTGGAGGAGCTATTGGCCAAGTGTTATGTCAGGGATAGTCTTAGTCCTTAGTGCAGTATGACAGTATCTATGTAACTGACACCTAAGAAGGACACTGCAGTCTTTCCCAAGGCTTGTCGACCAGAGTCTTCGACACGATGCTTTTGCTACTATTGTTGTCCATGATCAAATCCTATACCCAGTTGTTGATGGTACACCTGGTTCAGAATATGTTGTGTATTTGTGGATCAAGCTCCAGCTGTACTTTATACATCAGTCTCTGGGTGACTATAGATAGTTGAATGCCTTTGTGTTCATAACTCACTTTGATATCTTCCTCAAGGTTATCTAACACAGCTGTCATGATCAGATTAGCTATATGATGCTTCGGACACCGATTGGAACCGTGTTCTCTTTGTTGCACCTGTAACTTGATTTGATTGCTACTTGAGCTCGTGCCTAAAGTATAAGGAGGCAGAATAGTCTCTTGTATAGATATTTGTTCTTGATTTTGTGTCATCTTATGGAGGCAATATAAACATTAAATCTATTGGAAACTTGATTTTTCGTACCTGGACGATTCAACTGTCCTTCAGCCTTCAAGGCTAATTAGACTACATTGCTAAGCATGTATACCAGTTGTAAGTGTACTCGGTCTTGCATAGCAAGGTGAAGTCCACCCAAAAACCTTGCCCATTGGTGTGACTCAGTTCCACCAGATCACTACGTGATGAAAGGTGGTAAAGCTGAGCAACATAATCTCGAACATGGAGTGTGACTTGTCAGTAATTCCAGTATTTCTGAAAGAGTGATGGGTCATAGTCGAGGGGTAGAGACCAAGCTCGTGAGAGGCTCTTCATCCGGTTCCATGTACGGATAGGAGCTTTTATTTTCTAGGTGCGCAAGTAGAGTTTCTCCCACCATGCCGATGTGTTTCCCTTGAGCTTGTAGGCGACTAAATGCACTTTTTTCTCCAATGAAATGTCCCTGTAGTTGAAGTATATACCTCTCCACCTTTGAAATCCGGTCTGGAAAATCTTTGATGTGTAATTGATTGTGAAAGATGGTAGTTCTGTTGGTTTGATTTTTAAAGATGGAAAATCCAGTTTGTAGGATTGAGCAAAGAAGTCCGAAGCTAGACCTTGTTTGTATGTGCTTAACCGGCATAACGTGTTAGCTGGGTTCCCTACATACCAATTGGCCTGGCCTTCTAGGTTTTGTGGAAGGCACCTCTTGAGCAAAGTTGTCCTGGCTAGGAATTGACACCAATTCTCAGTAGGAATTGACACCAATGCTCAGTAAGTTTGAAAGAACATATTTCTATCTATAAATCCAACACTGTGTAGATGGGATAAGGCTTGTTGGTTGTCTTCAACATCTGGTTGTGGTCAAGACTAAGCTGGGATCTGCAAATTTGGGGTTATGTTAGCAAACTTTTAAACAAAGTATTTTGTAGTTACGGAAATTTTAGGTATTGATTTCTTTAGGGCAAAGAATTACAATGTTGTGACTAGAGAAACATAGGTGTGATTATTTGACACCAAAGTACATCAAGATGTTCTCACAGTTCTCATGGTATATTTGAAGTTGGCAACTATTCCTACTTCACTATGGAAGCCGACCCCAAGTAGATGGGACATGGCGTGATGGTTATGGTTATGATACTATCGTATGGATATAGATCAAAACTACCTGTATCAGGTACCATATACAAGTGGAATTTGAAGCAATGGTATTTGATGTTTGTTTGGCGGGATGTCTTATGAATCGTAAATGCTGCCAAATAACATTTTGGGTTGTGAAGTGGACATTAAGCTATTTGAAGGGTACTTAAAAATAAAGTTATATGAACTGCAATTTGACATATTTAATAGTTTCTATTCCGGCATAATTGTGATTGCTTACTGCTTCTAGTTTGGATTAGTTTGGGAGCACATGAAAAGGTAAAAGAGAAACCACAATGTGCTTGGCAACTTCATCTTTCGTAAGTGCCTGCTAGGTGAGTTGGTAAAGTCTCGGGGGGTTGGTACCCGAGACCTTGGATCGATTCCCGTTTGCATCCAATTAATAATTGGTAGGGGGCTTCCTTAACCATTCCACAGATGAGATGCTGTAGGGTGCTCAAAAAAAAAAACATCATCTTACCGGTTAGAATTAGAGAGATCTTTCCATTTCTACATTTTGGTGAGGGCATAAATAAATAAGGGGGACTTAGTGAGAGGTCCCTCACCCAGAGATCGGTTAAGCCCAAGTCCCTTGAAATGTTGTGGAAGGAATTGCCCTCCATAGCATTTCAAATTTTCTTTGAAATGCCACCAAACCAGTGAACCACCCCCCCTCCCCCGCCACCGCCACCGGACCTAACCGAACCCCCCTCCCCCGCCGCCGTCAAACCTTACCAAACCCCCCTCCCCCCCCCGCCGGACCTAACTGAACCCCCCTCCCCCCCGGCCGGCCGGACCTAATCTACATGCCATGGGATGAACCCTAGACCTAACCGAATCCCCGCCGCCGCCGGAGGTTGAGCTCGCCGAGGTCGGGAGGTCGAGCCGCCAGGGTCGCGAGGTTGCCGGAGTTGGGAGGTCGTCGGGATCGGGAGAGAGATGGGGGGGGGGGGGGGGGGGGGGGGGTTAGTGACGGGTTTATCATCAGAAGAATGGGACCTTAGGCTAAACTGATCTCTTGTATATCCTTAGACTAAACCGGTCTCTTTTTCAGGGACCTTACACACATTAGCCCTATAAATAAAGCCGTATTTTTGGAATTTTCGGTAGGGATTATCTTTGGATTCTAGTTTTATTCTATTTTCTTTGGTTGTATCTCTCCAACAAAATTCTTGCATGAGCCACTAGTATTTTAGCATGTTCTTCTATCTCCCTACCTTTTGTTTTCTCTTTTAATTCCTTACAATTCTGTGGAATTAGATGGGAATTGTGTTGCATGGGGATGATGATGCCACCTATGCATTAGCTTCTCCATCCATTTTAGAGAAAATTAACAAATAAAAAGTTATAACCATCAAAAGGGAACCTGAAGAGTTATTTGACACCTGATTCATCAATATTTTTCAGCTTAATGCAATATATATCAAGGCATATCTTATACTCGAGTCTTCAAAAATTCTGATGGTTGGAGGCTAATATTTGCTTTAATTTCAAATATTTTCTGAATGGAAGCAGTCGTATTTTCTGGTTCGGAGATTTGAATTACCGTCTTAACATGTCGGATACTGAGGTAAGGGAGCTTGTTGCTATGGAGCGGTGGGATGAGCTCATGAAGCACGATCAGGTAGCACTATTTGCTTTATGTGCCAACTTTTGCTTCTTGAGATATAAACTTGTCGATTGTTCAAAACTTATTAAGTTTTCTTTTATGTTTCGATGATATGGGATGGTTTTTCTTCTTCTAGTGCTGACGAGGACATCGATTTTTTGTGAAATTTACGTGACAGCTAAGCAATGAGCTAAGAAATGGTTGCATATTCGATGGATGGAAGGAGGGTTTGATCGATTTTCCACCTACTTACAAGTTCGAGAAGAACTCCGAACGGTACACCGGAGAGAGTGCAATAGAAGGGGAGAAGAAGAGGTCCCCTGCATGGTATTATCTCTTTCTCATTTTCCTTGTAGGCACTGTAGCTACTTATGAACAAGATGCTGAACTACCACCTTGCCCCCTTTTTCCCCTCTTCAAATTTTCTGATCTATCAATCAATCCTGTAAAACCCAGCATTGCCGGTCCCAAGCCTGGATGAGAAAGGTTGCAGGTTGATGTTTGGTTGAAACCCAGTCGTAAAAAACTAACTCAAACTATGAAATGAATCTTCATTCGATAAACGTTAGCCGTTCTCAAGTAGATGGGACATGGCTTGATGGTTAAAACATTTTAAAAAATATCAACTAATCCTGTAGTTTACACTCATGCTGGTTGCTTTCATTATCATTTAGGTGCGATCGCATACTTTGGTTGGGGAAAGGAATCAGACAACTTTCGTACTGGAAGCCTGACCTATGTCTCTCGGATCATCGCCCCGTTAGCTCGATCTTTACGATCGAGGTCGAAGTCTTCGACCAATGGAAACTGCAAAGAGCTCTGAGCTTCGCCAATGCTGGATTGATTCACGAGGATTCACGCTGTGGAGAGAATAGATGAGCTTCGAGGATACGATAAAGAATACGGTACAAATTGATCTAGCTTCTAAGACAGTACAGATCAAATTAAAATGATTCCATAAAAAATCTTGTCTTCTACCCTCTTGGTCTAGAGGAACCTCGGAGAGTTGCTCTCTGGTTGTATAAGTTTAACATCCAACAAGGTAGGTCTCCCTACCCACCAACTTAACTTTTTGGTTTCTCGGCATTGCCTTTCTCTCTTGCCAAGTTGCCTTGGTCAGATTTTAGGCACCAATCTTGGACGGTTGATATGTGTTGGAGTTTAGTCCCACATCGGCAACGGGTTGTGCAGTGTTGTCTTCATATACCTTATGTGGACCTCCCCTTACAACCCGGGTTTCGGGGTGTGAGGGTATCTATCATGGTATCATAGTCATTTTTGACCTATGTCCTTAAAGCCGAGGGTGACTTCCGGCAAGCACTCCTAGAGATCCGCAACCCCCGGTGGTATACCACCCTTCTTGTCTGTGTGTCTTCAAGGAGGGCCTCGGCAAACTCGATCTTAGCCCCAAAGAGCCCAGCAAAAAACAGTAAACAGGATGGAAAAATGATAAAAGAGAAGCTTTTTGAGATGGAGACTAGACTTTGCAACAGCAGAAAAACATAGGATGGAGGAGAGCTCAGTTCCCATCTTTTTCAAGTGAGGAATTTGGGCTCTCAACCCATGCATGCGCTTTCTTATGAGAGGGATTTCTCAAAAAAAAAAAAAAAAAAAACCCATGCGCTTTCTCCAGCATGGGAAAATTTTCAGCACATCCTGCATTCCATACAACCGTGGGGCCCACTGTGATTCTAAGACATGGGGTAGCAGGTCCCAGCACTCAGAGCTTGCTGATGGGATTTGGGGGTAGTGGGCCCCGCGGTTGTATGGTACGCAGGGTGTGCTGAAAATTTCCCCCTCATGCAGCCATGCTTGTATGATTCCCGAGGAGACAACCTCTCTTCCTCTTGTAGAAAAGAAATGCTATTAAGCCCGAAGGTCTTTCGCTTGGTAGGACTGATGTGGCAGCATACAACTGGTGGCTGGAATTCACCAGCAACATTTAAATCTTTAACACCACTAGGTGTAGGAGAACGATTTTGTTCTAACCTCCTTAAAGAGGTTGGAGCATCCCGCTCTCTCAGTCATTGGTCCATCTTGAGGGCTTTTGGTCATTTCCCCATGATATAAGTATGAAATGACAAACATACCCTTGAAATGGACCAATGAGAGAGAGCGGGATGCTCCAACCTCTTTAAGGAGGTTGGAACAAAATTGTACTCCTAGTTATAGGCTGCCATGTCAGTCGTACCGAGCAGAATTAGAAAAACCTTCGGGCTGAAGAGCATTTCTCCTCATAGAATTCGCCTCTCTTGGGAGTACTTCCCTCCTGCATTAATAAAATATAAAATCATATTAGAGATTGAAAAAATGGGAGGCAAAACTTGAACCCACAACCTGGGTAATTAAGGAGCTCAGCATATGATCAACCCTTATCAACTTGGTCAAGTGAGCAGTTGTGAAAATTTTAAATCAAATCAACTATAACCAACAATCTCCCACATGATTTATAACTTGAACATAATTGATCTTTATAAAAATATTATCAAAAATTAGGTGTTGGACTCTGAATACTATGCAATACGTGAATATATCTTTCGGTTTGAATCTCCACGAATCTTGGTGGACTTCGCCTTGAATCAGGCCCATGATTTAGACTTATACAAAAGCAAGCATAGAATAGCTTTGATCAGAGTTCAAAACGTGGTGCGGTCTTACGACAATACGCATGTATCTTTCCATGTGTGGTCTTACGAAACAATCCAGGCCACTTTCCACAGTCGTAGTCTCATGACTCCACACATATAGGTGTAGCCTCAAATAGTGTCTGCAAGGTGCATGGTACCCTGTCTCTTGGGTCATGGACTCATTAAGGGTTTAAAAACTTGACCTATCACTTTGTATTTATGAGCAATGTCGCCATAGGGATGGGAGGAGTGAACTAGAGTACTCCTCAAAACCACTGTACCTCTCCAGCTTATTTCTACCCATTGAACCTCTTTGAGGTTGGGTTGTCACTGTTGGTAACTTTCTTATGAGATTAATCTCATCCCCCTCGACGATTCTAGGACCACCGTCCCAAATAATCCTTTTAATAGCTGATCATCCAAGTTCTTTTCAGATATGACATAAGTTAGTGTTATCAGTTGATGCGTATGCTTATATCTTTAAAATTTATCATGCATGACGGCTCATTTTTACACTTGCATTTTCTTGATTGCAATTGCTAATTGCAGCACTACAATCAGAGTGAATTAAAATAGTAGACAAAAGGTTTTTCAACTAATCTAATAGTATAATACTAAAATGGAAGCCTTACAAGAAGCTTCCACCATGTGGCAGGACGTTTAATTGAGAAATGCTATTCAGCCAGAAGGTTTTCCCGATTAACATGGCAGCATTCAACTGATGGTGTAAAAGATTTAAATGTCGCTAGTGGGTTTTAGCCACCAGTTGCACGCTGCCACGTCAATCAGGCCGGCGGAATCGGGAAAACCTTCGGGCTGAATAGCATTTCTCCGTTTAATTAGAGAGAGAAACATGCTTCCGCCATGTGGCACAACATTTGTCATGTGTTTTTTTTAAGAGGTTCCTTTACGAGGGAGAAGATCACATCTCACTTTATGAGATTCCTTTATGAGGGAGGGGATCACAGATGTCCCTTTATCTTCTACATGCATGGGGCTTGGTACAATGGACGGCTATGATCAGGGCTTTGTAATTAGGATTGCAGACATTTATGATAGATTATTGAAGAAAAAGGTTTTCCCCAGACTGACCACCAGATTTGTCGTATTGCTCAAACTAAGTACAGAGCCCAAAAACGTTACTTTTATGACCACCAAAAAAATTCCAGACAAAAATACTCTTAATGCAGCGAATCACTTCTTCTTTCGTGAAACCAGTAGAGACCCAAATGTAAATTTTACATTTGTTTATGTTTGGTTACATTTTGTTTACGTTTTCGTTACATTTTGCCGGAACCTCTTCATCGCTAGAACCTCTTTGGAACCCTGCTGGAACCTCACTTGAATCTTGTTGGAACCTCTTCATTGCCGAAACCTCCCCGGAACCTTGCTAGAACCTCGTCGGAACCTCTTCATCGATGTAAACCTTGTCGGAACCTCATCATCGCTCGAACCTCTTCATCGATGTAAACCCGATGTAACCTGACGTAAATCTGACGTAAACCCGCTGTAGAATCACTTTTTCTTTCGTGAAACTAGTAGAGACCCAAATGCAAATTTTACGTTTGTTTACGTTTGGTTATATTTTGTTTACGTTTTCGTTACGTTTCACCGAAACCTCGCTGGAACCTTTTCATCGCTAGAACCTCATCGGAACCTCTTCAGAACCCTGCCAAAACCTCGCCGCAACCTCGCCAGAATCTCTTCATCGTCGGAACCTTGCTGAAACATCGTCGGAACCTCCATCGTCGGAACCTCGCTGGAACCTCTTCATCGACGTAAACCCGACGTAAAATTACTCAACCAATGTTTTTACTACTATTAAGGAAAAAATGCTCAGAAAAAGTCGTAAAACACTCGTGCCACTGAATCGGCACGTGTATGTGGTCAAAAAAGTAATGTTTTCGGACTCTGTACTTAGTTTGAGCAATACGACAAACCTGGTGGTCACTTTGGGAAAATTCTCTTGAAGAAAAGCCCATTCCTTCTTCTCCCAGCTTTTCACTCGCCAAATTAAATGATCCATGAGAAAACTTATAGAATAAAATTGGAGCAAAGCCATTGGGAACCAATAGCTTTGAAGGGTTTCGAAGTCTGAAAGGCTTTGATAATGTTAATGTATATACCGGGTCGGGTTCTATGTACAGTCGGGTCGGGTTCTATGTGTATACATGTACTTATATATTAGGCTTCAGTCCCTCAATGAGAATCATTCTATTCTCTCCAAACCCTAGCTGTCATCTCCTAACATGGTATCAGAGCTCTAGGGTTTCTCGCGCGACGACGGCAACGACGGCAGCCACCTCCGGTCTCCCCCTGCACCCGGCAACCACCCTCCGGCCTCCCCTCCGTCCGGCAGCCCCCCTCCGGCCTCTCCTCCACTCGGTAGCCCCCCTCCGGCCTCCCCTCCGCTCTGCAGCCCCCCTCCGCCCTCTCCTCCACCCGGCAGCCCCCCTCCGGCCTCTCCTCCGCCCAGCAGGCTGTTAGGATTGATGTGTTCTAAGCTTGTAAAACTTTATGTTTTGGTCTAATAAAGATTGATAGTTATTAATATATGAGATGCATATAGGTGCGTAACATAGTTACGTGTTCTTTAGAGAACAGAGAGCCATGGTTATATGGTAGTCCACTGAGTTGAAGACTAAGTGGATTGGTCCCGTATAACCTAAATAAGTTCGCAGCTATGATCAGGTTGGTCGCCTCATCATGTTAAGCTATTGGCGATGACAGTTCATGGGATGTCTTCACCATGGTCATCACCAGGCACAGTGTCTGTGGCTGAACGGAACTAACACGGTGTACAGATCAGTGAGCAGACACTGGTACACTAAGCCGTGTTTCTGCTTAGGGTAAAACGGTCCTAAACCCTGAGGAACCACGACTGATGGACTAACCAGTTGTGTGGTACTTTGGCGCACCAATGTGTGAGGGTCCATATGCAGTGATCCAAAACCACGGTGTACTGGGTTATCCGGCTGGCGTTGCATTAGCGTGTCACTCCTGCAGGCCATCCACACCCCTGATGGGAGGTGCGTTCCTTGGTGTGACTTACACTGTACCAAACCCAGGCCTGGTGGTCATCAGTTTGACTGTTGACCGGGTTCGGTTACTCGACGGGGTAATCAGAGGTACGATGTATAGGTCAACCTGGAAGGAACCAAGTCATATGATCATTCGAGTCTGACGGTAGTCTTCACCGCTCGAAGTGAATCATGGCATCAAGTGGAGGGACAGCGGGTTTACCACTACTAAGCGGAGAGCAGGGGTATGATGGAGAACATAGTAAGTCTGGGTGAATTAGAGTGCAGCCTGCGTCGCACTCTGGGTGGCTACGCAGGTTAACTCGAGCTCAGAGGATCGATGGTACACTCGGGTAGTGTGTCGATCGAGCTTGAGTTGGAAGCCATGAACCCCGGTCCCTGATGGTTCCACCTTATCAACATTATGTACGGTTCTTGAACCGTCTCCTCGGAACACCATAAGCAGGAGGAAGAAAGAAGTATACGCTCCGTGTGTGCTTGGCACTAGAGCACGGTAGATGCGTAACTACATACGAGTACTAAGGGTTGAGCCCGAGACTAGTGCGGAGTCGTATGTTGTAATCCCTAGCCATAAGTGAACTTCGCTACATAGGTGCGATGCACCGGGGTATGTTGCGAGTTGACTAGTTGACTTTGCTAGAGGCACCTTCCGGTGGCCTCAGTTAATAGTAAGTAACTAGTAGATATCACTTAAGTAATGACCGTTAGGTATCGCACGCTAGAAATGGTCAAAATGAGGCGTCGGGGCGTTTTGGTAAAAACCTCACTCTGCCGGACCTCACTGTTGGCCGACCCTAGTGGTGGGACACCTCACTAGGGCCGGCCCTATGATGTAGGGATAAGAATCCCTCATCTATAGGGCCGGCCATATGGATAGGGATGGGGCGATAAATCGGTTAATATCGAGCCCTAAAAAGTGGGAAAACGGATAAATACGCGGAGAGATAAAAAGGAGATAATGGAGAGATAATGAGAGGGGGTTATTATCCCCTTGGATCCTTATCCAAGGGGGGGTGGCCGGCCCTATAAAAGCACCTATGGGCGCCGGCCCCATGTGCTACAGAAACCGAACCCCCCTCTCTCTCATCTCTCGAGTTCTCTCCCGTTTCATCTCCCGTTTCCCGCTTGCTACTTCGTCTTTCTCGCGTGGAGTTCTGAAGAAGGAGAAGGGTCGTTCTTCGGAGGCACTCAGAGATCCGAGAGCGACGTTCCGTGCATCGTGTGAGATCGGGTGAACAAGAAGGCAACATCTCCATTCGTACCGTCGGCATCTTCGCGAACGATCTTCCGTCTCCATCGACAAAGAAGACAATCCTCCGCGGTTAAAAGATCTGCACGAAAGGTATGTGTAATCTAACATATAGATCTAGCGAGCATTATGATTTGCATCCATGCTAGTTAATCATTACGCTAGATTGCCGTTAGGGGTTTTCGATTATCGTGCATACACATACACACATATATAGTTTAGTTTCCATGAAAAGTTAAATAGTGTAACGTGCACCATGAACGGTCTATTCGACCGCCAAATCGTTTCCGCTGCGAGCCTCTGACCCGTATTAGTTTCCAACAATTGGTATCAGAGCCGCATTAGTGGTGTACGTTTCACATTTTTCATGAAACGAACATGTGTGCGCATGATGAATGCGTGAGATCATCGGGGTTCATACGCTTAGATCATGCATATGTATAGATTGTGCTTGTTCTATTAATCATTCTTGCAGGGCGCCGCTATAAAAAAAAATCTAGATCTATGCTTTGTGCTTGCTACCGGGGGTCGGACCCCGAGTTAGCAATTGTCTGGATTTGCTTTCTGTGTGTGGATATGTAATTAAGCCTTAGATTGGGCGAGTGATGGGGGTTGACCATCCTCGGTTTCCCATGGCCTTTTTCCTAGGTGTGTTTTCTTTTCTTTCTAGGAAATTGTGTACGACCGAGCACTTGCTCGTAGCGTACTAGACTTTTTCGGTTACAGATTGAGAAGAAAGACGTGCCAAAGAAATCCACCATCGGGAGCGGAAGCGGAACCCTGGAGGATGAAGACGATCCGGCAAAGTGTTCGCGAGCGCGACGAAGGAGCCGAACCGAGGAACCTTGCAAAGAAAGCTAGAGGCCTGCGCTGTGCTAATTAGGTTCAGGGGTCGGACCCTGAACTTAATTCAGTTTTAATGGTTGCTTTCTTTAATTAGTTCTTTAAGCTTCATATCGAACCCCGATGAGATAATGTGATTATCTGTCTTCAGAGGGATGCCTTTCCCCTCCGGTCCTAGCGACTGTTTGAGGTTAGGATCCCGCTAGATGACGCCTATTATTTAGTTGACTTTTGATGTTAGTGGGATCCCATCACATATGGTTATGCCACCATTAGGAGAGCACCCGACTAGTCGGGTGTGCCTATTTGGCCAGCATCGAAATCAAAGATGAGATGGAGATCCATTGAACATCAATTGTCAAATCTATAAGCAAGGCGCCATGACTAGTGGGAGTCCTTTCCAGTGAGTCTGACTCTAGGATTAGCTCCAGAGCATTAGCGTGATAACCAGTTTTGCAGAGCATCAATATTCTCGGAATATGTAATGTGACCCTTGAATGGAGAAATCCACTTGAGGCAGGGACTATGATATTCCGAGAATGATTAATGCTAGGCGAAGGGCTTGAACGCTAGTGGGAGCATGGTGTGACCAGGGTCTAGTATTTAGGAGGTCGCTACCTTTGCATTTGCATAAATTCATACTCGCAAAATAACCCTCATATAGTTATAAGGGATGTAATAGAGGACTTAAAGAGATCCTCTGGCCTCCACGGCTAATCACTTCGTACTCGGGTGGAAGGGCATAACTCAACAACCCCCTCGGGTGAGAGCTGTGTTTTTCTATGCCAAGCTACTTAGTGATCTCCTTCGGGATATGGCGGTTACGGTGCCAAGTGTTCAGGCTTTACTCACCCTCGTGGGGGCCGTTAGAATTCCCGTGCCGTAATTGCCTAAGCTCGTGGGTAAGCATCCTAAGTACGCGTGAGGTATTCGTTGCGAAGACAACGATGATCACGTGGTACTGGCCAAAAGATAACCATGGTCCATCAAAGCCCGTAGTTGGCAGATTTGGATAGGGTCAAGGGAAAGACCCGTGTAAGCGGAAGACCTGCACACTGCCCCCTCGGACAGGTGTAGCCTACTCCGAGATCTTACATACATGGTTAATTAATCCATAGAGATGGCTTCGCTTGTGGGTAGCGTTGTCATATGGATATAATTAGCTTGTTTTAAAAATCCATAAAATAAGTTTTCATGCATCTCATATTTTCAATCTTTTATTTTCAGATGACCAAGTTAGACCCCCTGTCCGCTATCCTAAATGACCACAAACTTACCGGTCCCAACTATGAGGACTGGAAGCGCAACCTGTACCTAGTCTTAAGGATAGGTAAACACATGTCAGCCCTTAATGACCCTGAGCCAGATTTGCCAGGACCCAATGCCACAGAGGCACAGTTAAAGGCATTCACTGACTGGAAGGAATCTAATGAGATATGTAAATGCTATATTATAGCATCCTTGCAAACAACTCTGCAGAAGCAAGTCGAGGAGATGCCCGACGCTTCTGATATGATGTTGTATCTGAAGGAGATGTTTGAAGGTCACAATCGCGTTACGCGATACCTTACCATCAAGAAACTCGTCGGCACTAAGATGTCCAATGGGACGCTGGTTCGGGAACACATGATGAAAATGTTTGGGTTCCAGAACGAACTAGCTACCATGGACATTGTGCTAGAAGGCGAGGTGATGACAGACATCTTCCTCTCGTCACTGTCTGGAGCCTTTGAAGGCTTTGTCACCAACTTTAATTTAAACAAGTTGGCTATGACAAATGCAGAGCTTCTGGGAGCTCTCCAGGCAGCTGAGGATGGCTTCAAGCAGAAGGGCGAAGCACTTCACGTGCAACGCAGATCCTTCAAGAAGCCTGGTAAACCTCAAGGCAAGAAACATAAAAGGAAACCTAAGTCTGAGCCTGTGCAGGACTCTGCTGGGGCCTCTGGGTCTGGAGAATCAAAGAAACCGGGCACGAAGTGTTTCCGGTGTGGCCAGAAGGGTCATTGGAAGAAGGACTGCAAGCAACCTCGGAATGCCGGAGAAGGTAATCTACAACTCTTAGTTGTTGAATCATTTCTTTCAAGTAATAGTTCTTTTGCTAGTTGGATTGTGGATTCAGGATCCACTAACCATGCCTGTAACTCTCTTCAGGGGTTTCGGGAAAGCAGAAGGTTGCTTGATGGAGAGGTGACCTTGAGCATGGGAACTGAGGCCGTGGCTGCTGCTGAAGCTATAGGAGATGTTACTCTTAGTTTTTCAAATAATAAGACTTTGACTCTTAGAGATGTCTTTTATGTACCGTCCTTGAGACGTAACTTAATTTCTGTTTCTTCTTTAGTTAATGAAGGTTATTCAGTTTATTTTGATACTTCTGGTGTGTCTTTTAAACTGAATGGAACTTTTATAATAAGAGGAATGGTTCAGAATCATCTCTATATTGTCAGTCCTAAATTTGAGAAAGATAACATAATAACTTCAGCATTTAATGTTAATTCATCTAAGCGTAAGAAACCTTCGGAGAATTTAACCCAATTGTGGCACTTACGGCTTGGGCATATTGCCTTAGATAGGATCCATAGGCTGGTAAAGGCCGGGCTTCTGGAAACAGATCCTACGGAGATCCTTCCTACCTGTGAATCCTGTCTGGAAGGCAAAATGACCAAGAGGGCCTTCAAAGGCCAAGGAGTGAGAGCTACTGAGGTATTGGAGTTAATCCATTCAGATGTATGTGGACCCATGAGCGTCAAGGCGATAGAAGGCCATGAGTACTTCATCACTTTCACTGATGATTACTCAAGATATGGTTACGTTTACCTTATGCATCGGAAGTCGGAATCCTTTGATATGTTCAAAGAGTTCAGGGCTGAAGTAGAAAAGCAGACAGGTAAATGTATTAAAACCCTTCGATCTGATCGAGGAGGTGAATACCTATCTGACGAGTTCCTTGGGTATTTGGTGGAGCATGGGATAACATCCCAGTTAACTGCTCCAGGTACCCCACAACAGAATGGAGTCTCTGAGAGAAGGAATCGAACCTTGTTGGACATGGTTCGAAGCATGATGAGTTATGCCTGTTTACCAATGACCTTTTGGGGATATGCCCTTCAGACAGCAGCATATGTTCTGAACCACGTTCCATCTAAATCAGTGCCTCAGACCCCTAGAGAACTGTGGTCAAGGCAAAAGCCAACACTACAGCATTTCAGAATATGGGGATGTCCTGCACATGTGCGGATTGACAAGAGGGAAAAGATGGAGCCAAAGTCCAAAGCATGTCTGTTTGTAGGGTATCCCAAAGAGACTAAAGGTGGACTATTTTATGATCCTGAGGAAAAGAAGGTAATCGTTTCGACGAATGCCATTTTCCTAGAACATGATTATGTTATGGACCACAAGCCTGCTAGTAAGGTAGTTCTGGATGAGCTACTAGGTACTAGATCAGAGAGCGCATCCGAAAGCATAGTGGGAGCTGACATTACAGATAATAATATACTAGATACTGTAGAACCTATTAATCCTGTAACACCACCACCACCTCGTTGCAGTGGGAGAAACATCAGAGCTCTTGACAGATACTATGGAGAAACCTTGTTGGTTGATCCAGAGGGTCAGGAGGATGACCCACTGAGCTACGATGAGGCAGTGGGAGCTTCTGACAGCTCTGACTGGCAAAAGGCTATGGAGGTAGAAATTGAATCAATGTCCCATAACGCAGTCTGGACTCTTGTTACACCATCATCCAATATTAAACCTATTGGGTGTAAGTGGGTGTATAAGAAGAAGAGAGGATCCGATGGTACAATAGAGACTTATAAAGCTAGATTAGTTGCCAAGGGTTACACCCAGAGAGAAGGGATCGACTTTGACGAAACCTTCTCGCCGGTAGCTATGATAAAGTCTATTCGGATCCTCCTATCCATTGCAGCCCATTATGACTGGGAGATCTGGCAAATGGATGTCAAGACAGCATTCCTTAATGGAAATTTGGAAGAAGACATTTATATGATTCAGCCACCAGGCTTTGAGTCAGAGGGTCAGGAACATCTAGTTTGCAAGTTGCAGAAGTCCATTTATGGACTAAAGCAAGCATCTAGAAGTTGGAACATCCGTTTTGATCAGGCAATCCAGTCATATGGATTTACTCAAAACGAGGATGAACCATGTGTGTACAAGAGGACTGATAAGACCACAGTAGTATATTTGATACTTTACGTAGACGATATTCTACTCATTGGAAATGATGTAGGAACATTGTCAACGGTAAAGGTCTGGTTGTCAACACAGTTCGATATGAAAGACCTAGGTGAAGCGAGTTATGTTTTGGGGATCAAGGTAACACGTGATCGCCAGAACAGGATTCTCTCGCTATCACAGGCTGCATATATAGATAAGGTTATGGCTAGATTTGACATGCAAAACTCCAAGAAGGGTTTTGTGCCATTTAGACATGGCGTAAAACTGTCTAAGGATCAATGTCCTAAGACACCTGAGGAGAGAGCAGAAATGCAGAAGATACCTTATGCTTCGGCATTAGGTAGTCTAATGTATGTTATGCATTGTACAAGGCCTGATATCTGTTTTGCAGTAGGAATGATGGGTCGGTTTCAGTCGAATCCGGGTCCAGATCACTGGACAGCTGTGAAGTGTATACTCAAGTACCTTCGTAGAACAAGGGACTATGAGTTGGTTTACACTGGATAAGAACTGACGCCGATTGGATATACAGATTCTGACTTTATGTCAGATTTGGAATCCAGGAAGTCGACATCAGGTTTTGTGTTTATGCTAGGAGGAGGAGCGGTTAGTTGGCAGAGTGTGAAGCAGAAATGCATCGCAGACTCTACCACAGAGGCTGAGTACGTTGCAGCGTGCGAGGCAGCCAAAGAGGCGGTATGGCTCAAGAAATTCCTTACGGATTTGGGGTGCGTACCAGAGGCCCAGTTACCTATTGTGCTTTACTGCGACAATAGTGGGGCGGTAGCACAAGCTAAGGAGCCAAGACATCACCAAAAGGGGAAGCACATCGAGCGCAAGTTCCACTTGATTAGGCAGTTTCAAAAGCAAGGGCGAGTAGCGGTGACACAGATTGCATCTACAGATAATGTTGCTGATCCTTTCACAAAGGCAATACCTACCAAGGCATTCGAGCGACATGTGGACGCGATGGGAGTCAAAACCGTTTTGCTTCGCTAGACCAAGTGGGAGATTGTTAGGATTGATGTGTTCTAAGCTTGTAAAACTTTATGTTTTGGTCTAATAAAGATTGATAGTTATTAATATATGAGATGCATATAGGTGCGTAACATAGTTACGTGTTCTTTAGAGAACAGAGAGCCATGGTTATATGGTAGTCCACTGAGTTGAAGACTAAGTGGATTGGTCCCGTATAACCTAAATAAGTTCGCAGCTATGATCAGGTTGGTCGCCTCATCATGTTAAGCTTTTGTCGATGACAGTTCATGGGATGTCTTCACCATGGTCATCACCAGGCACAGTGTCTGTGGCTGAACGGAACTAACACGGTGTACAGATCAGTGAGCAGACACTGGTACACTAAGCCGTGTTTCTGCTTAGGGTAAAACGGTCCTAAACCCTGAGGAACCACGACTGATGGACTAACCAGTTGTGTGGTGCTTTGGCGCACCAATGTGTGAGGGTCCATATGCAGTGATCCAAAACCACGGTGTACTGGGTTACCCGGCTGGTGTTGCATTAGCGTGTCACTCCTGCAGGCCATCCACACCCCTGATGGGAGGTGCGTTCCTTGGTGTGACTTACACTGTACCAAACCCAGGCCTGGTGGTCATCAGTTTGACTGTTGACCGGGTTCGGTTACTCGACGGGGTAATCAGAGGTACGATGTATAGGTCAACCTGGAAGGAACCAAGTCATATGATCATTCGAGTCTGACGGTAGTCTTCACCGCTCGAAGTGAATCATGGCATCAAGTGGAGGGACAGCGGGTTTACCACTACTAAGCGGAGAGCAGGGGTATGATGGAGAACATAGTAAGTCTGGGTGAATTGGAGTGCAGCCTGCGTCGCACTCTGGGTGGCTACGCAGGTTAACTCAAGCTCAGAGGATCGATGGTATACTCGGGTAGTGTGTCGATCGAGCTTGAGTTGGAAGCCATGAACCCCGGTCCCTGATGGTTCCACCTTATCAACATTATGTACGGTTCTTGAACCGTCTCCTCGGAACACCATAAGCAGGAGGAAGAAAGAAGTATACGCTCCGTGTGTGCTTGGCACTAGAGCACGGTAGATGCGTAACTACATACGAGTACTAAGGGTTGAGCCCGAGACTAGTGCGGAGTCGTATGTTGTAATCCCTAGCCATAAGTGAACTTCGCTACATAGGTGCGATGCACCGGGGTATGTTGCGAGTTGACTAGTTGACTTTGCTAGAGGCACCTTCCGGTGGCCTCAGTTAATAGTAAGTAACTAGTAGATATCACTTAAGTAATGGCCGTTAGGTATCGCACGCTAGAAATGGTCAAAATGAGGCGTCGGGGCGTTTTGGTAAAAACCTCACTCTGCCGGACCTCACTGTTGGCCGACCCTAGTGGTGGGACACCTCACTAGGGCCAGCCCTATGATGTAGGGATAAGAATCCCTCATCTATAGGGCCGGCCATATGGATAGGGATGGGGCGATAAATCGGTTAATATCGAGCCCTAAAAAGTGGGAAAACAGATAAATACGCGGAGAGATAAAAATGAGATAATGGAGAGATAATGAGAGGGGGTTATTATCCCCTTGGATCCTTATCCAAGGGGGGTGGCCGGCCCTATAAAAGCACCTATGGGCGCCGGCCCCATGTGCTACAGAAACCGAACCCCCCTCTCTCTCATCTCTCGAGTTCTCTCCCGTTTCATCTCCCGTTTCCCGCTTGCTACTTCATCTTTCTCGCGTGGAGTTCTGAAGAAGGAGAAGGGTCATTCTTCGGAGGCACTCAGAGATCCGAGAGCGACGTTCCGTGCATCGTGTGAGATCGGGTGAATAAGAAGGCAACATCTCCATTCGTACCGTCGGCATCTTCGCGAACGATCTTCCATCTCCATCGACAAAGAAGACAATCCTCCGCGGTTAAAAGATCCGCACGAAAGGTATGTGTAATCTAACATATAGATCTAGCGAGCATTATGATTTGCATCCATGCTAGTTAATCATTACGCTAGATTGCCGTTAGGGGTTTTCGATTATCGTGCATACACATACACACATATGTAGTTTAGTTTCCATGGAAAGTTAAATAGTGTAACGTGCACCATGAATGGTCTATTCGATCGCCAAATCGTTTCCGCTGCGAGCCTCTGACCCGGATTAGTTTCCAACATAGGCCCCCCCCGGCCCCTCCCCTCCACCCGATCACCCCTCGGCCTCTCCCATCCACCCGATAATCCCCCTCGACCCCTCTCCTCTGCCCGTCAGCCCCCCCCCCCCCCCCCCCCCGGCCTCTCCCCTCCACCTGATCACCCCCCCGACCCCTCTCCTCCACCTGATCCCCCCCCCCCCCCCCCCCGATCCCTCTCCTCTGCCCGACAGCCCCCCCGACCCCTCCTATCCACCCGCAATTCCTCTTCCTGGTTCCCTTCTCCTTTGCATCTCCTACATGGCATCTTCTATCGTGCCGTCCGTCGTTGCGATCTCTCCACTGCTAAAGGCGGTCACCTTTCAGTTGTCCTCGGCCAGTGACTGGCCTGATTGGTTGCTCACCTCGAGGCCGCGCTCTCCAATCGCGATCTTTAGGGTCACATCGCCGGTGATGATCCTCCTCCAGCTGCCTCTTCTGGCTCCTCCTCTATCACCAGTAGCACAGCCGATAGCGCCGCATCCTCTGATACGACTGCTACCGTCATGACTACTCCCATGGCTGCTGCTCTCATATGGCGCCGCCATAATCAGGCCATCCGGGCCTATCTTCTGGACTCCGTTGCTCATCCGCTACTTGCTCCCATCGGTCGCCTTCTTACAGTGCGCGTGATGTGGGAGTATCTCCGGGACCAGTTTCTTCCGTGCGGTGACGCACGCCGATATCAGCTTATCTATGACTCATAGTCTGCTCGTCAGGGGGAGCGTACGATTCATGACTTTTTAAGTCTGATGAGTGTCTACTAGCATAAGCTGGACTCCCTGATCCCGGAGCGGTGTGCTTGCCCACGCTTTAGGGATTTCCAGCGCTACCTTGATGAGGGCCACCTGCACCAGTTCCTGGCAGCGCTTCGGACAAACTTTGCTCTTATCCCTGCTCAACTCCTGCACTGTAAGAGACTCCCTAGGCTAGAGGATGCCCTGCTCGCCTTGGTCGATGAGGAGACTCACCTTCAGACTCAGGGTACTCGTCCTCCTCCACTTGCTCCTGGCTCAGACACTGTCCTGGCGCCCGGGTTCTCCGATGAGTCTGTCTTCTGTTACTACTGCAAGAAGCCCGGACACATGAAACGTGAATGTCATACACGTCCTCTACGCAACCCCCACTGGGGTCCGGATGAGAAAGCATCACGCTGGGCTCCTGTTTCCCGGGATGATTGATGAGGCGGTCGAGGTGGACGGAGCCATGGATGTGGTCCATCCTCCTTCTGCCACTTTGGTGGTACAGCAGCTACTGTAGAACCCTCGATGCTCCCCATTGCTACCACTGCACCTTCTTCCGCGCCTGAGTCGGACCGTCTTCAGCGCCTCGAGGAGCTTCTCCTTCTCCACCTAGCCTCCACTAGCTCCGCGACTGCTCACGGCTTGTCTGCAATATCTGGTACTACTGCTCCATGGATCTTTGATTCGGGTGCCTCCTGTCACCTCACCTTTGACTCCATTGTACTTACTGACCGTTCTCCTACTCCCACTCACCTAGAGGTCCGCACTACGGATGGGACTTTAGTCCCTATTCCGTACTGTGGATCCATCACTACTACCTCTGATCCTTCTGGTTGCCTGACCCTGCCCCATATCTATCATGCCCCCCGTCTTAATATTAATCTGATTTCTATCAGCTCTCTTTGCAACTCTGGGCTGACTGTCACCTTTACCCCTTCTGTTTGTGTTGTGCAGGATTCATGGACGGGTCAGAGGATTGGGCTGGGCCGTAGAGCAGGAGGACTTTACCAGCTGGACCATCTACATGTGTCTTCTATCTGTTCCTGTTGCGTCTGTCATGTCTGTTACTTCTGATGCCGACCTGTGGCATAAAAGGTTAGGTCATATATCGAGGGATCAACTCAAAAGCATTTTCTGTTCAGGCACTTTGGGTCGAGCGTCCTTCTCCCCTCTCTCTGTTTGTACGGGTTGTAGACTGGCAAAGCATCTAGCTCTTTCCATCTCTGCTAGTGCTTCCCAATCTGATGCTTTATTTGATTTAGTACATTCTGACATTTGGGGTCCTGCATCTGTTGCATCTATTTATGGTTTCATGTATTATGTGTGCTTTATCGATGACTACTCTAGGTGCACTTTGGTTTATCTTATGCGTCACCGGTCTGAAGTCCCTCACATTTTTAGGAGATTCACCACTATGATATATACTCAGTTTGGTCGGTGCATCAAGACTTTTCAGTCTGATTGTGCCAAGGAGTATCTCTCCTTTGAGATGTGTGAGATCCTTCAATCTCACGGCACTCTTCACCAACAGTTATGTCCCCACACCCATGAGCAGAACGGAGTTGTCGAACACAAGCATCGTCATGTCCTTGAGATCGCACGAGCCTTACTTCTCTCTGTGTCTGTTTCTCACTCCTACTGGGCTGAAGCTGTCATGACGGCTGTCCACCTCATCAATATCACTCCGTCATCTGCTCTGTTCGGTGCCACCCCATATGAGCACCTTCACTCCAGCTTACTTGACTACTCTCTTCTTCATACGTTTGGCTGCACGTGCTTCGTTCTTCTTTCTTCCCATGAGCGCACCAAACTCTCTGCGAGGTCTGTTAGGTGTTTTCACTTGGGGCTCAGTCGGCAGCACAAGGGGTATCGTTGTTACGATCCCTTGGCTTGCCGGATCCGTGTCTCTTATCACGTTTCCTTTGTTGATGATGTCCCGTACTTTTTCCCTGAGTCTCGGGATCTTTTCCTTGCCTCCTGCATCACCCTCCTCGCCCTCATCACTTCTCCACATCCCCATTCTACCTCCATTTTCTACTGCCCTACCCACACCTCCTTCACCTCCATCTTTCCCGCCACTTCCACCACCACCACCACCACCTCATCCGTCTTCCTCGCCACTTCCACCACCACCTATTACTCATGTCTATGTTCGTCGGCCTGTAGCTCTTCCTCCAGAGTTGGTTCACACTGATACTCCCTCGCCTGATGCTGCTGCTCCCTCCTCCCCGGTCGTGGATCCTGCTCCAGTTTGGTGCTACCCGGCACACAAACATCACCCTCCTGACAGATATGACTACTCTCCGGACAGATTTGACTACTCTGCCTTTACCTCTGACTCTCTTGACTCCTCTGGCTACTCTGCCATTACCTCCTATTCGCCATCTTATCCGGCTTTTCTTACTGCTCTTCACACCCACCGGGAGCCCCAATCATACCATGAGGCAGCTTTACATCCAGAGTGGCAGCAGACCATGCCAGTTAAGCTTGAGGCTTTTCAGCGGACCCAGACATGGGATTTGGTGCCTTGTCCCTCAGGCGTGGTGCTTGTTAGCTGCAAGTGGATATTCAAGGTCAAGACTCGACCTGACGGATCCATTGAGCGGCACAAGGCCCATCTCTTTGCTCGTGGCTTCTCCCAAGAGTATGTGATTGATTACGAGGAGACGTTTGCTCCAGTTGCTCGGATGACTACTGTGCGCACCGTCTTAGCTGTGGCAGCTGCTCGAGGGTGGCCTCTCCATCAGATGGATGGCACCAATGCGTTTCTCCACGGTGACCTCTCCGAGAAAGTATACATGGCTCCTCTTCTGGGCGTTTCAGCTCCTCCAGAGCACGTTTGTCGTTTACGCCGTGCTATCTACAGGCTCAAACAAGCACCTCGGGTATGGTTTGAGTGCTTCCGCAATGCAGTTCTGGCAGCTAGGTTTGTTGAGAGATACTCTGACTACGCTCTGTTCACCCGCTCCTCTAGTCAGGGTATTGTTGTGTTACTTCTGTATGTGGATGATATGATTATCACTGGGGATACAGTGCTACCATAGCTTCCCTTCAGCGTCACCTCCAGAGCCAGTTTGAGATGAAGGATCTCGACCCTCTTCGATACTTTCTTGGCCTTGAGATTGCCCGGTCAGCTCGAGGATTGTTGATCTCCCAACAGAAGTATATCTCCGATATTTTTGCCGAGACTGCTCTTACTGATTCTCGTACTGCTGACACGCCTATGGAGCTTAACTTGAAGCTCCTCTCTACCGATGGTGAGTCTCTCCAGGATATCTCTCGTTATCAGTGGCTGGTTGGGATACTCGTTTATCTCACCATGACTAGGCCTGACATTGCCCATGCCGTTGGTATTGTCAGTCAGTTCATTCAGTCTCCTCGTTCGGTTCACTATGTAGCAGTCCTTCGGATTATTCGGTATCTCCGTGGTACTATCACTCGATCGCTGTTGTTTCCCTCCATATCTCCACTGGTTCTGCGTGCTTACTCCGATGCCGATTGGGCTGGCGATGTTGCTACTCGTCGATCTACTACCGGCTACTGCATGTTCCTTGGTGATTCTCTCATTTCTTGGCGCAGCAAGAAATAGGAGTCTGTTGCACGCTCCAGCACCAAAACCGAATATCGAGCTATGGCTTCCACCACTGCAGAGATTGTCTAGCTTCGACGTTTTCTACTTGACTTGGGAGTCAGGATTTCTGGGATTACACCTCTGTCATGTGACAACCAGAGTGCCATTCAAATTGCTAGCAACCCGGTTTTTCATGAGCGGACCAAACACATCGAGGTCGACTGTCATTATGTTCGGCTGGAGTTTCTTGCAAACATCATCTCCTTGCCGTTCATTTTCTCGACGGAGCAGACTGCTGATTTTCTCACAAAGCCCCTGACGATTGCTAGATTTCGTCATTTTATAAGCAAACTCTCGGTATATGATCCATCGTGAGTTTGAGGGGGAGTGTTAATGTATATATCGGGTCGGGTTCTATGTACAGTTGGGTCGAATTCTATGTGTATACATGTACTTATATATTGGGCTTCAGTCCCTCAATGAGAATCATTCTATTCTCTCCAAACCCTAGCCGTCATCTCCTAACAGATAAGATGGTGAAGCCAAAAAAATTTCCTTTTATTTCTCTTTTAGTGGCTTTGAAAGAGAAAGAAAAGGAAGTTGAGAGGAAGTATACGATGCTTTGTTCTGTCATTCTTTACCCATGTTTTTCGCCAAATTAAAAAGATTTTTTTTTAGAATCCCTCTAAGTGAGATGAGGGGGGGTTCGGCCTAGACCCCTACCTGTTTATTAAAATAAAAAGGAAGTACAGAGAATGCCTAAGAGGCACCGACACCTGAGGTGTACCCACTTCCAACACAGGCTAACAAAAACGCCCTGCACTACAAGCAAGAAAAAACAAAAAACCTGAAAGTCCTAAGGCTTTCAGTGGTGGTGATATTCAGCCATCTGGTTTGCCTTCAAAATCGGGGCATAGGGCGGGCTTAGGATGCATGGTTGTGATTGGCTGCCGCATCGTGATTTCCCAATATGGCTGGAAATCTGATGCCAATAGGGATAATAGATGGACACCATAGGTTGCTGAGTTTTTATTCTTTATAAAAGAAAAAGCTCCACAACATATGAAAGATTAATATATATTTTTTATATTAAAGCATGTGAAAGAATTCGGATTTGGTTAACAACAAGTATGTTGGTGTGAAAAAATCAAGTAAAAATATCCAATTCCAATTTCTAATTACCCATCCGAATAATTTTTAGAATTTTATCTACATGTTAGAAGCTATATGTTTTTTTATTGTATGAATTATAAAATAGGAAACGATTTATACGTGCAAAGCAATAATGTCTGCTATCGTAAAGAATTTTTGATGGTCTTATGAATCATGCAACGAATGTCGAAAGAAGATAAAAAAAAAACAAGATTCATCGTTTGGGTGTGACAGTTGCCAGTTGGAAGTTCATTAATACCCATGTCCTAGATACGTAATGAATATCTACTATAAATTTTATGGCACAAATAATTTTCAATCCTTTAACCTTTGTTTATCTTTATCCAGGTTCATATTATGAATTAAGGTGGTAGGCTTTACTAGAAACTTTACTTTCGTTATCTTTTGACGTTTAGATAGATAAATTAATTCAACATCATTTATCTTATCTTTATGAAACTTATCATAAGGTTATATTTCATTTAGTACTTCAAATATTTAATATAGAACATATTGTTTTTATCATTCTTGCAATATATTGATATTCATAATACTTAAACAATATAAATGATTATATAACTTTGTTGATTAGAAATCTAGTGCATTGCACGTGTTACTAACTAGTGGGATGTCTATAAGTAAATTCCTAAGCCACTTAGCTTCTGTATAAGCAGTATCAAGTTCAATCATCTCAGACTCCATGGTACTCCTAGCCATGATAGTTTGTTTTGTTGATTTTCAAGAAATTGTTGCTCTTCCTAGAAGAAACACATATCCAGTGGTCGATTTGATATCTTGGGAATCACTAATCCATTTCGCGCCATTGTATCCCTCTAGGATAGTGAGTTAGTAATCAGTAAAATATAGGCCATATGAAATGGTACCTGATACTGCCAAAAAATATCACCGGCTCGTTGTCCACGTGGCAGCAGCATGAGAACACAACGAGACAAACAGGAGCCCTCAGGGAGATCATCCTCGTCTCTGGAAGCACATTGTGTGACATCGAGGTCTCATTCATGATGTACTGCGAGGCACAGCTTGCCCAGGAGCTCGTCCTGACCGCACGCGATCGGCTCGCACGCGGAAGAGGTCACCTCTGGCTAACGCCCACAGCTCGCCCTGACCACACGTGATCAGCTCACACACGAAAGAGGTCACCCTTGACCAACGCCCATAGCTTGCCCGGGAGCTCATCTTGACCGCACACGATCGGCTCGCATGCGGAAGAGGTCACCCCTGGCTAACGCCCACAACTCGCCCTGACCACACGCGATCGACTTGCACGCGAAAGAGGTCGCTCTTGGCTAATGCCCACAGCTCGCCCGAGAGCTCACCCTGACCGCACGATCGACTCACACTCGGAAGAGGCCTCCCCTGGCATAGCTTAAAGAACCCCTCAGAAGATTCAACACCCACAACTCGCCCGGGAGCTCACCCAGTTAGCTCGCGATTGACTCGCTCAGGAGATTGCCCAATCACGTAACAACAAAGAAGCTCGCCTACTTGCTCGCGGGGGTCGCCTACAGTAAGACGGTAACAAATCGACAGATGTCACTACCCTCGTGCAACTATATGGACGATTACGAGCCACATTTGCCGACCAAGGTCGGTCTAGAATGCCTCAGGCTAGAGTTTTCCAGAACGTCCACTTGGCTTAGATCATCACTGCCTGGCAAGCTAAATGACAAAGGCCATTAAAAGGCCTATGTGGGCTGACACGTGAAGGTGTAAAAGGTGCGGAAAATAGCGGCCACGTGTCAGACTCTGACTGTCTGCAAAAGGTACGATCCCCGGCTCCAAAGTACAGGTTCAAAACTCAAAAACCCAAACAATTTCCAGCTACTAAAGCTCTTTCTTTTTTGAACCTTCATTGACTTGAGCGTCGGAGGGTCTGCGCTCCTCACGGAGCCAGCCGTTCACGTTTTTCTGTCTTGCAGGTTGGGCGACCTCCTTAGCTAAATTTTCCCCCGACAGTACCCTTAAGGTACCTGGGCATTCTAGTGTTCCTCATTAGGATTACCAGTGTACCTATTAAGTCATTTTACAATATAAGCTATATCTAGTCTAATATAGTTGGTTAGAAACCGTAGTGACCCTATGATTTGGGCATACTCTTTTTGTAATATTGGATTTTCTTGGTTTTTATTAAGGTAGACACATGACACACTCAAAGCAGTCGAACTTCCTTATAAGTTTTTCTACATTGTGTTTCTGTGACATTACGATTTCCTTTGCTTTCCTAATGATCTTTGTATTTTTTTATTTTTGAAAGGTAAGTAAATTGTATTTAAAAAAAGGGGAGGGGGGGAATTTTATACATATCAAGGCTTAGGACGAGTATGCAACAAACAAAAAGCTCCAAACAGTAGAAGCTCTAAACACTAGCACCACATGCTCCAAACAAAAAGCTCCGTCAGGTGTGACAACAAGCAGCCCAAATCATAACACATTAACATATGGCCAAGTAACGACTCAAGGGGCGGAAGAGTTATTATAGATGGTCCTACAGGACCTTTGAGGTCGAGATTTAGTCTTTTATATCTTTGGCTTTAGCTTCTTCTGCTATTACAGTAGTTTGCTTCTCCTTAGGCTGCCCAAAATCAGCTTGAAGGCCCGCATTTCATAAGGCATCTCTGCAAAAGTTCCCTCCTCAAAGTTGCATGGCCCCATCTTCCTCTTCTATAATATTCCCAAGTACCACAAACCTAGAGCCAGAGGTCTTGGGTTGCGAGGCTTGAAGAATAGGTCCCCTCCCCTGTCTTGCCTCCCCCTTTGGTTATTCACCTTAGTCCAACCACCTTCAAGATCCTTAGATCTTAGGCTATAGTGGTTGCATAATTTGAGGACTAGTGCAGAGGCAAGCCATATGTAGCCCCTTTAAGTCCCACCGGCCTCCAATACTTAACGCCTTGAGGTTTAGGCCAACTCTTATATATCCCGGGTCTACCACTCTTATGAAGTTTGATGCAATTGGCTTCACTGTGATCAAAAGTCTTGCACTCGCGACACATAGGGAGTTTCCGATCATAGAGAATAGGCTGAAGTGAAAGTAGGCCGGTTCCCCTTGCCATCTCTGGCTTCAACCGTCCTCCAAAGGAAGAGAATCATCCATACTGATTTCTATACAAAATCTTGCATAGCTGAACCTAGACAAAGTAGTGGTGGCTCGGTCCATATAGAGTGGTCTTCCAATAATGCTACCCATCCTGCTCAGAAGCTCTTCGGACCACAAGTCAACAAGTAAGTTTGGGAACCTAACCCATATGGTAACATGGGTTAACAAATGCCTTTCACAATTCATTCCTTTGGCAAATCCCATATTCGATCTTTGTATTAAGGATTATATCTGCTTGTCCCAGATCTTTCATACTGATATTTTGGGATAAGAATGTCTCTACCTCATCTAATATCTCTATGATAGTGCCAAAAATCTTTGATTTGGCGTTGGCTGGACCAAGAGATCCGTGAAAGTCTCGTCTGAATCCAACGCCATGTGGCGCAGCCCTAGCGAACCCGATCGGAGTCTCCCCGTCGGAAGTCGGGATGCGAGACGTCCGCTAGCTCCTTGGACCCCATAGCCTCTTCCCCCTCATGCATGTTGTGGTCTCCGTTGTCATCTTCACCATCGTCATCACTGTCCTCCTCGGCTTCTCCGACAGTGACCTACAGCACCACCTTCTCCCTCCTCACTGCCCCCCGTCGTCTATGGCCAGCTGCATGCGCTCCCCACCCTCCTCCGACAGTGGAGCAGTCGCGGTACACCTCCTAGGGATGACAATGGGTCGGGTCAGGTCGGGTTGAGACATAGGTATAAGGGCAAAACACCCTGTGGGCATCGAAATTAGCCCACGGGTCGAACCCGATTTTTACACAAAAAAATAGGCCCGCACCCAACGGCCTTCGGGTCGAACCCGATTTGTACACAAAAAATGGGCTTGCACTCGATGACCTTCGGGTCGAACCCGACTCGCTCATGCAACTTGGGCCCGCACACAACGGCCCACATGCGAAACTCGGCCCGCACACAACGGCCCGCATGCGAAACTCGGCCCGCACACAACGGCCCGCATGCGAAACTCGGATCGCACACAACGGCCCGTATGCAAAACTCGGCCCGCACACAACGGCCCGTATGCGAAACTCGGCCCGCACACAACGGTCCGCGTGCGAACTAGGCCCACGTGCGAACTCAATTCGCGCGCCATGGCCCGACCCAAAGCAAACGGGTCCCACCGGACCCGCAACTCAGACACAAAGAGGGGGGGGCCCACCGGCCCCCCTTTCTAGAAAACCGTGCCCCCCTCTTCATGGAGAGGTGGGGCCGGCCCTAAAAGAAAAGAAAAAGAAAAAGAAAAAGAAAAAGAAAAGAAAAAGAAAAAGAAAAGAAAAAAGAAAAGAAAGGAAAAAGAAATCAAAACCGCCTCGATGCGGGGGGAGGTGGCGTGGACGTCTACGTAGCCGTAGATCCGCGACGATCCCTCGATCCAACGGACAAGATGACGTTGCGTCGCCATCCGATCCAAAAGTGCAACAAGAATAACAACTCAATCTTTAAAAGATCGAGTCACATCTAGCCCATAACCACCCCAACTAAAAGGGAGGGGGTTGAGTTTGTTTCCCCGAATCAAGGAACAAAATCTTGATGGTTATGGGGGGAGATATTGGATGAAACAAAAAGATTTCAGCAATATCTCCCCCAACCACCCACCTTTGCCTATAAATAGAGGGGGTGGGGGAAGGCATCAAAGGTCCGAAAAGCTGAAGATGAAAGAGCGCTACGAAGAAGCTCCAACGCTTGAAGACCGAAGGCTTCACGAGGCACGGCAAGCATATCCTACGGGAGTCCTTGGCCCTTCAAGTCCTCATCAACGTGAAGACCTTGCACTCGGAGATCAAAGCTTCGACTCCTCGCACGAAGAAGAAAGCGTGGAGAAGAAGACCCGGAGCCGTCATCACCCGATTGCTCCAACGATCTTCATCAGCTCCGAAGACGCCATAAGCAAAGGCCGGAGAAGAAGATCGAAGCCGACAACACCCGTCGTCTTCAATCAAGGCATCGACTCCTCGCACGAAGAAGAAAGCCGGGAGAAGAAGGCCTGAAGCCGGTGCTACCCCTGCCGCCTTCGTCAACCAAAAGCCGACGCTACAACCGTCGTGCTAAAGCCGGTGCCACACCCGCCGTCTTCATCAACAAAAGCCGACGCTACAACCGTCGCACGAAGATCGGTGCTACACCCGTCGTCTTCATCAACGAAAGTCGACGCTACAACCGTCGCACGAGCATCGGTGCTACCCCCGCCGAAAAGCCAAAACCGACGCCACAACCGTCGAGGAAGCCGGAAGAATAAATAAGCCTTGAAGAAGTAACGCCAGTCGTTCGAGAAGAAGATCGAGTCAAAGCTAAAGTCAAAGCCGACGCAAGAAGCCAAAGCAAACGCACCGGTAAAGCCCGCGCTAAAGCAACGCACGTGCCAAAGCCAAGCAACTACGACGGTCACGAGCAAAGCACCGCACGTTCTAGCCGATACGACGCGAAGTCCGGAAGAACTAAAGCATCGCAAGTCTCTACCCGCCTACGTTCAAGCGCAAGCGCCAAAGCAAAGCAAACGCCAGAGCCACGCCAAAGCTACGCCAAAGCCGAAAGCTAAAGCCAAAGCCGATGCCAAAAACACGATCGACGCCGCGAACCGACGATCAAGGACGCCGAGGTCGAACAAGGATCGAGGAAGACACGAAGACCGAGGAACGAAGCCCAAAGCCTCCCTAGCCGAGAAAGCGCGAAGCACGGACGGGACAAAATCAAAAGTGGAAATTCCTTAGCCTCTCAAAAACCCTCACCCTGTAAAGACCTCTGTCCTGGGCAACCCCTTCAGAGCTCTCGCACGAATACCACGTGGAGACGCGGATCAAAGGGACCCTCCAGAGGATCTCTCCCACAATCTCCTGATCAAAGAAAATTTTATAATCTCGTGTGATCCGCAATAAAGACGACCCGAATCTTTTTCTGCGACCACAGATTTCTGGCACGCCCGGTGGGACCTCCTCTCCTTTCATTCGTACGTTTGAAGGAGTTGCTTCAAGTTCGCCATGGCCGGAACGAACGACGATACGTTTGCTCCAACAAGCCTCTCACCTATCGCCGAGTCTCCACTACTCCAACACGGCGATCCAGAAAACCCGGTGGATGACATTCCCTGGTAGTACGCGTTTACACTCGGCATACTCAAACTCTTGCGGACTTCTTCACGCCAGAAACTGCTGCCGAAGATGCCCGCCAAGGCGCCAATGAGGCCTCGGTGCATGAAGAAACGAGCCTCAATCCTGGAACATCTGTCCAGAAATTTGGTGAGGACCAGCCCCAACCCCGAACCCGTTCGGGTTCTCTAGCGGACTTTGCACCTCCCTTGCCGGGGGCAAACATCCGTCATCAAGCAGAAACAAGTCAGCGTAACTACGTCTCCGACGATGATGGCAAGGGTGCGGGCATGCAACATCGGGACGTCCTGCGACATCATCCTCCGTCCGCTCTCCAGCTCCAAGTCATGCAAATGGGTGAACACATGGCTCAGCTCACCCGACTAATGGAAGAGAAGGATCGTCACATCAACACCTTGCTTCAGAAGCTGGGTGCCAGGGATGTCGCAACATTCGGTCAACCTCCTGCTTCTCGAGTGGCTGCTCCAGCCCCGTCTCCAACTCCTGCTCTTGCAGAAGTTGGCCCGGCAACACTAGCAATTACTCCTGCACTTTCCTCGGCTCCCATGCCGGTCTCGATAGCCGCGCAACCTTCAGTGGCAGCAACGATGAATGCCCAGCAAATACAAGCACTGGTGGCTGACATGATGCGTTCCCACGGCGGCAGCCTACCTCCGATTACGGCAGCATATTCGAAGCCTTACACTACAAGGATCCAGCAGCTGCGCTTCCCTACCGGGTTCCAGCCACCAAAGTTCCAACACTTCGACGGAAAGGGGAACCCAAGGCAACACATTGCCTACTTCGTCAAAACTTGCAATAACGCCGGCACATACGGCGACGAGATGGTGAAGCAGTTCGTTCGCACACTCAAAGGTAATGCTTTTGACTGGTATGTTGATCTTCCTCCAGGATCCATTGACAGTTGGGATCAAATGGAAAGAGAATTCCTCAACCGCTTCTACAGTACTCGGCGCATCATTAGCATGACCGAGCTTACTGCCGTCAAGCAAAGGAAGGACGAATCAGTAATCGACTACATCGATCGATGGAGGAATCTCGCCCTGAATTCACGAGACCGTTTGTCGGAAGACTCGGCTATCGAGATGTGCACCCAAGGCATGCACTGGGGCTTACTCTACATCCTCAAGGGGATCAAGCCTCGGTCCTTCGAAGAACTTGCAACTCGAGCCCATGACATGGAGCTCAGCTTAGCAAATCGTGGGGACTCGAAGACCAAAGACTTCCTGAAGGTGGAAAAGAAAGACAAACCGCCGGCACCCAAATCAAAGCAAGTTAACGTCGCCGACATCGCCTCGGCCTCCAAGCCACTCAAAATCAGCGGTAAGTCGGATCAAGAAAAGGGAGCTGCCATACCACCGCCTCCACCCCAAAGACAGTCGAAGATGACTCTAGAAGAACTCGAGGCCAAAGAGTATCCATTTCCAGACTCGGAAGTCTCCTCCATGTTCGATCAACTGCTACAAGAAAAGATGATCGAGCTTCCTCCTTCAAAAAGGCCCGAACAGATGCATCGGGTCAACGATCCGCTCTTCTGCAAATACCACCGGCTGGTCAGCCATCCTATTGAGAAGTGTTTCGTCTTCAAAGAGAAGATCATGGCACTAGCAAAGCAAGGAAAAATCGAGATCGACTCCAGCGACGTTGCAACGGCAAACATGACATCCATCACCTTCGGTTCGTTTCAACCGATACTCGTTGCTACCCACCAGAGAAGGCCCAAGTTGCGCATCAATCGCCAAAGGCCAATTGCGAAGTTAGCTCCACAACGGAAGATCTCAAGACGACAGCAGTACGCTCCTAAGCTCGCTGAGAAAGAAACGTCACTGCCCTGGGGGCAACCGTCGCCTACATCGACGTCTCTCTCAAACAAAGCTATGTCCCAACGGAATCTCCAGACAAGGTACGAGCAAGGAGACCCAGAGGTCAGTCTATTAGGCCAGCCTTCAGGTAAATTCGACTACTACGTCCTCTACTCCAGACCTTCGCCTGTCTCAATAGAAGAAATCGAGCCCACCGGTTGGGAGTCAGAAGGCGAACCACCAAGGTCCCCAGAGGAGCAAGGCTCCCCGACTCATGGAGAACCCACAAATCTCCAGACAAGGTACGAGCAAGGAGACCCGGAGGTCGGTCTGTTAGACCAGCCTTCAGGTAAATTCGACTACTACATCCTCTATTCCAAACCTTCATCTGTCTCAATAGAAGAAATCAAGCCCACCGGCTGGGAGTCAGAAGGCGAACCACCAAGGTCCCCAGAGGAGCAGGTCTCCTCGACCCATGAAGGACCTACCACTCCCACTCCAGAGCTTCACCTTGGTAACGAAGAATCCACTGATGAAGATGCATGGGTCGTGTTGCCTCGCAGACGAAGGCCATGGATGCCAAGAAGTAGCAAGTTCGATCGGGTAACAAGAAAGCTTCCGGAACGAAGAACTTACAAAAAGAAAAGCAAAGCTCCAGGAAGGAGGGGATTCAAAGTACCGCCAGCAGATCCTGATGATCTCCTCCTGCAAAACCCCCCGGAACCGGCAACGTTGCAAGAGTTCTTCCCCGATTACTTCCTCCCAGCTGATCAGCTGCACGAAGCCTCCTGTTGCATGGTTGAGATTCACGTGGCGCCGGAAGAAGAAGATAGGATCAAGCCTTCCAAAGAAAGCAACACCATCAACGATGAGGATGATTCCGACAAAGAAAGCACTGCCGCTTACGATGAGGCAATTCTACACTTGCCACTCATAGAAGCACTACACCTCCCAGAGAAAGCTCGCCTAGCAATGGCCGAGACTTTGACAGACCCAGACAGCTACAAAAGAACGAGGAAAAACGCCGAGAAGGACGAAACTATTGTCTCATGTAACGCAGCAATAACCTTCTCAGACGAAGATCTGCAGCTCAGAACACGACTGCACAATCGACCTGTCTACGTCTCGGGATACATCAACGAGAAGCCGGTAAACCGAATCCTGTTGGATTGCGGCTCCGCCGTCAACATCATGCCTATCCAAACAATGCGCCAGCTCGGCATCACCACCGACCAACTCTCACAAAGCCAGCTGGTCATTCAAGGGTTCAACCAAGGAGGACAGTCCACCATATGGATCATTCGTCTAAAACTCTCTATCAGTCAGCTTGACACGATGGTTCTTTTCCACGTCATTGACTGTCAAACATCATATCACCTTTTGCTGGGAAGACCGTGGCTGCACGAAAACGGTGTCGTAGTGTCTACCTGGCACCAATGCCTCAAGTACTACGAGGAAGGTCTGGAAAAGTGCATTGTTGCAGACAGCAAGCCATTCAATGAGGCTGAAGCGCACCTCGCCGATGCCAAATTTTACCAAGCAAAGGACCTTGTTGCAGAAGTCCTTCCAGCTAAAACTCCTCGAACTCAGAAAGCTAAAAGTATGGAGCAGGATGAAGCTCCGCCAACTCCAAAACCGGTACCACCATCTAAGGCGATACACGAAGTCAAAGAAGTGCTAGCGCCGAGACGAAGAATGCGCATCAGCTCCAAGCCAAGATCCATGAAGCACACTCCATTACCTGCCCAAGCTACGACAGTCTTATGCCTCACACCTCAGTGGCTTCGCAAAGATGAACCACCACCTTTTGCCTCGCCAAAAGGGATGGTCCAGCCGCTATCGGAAGCTAATGTCATCACTCTGCAAGAGATGACACTGCCACTACCCAGCCTGGGGCAAGCTTCAAGTTCACCAAAACCCATCAATCCCTTCGAATCCAGCCAACTCACATTCAAGCCAAAAGAAAGCTGGGGGCAAAATGCCGCCAAGCTGCTGTTCAAAGCTGGTTACGACGAAGGCAGTGCTGCACATATGAGTACGCTCCTGCCAGCTCCAATACCACACGGGATGACTAAGACTCAAGCCCATTTACTCCAGGGTGGCGAGCAGATCCCACCAAATCGGCGAGGCATCGGCTCTCGTCAAACCCCGGTGGTCATCAAGATAACAGGAGAGAAGACCTTCACCTCTAACTACATTGAGGTGAAGTTGGTGAATGAAGCAGAAGAGGGATCGTCAGCTTCCGATGCACGCTCTACCAATATTCATCCCGGTACAAAGGGTGCCAAAAGAAGGCGATATCGAGCTCGGCGTCGGACCATACCTCAAAAGCAAAAGAAGAGCATCAAAAACCAGGCAAGTCAAAATCCCATATCAGTATTCAAAAGACTTGGGCCAATTAGACAAGCAAAGCAAAGGTCAGTATTCGACCGTTTGGGAAAGCCACCCACTGAGGTGAGAAAAATCATACCCACCCACCCACCCTTATCATTCTACGAAACTGGCGACATCACCGACATTATCATGGTCTCTGTTAATCATATCACCATTTCCGACTCTCCAATCGACGAATCTTCTACTTCGGACGACGAGTTGCTCGACGCCCCGCCGGTCCTCGAAGAAGGGGGGCAATCTACTGTCGACGATTTGAAGGAAATCAACTTGGGTACGCAAGAGGATCCTCGGCCTACATTCATAAGTGCACTCCTGACTCCCGAAGAGGAAGCTGCATACATCAGGCTACTCCAAGAATACAGAGATGTCTTCGCATGGTCCTACAAGGAAATGCCCGGACTTGACCCCAAGATTGCAGTACATCAGCTTGCCGTCAGGCATGGAGCTAGCGCCGTCAAGCAAGGACAAAGACGCTACCGGCCGGAGCTGGTACCGCAAATAGAGGGTGAAGTCAACAAGCTCATTGAAGCCGGCTTTATCCGAGAAGTTAAGTATCCAACGTGGATCTCCAGCGTGGTCCCAGTCAAGAAGAAGAACAGCCAGATCAGAGTATGCGTGGACTTCAGGGACTTAAACAACGCATGCCCCAAAGATGACTTCCCACTGCCAATCACAGAACTAATGGTGGATGCGATAATAGGCCATGAAGCACTAACCTTCATGGATGGGTCCTCGGGCTACAACCAGATCCGGATGGCGCCCAAAGACGAAGAGCTTACGGCATTCCGCACGCCAAAAGGGATCTACTGCTACAAAGTCATGCCTTTCGGCCTGAAAAATGCAGGAGCCACTCACCAACGAGCCATGCAAAAAATTTTCGACGATATCCTTCATCAGAATATAGAATGCTACGTCGACGACCTTGTGGTAAAATCAAGACAAAAGTCAACACATCTTCAAGACCTCGAGTTAATCTTCAAGCGACTTCGAAGGTACCAGCTCCGCATGAACCCGCTTAAATGCGCATTTGGGGTCTCCTCGGGAAAGTTTCTCGGCTTTGTCGTACGCCATCGAGGCATCGAGATAGATCAATCCAAAATAGATGCTATCCTCAATATGCCAATCCCGAAAAGCGTGCAAGACCTCCGAGGTCTCCAGGGCCATCTAGCATATATCAGAAGGTTCATCGCCAACTTAGCTGGAAAATGCAGGCCCTTCAGTCGCCTCATGAAGAAAGGAGCAGCATTCCAGTGGGATGAAGCTTGTCAGGAAGCCCTCCAAAATATCAGGGATTACTTACTCAAGCCCCCGGTTCTGACAGCACCAGTCCAAGGAAAGCCATTGGTCCTTTACATCAGCGCCCAGGAACAATCCTTGGGGGCACTCCTGGCTCAAGACAACGAGCTAGGCAAGGAAACAGCATGCTACTATTTGAGCCGTACTCTCATTGGCGCGGAGCTAAACTACTCCCCGATTGAGAAGGTCTGTCTGGCACTCATCTTCGCTACAAAAAAGCTGCGACACTACATGTTAGCTCACGCCATCAGGCTCATCTCAAAAGCCGACCCACTCAAATACATCATGTCGAGACCAGTGCTCTCCGGACGTCTGGCCAAGTGGGCTTTGCTCCTCCTTGAGTTTGACATCACCTTTGTCCCTCGTAAAGCGGTCAAAGGTCAAGCTCTCGCAGACTTCCTAGCAGAATACCCCCTTCCAGCAGAATGGGAACTATCAGAAGATCTCCCAGACGAAGAAGTATTCTGCATCGACATCGCCCCTTCTTGGAAAATGTTCTTCGACGGTGCGGCCAGGCAAGATGTAGCAGGAGCGGGAGTTATCTTCGTCACACCAAACGATGAAGTACTTCCCTTCTCGTTTCTACTATCAGAGCCATGCTCCAACAACAGGGCGGAATATCAAGCTCTGATCATTGGCCTCGAACTCGCCAATGATATGAAACTTCAAGGGCTCACAATTTTCGGCGACTCTCAACTCGTCATTCATCAAATATTGGGGGCATACGAGGTCAACAAAGAAGATCTCGTGCCATTGCACCTACGAGCCCTGAAACTCCTTGGTACACTCAAAGATGCTTCAATCCAGCATGTTCCCAGAAACCTCAATCAGCAGGCTGATGCGCTTGCAAATTTGGCAGCTACACTTCCGTTCCCAGAAAAAAGCCAACTCATCATCCCTATCTGTAAGAGAATGGTGATCACTGAAGAGGACCTCCCTATGGGAATCCCGGGCCAAGTCAATACAGTACACGTTTTCATGACCGACGAGCTAGACTGGAGACAACCATTCATAGACTTTCTTGTCCATGGGAAGCTCCCTGAAGATCCGAAGCGTAAGGTCGACATTCGCCGACGGTCTCTAAAATTCTTCCACTTCAACAACGAGTTGTACCGTCGAAGCTACGATGGTGCGCTCCTGAGGTGTATTGCAAAAGAAGAAGCAGAAACAGCACTAGAAGAAGTCCATGCCGGGATCTGTGGCTCACATCAGTCCGGTCCAAAGCTGCACTTCCGCATCAGGCGGATGGGGTACTACTGGCCCACTATGATCAAAGACTCCCTCGAGTTTGCAAAAAGATGCCACACTTGCCAGCTGCATGGCGACTACATCCGTCAGCCTCCGGAACCTTTACATCCAACCATCGCATCATGGCCCTTCGATGGATGGGGACTCGATATTGTCGGTCCGCTACCCAAGTCATCCAAGCAGCATCTTTATATCCTGGCGGCAACAGATTACTTCTCCAAGTGGGCTGAGACAGTACCATTGCGAGAAGTTACCAGGCACTCTGTCATCAACTTCATCCAGAGCGACATCATCTTCCGGTACGGCATCCCTCGCTATATCGTTACGGATAACGGGAAGCAATTCAAGAACGCCGCTGTCAGCCAATTTTGCGCCAAGTTCGATATCAAGCAAAAGTGTTCAACCATGTACAACGCCTCTGCCAACGGCCTAGTTGAAGCTTTCAACAAAACACTCTGCAAACTTTTGGAGAAAGTCGTCTCAAAGTCGAAGAAAGACTGGCATGAACGCATGGGTGAAGCACTATGGGCATATCGCACCTCTTTTCGCACGCCAACACAGGCAACTCCGTACTCGCTGGTATACGGAGTAGAAGCTGTCCTCCCACTTGAACTCCAGATACCGTCACTCAGGATAGTCGTCCAGGAAGGCCTCGTCAATGGCGACAACGCTCAACTTCGCCTAGCAGAATTGGAAGCCCTGGATGAAAAGCGCCTCGAAGCCCAGCAACGCCTGGAATGCTACCAAGCCAGGCTGACCCGAGCCTTCAACAAAAGGATTCGCCCTCGATCCTTCCAAAAAGGAGAATTGGTGCTCGCAGTCAAACGCCCCATCATCCTTTCACATCGAGGAGGAAAGAAGTTCGACGCCAAGTGGGATGGACCTCACGTTGTCAAAGAAGTCTACTCCAACGGCGCATATCTTCTCACCACGCCAGAAGGGCTTACACTCGGCCCCATCAATGGCAAGTACCTCAAAAGGTACTATGCCTAAAAGCAGGGCTGCTTTCCTTCCAAAAAAAAAAAAAAAGGAACTACGTGTGACTTGATCCCTCTCAGTAGGGTACGTAGGCAGCCTGTAAAGGTTCAGTCCAAACAAAAGAAAAACACAACCAAACTCTGCCATTCCAGAAGACAAGTCCAAAAAAATAGATGCATGATATTAAGTTATTACCAGATAAAGAAAAACAGAACTACAAGTCTGTTCAGCAAAAATGACAAGAAAGAAAAGGAAATGCGACATTGCTAGTAAAGCGAATTAAGTTCTTGGAGCAGCTCACCGTCAGTAACCTCCATGCGCTGCAACTCTGAAGACCGAGAAGCTACCCGCTCCCGATGTGTCGCCAGCTCGATACGCTGCTTTGCCAAGTCTGCTCCAGAAGACTTCTCGATCGTCTTAGCTTTCTCGAAAGATGCGCGAGCAGCCTCTAGCTTCTTCCGCGCCCGAACAAGGCTCGCAGTGGCAAGTGCATGCTGCGCCTCCAGTCGACGCTCCTCGTCCTCGGCCTTTGCCAGTATCAGGGGGAGGTCATCTTCCATCGAAGCCCGTTTCAAGCAATGAGCTTCACTATCCGCCAAGAGAACACGCATCTGTGCCTCAAACAAAGAGCCATCTACCTGGAAGGCCGCCAGGTTCTTGCAAAACTCAGGCCCCTCAAGAACCCACCAGCTGCTCAAAGCGTCAAAGCCCTCTTCCTGGAAGGGTGCGAGCGTCGTCTGGATATACTTCCGACAGCTCTCCAAAAGAAGCACAGAGAGAAGGTCTCGCGAACTGCACTTTCTCCTGTCAGCCTCTGAGTGCACAGGCAAGGTGGGCTCCGGTCCTGAAGACTCAAGTGTAGGAACCGCCTCCTAGACCATCGCCGTGATAACAGTCAGCGGAACCATCGGAGCCGAAGGAGGAGGCACAGGCAAACCTTCCGACAAAACGACTGCGGGAGTAGCCTCTGCCGGAGTACCGGACCTAGCTGGAGGAGTCTGTTCTCTCCCTACACTGGAGACCTCATCCTCCTCCCCAAAGCCCAACTGCTCCACGTCAATATCATCCAGGTTGACAGCACTGCCGGCAAAATCTGCTCCACACGCTCCCAAAAGCTCCAAGTTATCCCAGGGAACATCCAGCCCGCCACCTTCAATCAACGTTGTTTTGAGGGGAGAGCACTCCTGCCCAACTCCCTTCGGGGCAGACTCGCAGTCCGGTCCAGCAGACCCTGCCAAAATAAGAGCTGGACAACTTAGCCAACGAAATAAGAGTACAAGCACAGAAATTCATGAAACACTAGAAACAAGGTATACCTGCAGCATCCGAAGAAGATACCCCAGAAGGAGGGATTACCTCATCGGCAAAAAGCCCTGGCTCTCCCTCTCGAGCTGACCCTGCCTCGCCAGCACCAGTCAAAGCTGCCTCACACAAGAGGTCCAACTTTCTCCTCTTGGGAGAAGCACACCCACTCCAAGAAGCCTGAGTCTCAGGAAGACTCTGAACCTTGGAGGACGAAGCCATCTCAACTTCTTGCACAGAAAGTGAAGCCTGGGAAGTACTCTCTCGACGGCCACAAGATTTCTCTGACCATCGCTCCTCGGACCAGAGACGGCGATCCTCTGACCCCGCCAGAGAGTCAAAAGGAAAGTCAGCCCGCTCGCTGCTAGCAAGGACGTCTAGCGGAAGGCCAGCCAAGAGGGGAAGCACTGACCCGTTGACCCAGCGGCGATACTCAGGAGTTGCGGCATCCTTGCCGCCCGACTTAATCCCCGGTGAGAAAGTACACCCAGTAAATCGATCGTAAAGCGCTCCCCAGAGGCGGTACGCCTCCTGCGGAGTGTAACGTAACCGCAGGCGCAAAGGAGTCCCAGGCAACTCCTGCCGAAAACCCTGCTGACGAGCAAACCGGTGGGGAGAGTACCGGGCCACCTCCACTATATCCCCACGGCGCCAAACAAGATACCCAGGCCTGCAACTCACCATGCTCCAGTACAAAGGCTCGGACATCTCCGCCCCATCACACACCAGGGATTTCATAGAAGGCGCAAGTGCATTTTCCGATACAAATTCAAAGTCAGAAGGGCCCATGAGTCGCAAACACTCTCGGGCACTAGGCTTCGGACGCTCCCATGCGTAATAGGCGTTCATCACACCTCCCACACAAGGAAGGAAGGGCACCGAGGTCGAAGGTCCACGCGCCGCGAAGATCCCCTTCAGAAAGTGGAGCCCAATCCAACCATAGAGGTAATACAGGGGGCAAAAGGAACTGGCTCTGCCTACTTCCCCTCTTGCATTACCCGCACTCGATAAACTCCAATAGGTGCCGCAAAGCCCGCCGTATAACGAGCAGAGGATCGCCGGCGCCAGGTTAAGAAACTCTCCAGTCACCATCCGAGCAGCTGCAAGGAAGGTCCTAGGGCGTACCACATCCCCTTCCCAGGGTAAAACAAAGCGGCAGAGAAAAAGTACTAACCCCGTTGACCAGTAAACAGCACGCCAGTCATTGCTGCATTCTTCAAGTCCCAAGACTTCCCAGGGACGTTGCGCCCCGGCCATGGAGCACCACTCTTTCTTTAGAGATTCGATCGGTCGCCGGAAGGTGCCAGGCGCCGGTCTCTTTGACGAGGCATATCTCCACATCGGGTGACTCGAAGGGGGAGCGTGACGATACTCTCCTCGAAACCAGAAGTCCACCCAATCCGAGTGAAGTACCCGGTCTGACCGCTCGCGCGCCGCTATAATAGCATACGCCTTAAAAAGCAAAAGGCAGAAGCTAGGAGACTCGTCTGGGTCCGTCAAAACCTCCAGAGAAGGAACCTCCTCCTGATAGTAGCTCCGAACTTCTGGACACCCAGAGATGACGTGCACGTCACGAAGGGTGATCCTGATTTCACCAGCTCCAGTCAAAAAGGTATTGGTCTCGGGGCACCACTGCTCACACAGAGCCCGGTACATACCGTCCGGTCGACTGTACTCCCAACAAGCTGGCTCCACAAACCTCGCCAAACGTTCCATCCCTGGCTCTGCCTCCAACGCGCCGGACAGCTCTTTCATCCAGTCCCGAAAACCTCCCAGATAGGTGACATCTCCACGCGATTGAATCCCCACACCCCATCGCGTACGGCGGGAACATATCTTCAAAGCAACAACAGGGACCAGAACTGAATCATCTCCAGTATGGTGAAACGGTAACCCCAAGCTCGGCCGGACAATTTGCCGGGAAGACCCTTCGTCAGTAAGGATGCGCTCGCCAAGTTTTAACACTCGACAAGAGCCGTCGGTCACACCATCCTCGCAAACTCGCTCGTGCGTCAAAAGCTGAAGCACTGACAGCCCGGTCTCCTGTCTCGAAGCACGGTGATGGGAGACTTGCGTGAAGGGGAAGCGAAGGTACGTACTCCCGTGGGAGACCGCGTCAACAATCCAGCCGGAACTCGGAAAGCTCTCGTATCAACGAGACCTGAAAAAGAAATAACACAAAGCCCTAGTCAGATGGATTCCGAGTACAGAAACAAAGAAATCAAAAGGGGGGGCCTTCAGCAAAAAAAAAAAAAAGAAGAAGAAGAGAGGGGGGTCACGGCAAAAAGCCATGACCCTCTCCTCCTTTCTCCTGTTGAAACTAGCAGGGGGGGGCCTTCAGCAAATAAAGAAAGACAGAGGGGGGTCATGGCAAAAAGCCATGACCCCCCCCCCTATCTCTCCTATTAAACTGCAGGGAGGGGGCCTTCAGCAAATAAAAGAAAGAGAAAGGGGGGTCATGGCAAAAGACCACGACCCCCTCTCTCTACCTCTCTCTATCTCTCTATCCCTTCTATTTCACCATGCAGGGGGGGGGGGGGGGGGCGTCGTCCCCGACCGTCGCCAGCCCGCGCCGCACCCCGCCGGCCCCCGCAGCCCTGGCCGCCTACGCCGCCAGCCTCCGCTGCCCCGGCCGGCTCCTCCGCGCCCTCTGCGCCCGGCCCCCGCGCCGGTCGGCTCCTCCGCGCCCTCTGCGCCCGGCCCCCGCGCCGCCCGCACAGCCCGCCGCTGCGCCCGACCCCCGCGCCGCCCGCACAGCCCACCGCTGAACCTGCCCGCTGCGCCCACGCCACCGCGCCCTCGCGCCGCCCGCGCGCTGCACCTGCCCGCTGCGCCCGTCCGCCTCCGGCCCCCGCGGCTCCGGCCCCCGCGCCTCCAGCCCGTGCGCCGGCCGCTACAGCAGCCCCCGGCCGTACCCTCCGACTCGCGCCCTCCCGCGCCTCGAACCCGCGCGCCGGCCGCCACAGCAGCCCCCGGCCGCGCCCGTCGTGCCCTCCCGCACCATGCGAAGAAGAAGAAGAAGAAGAAGAAGAAGAAGAAGAAGAAGAAGGAGGAGGAGGAGGAGGAAGACGCGCCTTGCTTGCGACCCTCCGCCATCTAAGGGCCGGTGATCTTCCCTCCTCCGCGAACCCCATGGCGTCACCATCTTCATCCTCCGCGGCATCGTTGCGAAGCAAGAAACCCTAGCAGAGCTCTCGACTCCAAGCCGCCGGGAATCGCTGATAATGAAGAGAAACGAAAAACAGGGGTCCTTTTAAAGACCTAATCCCACGAATACGCGACTCAAGTCCAACCGCTACGCGTTTCCCGCGGGCGCACTCGAACTTGAGGGGGCACTTGTGGGCATCGAAATTAGCCCACGGGTCGAACCCGATTTTTACACAAAAAAATAGGCCCGCACCCAACGGCCTTCGGGTCGAACCCGATTTGTACACAAAAAATGGGCTTGCACTCGATGACCTTCGGGTCGAACCCGACTCGCTCATGCAACTTGGGCCCGCACACAACGGCCCACATGCGAAACTCGGCCCGCACACAACGGCCCGCATGCGAAACTCGGCCCGCACACAACGGCCCGCATGCGAAACTCGGACCGCACACAACGGCCCGTATGCGAAACTCGGCCCGCACACAACGGCCCGTATGCGAAACTCGGCCCGCACACAACGGCCCGCGTGCGAACTAGGCCCACGTGCGAACTCAATTCGCGCGCCATGGCCCGACCCAAAGCAAACGGGTCCCACCGGACCCGCAACTCAGACACAAAGAGGGGGGGGCCCACCGGCCCCCCCTTCTAGAAAACCGTGCCCCCCTCTTCATGAAGAGGTGGGGCCGGCCCTAAAAGAAAAGAAAAAGAAAAAGAAAAAGAAAAGAAAAAGAAAAAGAAAAGAAAAAAGAAAAGAAAGGAAAAAGAAATCAAAACCGCCTCGATGCGGGGGGAGGTGGTGTGGACGTCTACGTAGCCGTAGATCCGCGACGATCCCTCGATCCAACGGACAAGATGACGTTGCGTCGCCATCCGATCCAAAAGTGCAACAAGAATAACAACTCAATCTTTAAAAGATCGAGTCACATCTAGCCCATAACCACCCCAACTAAAAGGGAGGGGGTTGAGTTTGTTTCCCCGAATCAAGGAACAAAATCTTGATGGTTATGGGGGGAGATATTGGATGAAACAAAAAGATTTCAGCAATATCTCCCCCAACCACCCACCTTTGCCTATAAATAGAGGGGGTGGGGGAAGGCATCAAAGGTCCGAAAAGCTGAAGACGAAAGAGCGCTACGAAGAAGCTCCAACGCTTGAAGACCGAAGGCTTCACGAGGCACGGCAAGCATATCCTACGGGAGTCCTTGGCCCTTCAAGTCCTCATCAACGTGAAGACCTTGCACTCGGAGATCAAAGCTTCGACTCCTCGCACGAAGAAGAAAGCGTGGAGAAGAAGACCCGGAGCCGTCATCACCCGATTGCTCCAACGATCTTCATCAGCTCCGAAGACGCCATAAGCAAAGGCCGGAGAAGAAGATCGAAGCCGACAACACCCGTCGTCTTCAATCAAGGCATCGACTCCTCGCACGAAGAAGAAAGCCGGGAGAAGAAGGCTTGAAGCCGGTGCTACCCCTGCCGCCTTCGTCAACCAAAAGCCGACGCTACAACCGTCGTGATAAAGCTGGTGCCACACCCGCAGTCTTCATCAACAAAAGCCGACGCTACAACCATCGCACGAAGATCGGTGCTACACCCGCCGTCTTCATCAACGAAAGTCGACGCTACAACCGTCGCACGAGCATCGGTGCTACCCCCGCCGAAAAGCCAAAACCGACGCCACAACCGTCGAGGAAGCCGGAAGAATAAATAAGCCTTGAATAAGTAACGCCAGTCGTTCGAGAAGAAGATCGAGTCAAAGCTAAAGTCAAAGCCGACGCAAGAAGCCAAAGCAAACGCACCGGTAAAGCCCGCGCTAAAGCAACGCACGTGCCAAAGCCAAGCAACTACGACGGTCACGAGCAAAGCACCGCACGTTCTAGCCGATACGACGCGAAGTCCGGAAGAACTAAAGCATCGCAAGTCTCTACCCGCCTACGTTCAAGCGCAAGCGCCAAAGCAAAGCAAACGCCAGAGCCACGCCAAAGCTACGCCAAAGCCGAAAGCTAAAGCCAAAGCCGACGCCAAAAACACGATCGACGCCGCGAACCGACGATCAAGGACGCCGAGGTCGAACAAGGATCGAGGAAGACACGAAGACCGAGGAACGAAGCCCAAAGCCTCCCTAGCCGAGAAAGCGCGAAGCACGGACGGGACAAAATCAAAAGTGGAAATTCCTTAGCCTCTCAAAAACCCTCACCCTGTAAAGACCTCTGTCCTGGGCAACCCCTTCAGAGCTCTCGCACGAATACCACGTGGAGACGCGGATCAAAGGGACCCTCCAGAGGATCTCTCCCACAATCTCCTGATCAAAGAAAATTTTGTAATCTCGTGTGATCCGCAATAAAGACGACCCGAATCTTTTTCTGCGACCACACACCCAATCCGAACCCGATCCATTTAATGAACGGGTCAAAACCTTAAACCCAAACCCGACTCGTCTAATAAACAGGTTGACCCGACCCGACCCGTTTAACCCGTTTACTAAACGGGTCGGGTCGGGTTGGCACGGGTTGGGGTCAATAGAACCCATGTAAACCTGTCGGGTTGGATCAAAACAGGTCGGATTGGGCCGGGTTTGATCGGGTCGGGTTGACACGACCCATTTGGTAAACGGATCAAGTCAGTTTATAAGTACAAACCAGAACCCGATCTATTAAATAAACGGGTCAATCGGGTCGACCCGTTTATAACCCGAATCCATTAAGCCAAATCCAAACCCGCTAACTTCGGGTTAGGTTCGGGTCGGATTGGCGGGTCGGATCGGGTCAAGGATTGCCACCCCTACCTCCTCCCCCCTTGGGGTGGTCTATGCCAGAGCCATCCTCACATTAATTGTGGCGTCGGATGGCATGGGGGCCATAGAGATGCCCGAGCATGCATCAGGTCCAGCCTTCAAGAGCGTGCATCAGTCGGGTTAGCGCTGCCACACCACTGGATGCACACTCTTGAAGGCTGGTCGGGTCGGGTCGGGTTAGCGTGCATCGTCTACCTTTTCCTTCAATGAGGGTAACTGTGACCACACCACTCGATGGGTGGGAAGGAGGACGAATAGGAGCGACCGGGGCAGCCTTCGATGAGGAACCCCTAGGGAGAAGAGCCCCCATCCCTTGTCATCTGGGGGCAAGTTTGTTCGGCCGTTTTTGAGTTCTATCATGCTACGATGCGCCTCTTCTCCAGGTTTGTGCCCCGATGCGGTCCAAACATACCTTTTTTGGTTTACTGAAAGCCGCCAGACATTGGTTTCCTCAAGCTTGACTTCGATGGTTCTTTTGATCTGCGATGACTCCACGGATGGACAAGGGTGGTGCTCAGAGATCATTGAGGGATGGTGCTGGCTGTAGAATCTGTTGATTTTCATTGCTCCTCTGCGTTTAAAGCTGAAATGTGTGTTTTTTGGACCGGTCTCCGATTGGTCTGTCACAGATCGATGACCTTTGACAGAGCTTCTTATTGAAGGAGACTCGCAAGCGGTGCTGCTAGCCTAGCCTTATCTCCTCCCAGCTGGTAGAGGCCCATTGTTTAGGATTGTTTCTCTCTTCTTTCGGACATCAGGGTCCGTGGAATCTCATATGTGTTTTAGGAGGAGAATATGCGTTGCAGATTGGATAGCTGGAGCTGTGTGTAGGTCGGGTGTTCGTTTGGCCACCATCAAAGATCTACCTTGGGACCTCAAGGATCTGGTTTTGTTGGATGCCTCTGGACACCCTCGGGTGCGAGGCAGCTAGTGATTTTGGTTTGGTCGTAAGGGTCTGTTAGTGTAATTTGGAAACCGAAGAAAAAAAAAAACCATCCCGAACGGAGACCACTGTCTTGTCTTTCGCTGCCCCACCAGAGGTTGTGGCTTTAGCCAGGAGCTCAGCTGGTCTACTCCCCTTCATCCTTTTCCTCCCTTTTCCTTTTCTTCGTCTTCCTCTTTTAAATTTGGAAATCCCCACACCCTCTAGGTTTGTATCGGAATGTGTTGATTTTTTTGAAAGATGGACCTCCTTGTGTAGTCCCTATTCATCTATTGATTGCGTTTGGTTACTGTTTTCACTAAGACCACTATTGATGGTTGAATAGGAATAACAAAAGGTGTCGCATAGTATTCGTCGGGGGAAAATTTCGCTGGTTCGGGTGCTCGACCTGCAAGATAAGGAAAATATGAGAACTGTTGGCTCCGTAAGGAGCGCAGACCCTCCGACGCTTAAGTCAGTGAAGGCTCGAAAGTGGGGAGATTGAGTAGTGAGAAAATGTCCAGGTTTCTGAGTTCGAATATGTACTTTGGAACCGGGGATCGTACCTTTATAGCTTTTTGCAGACCGCCAGAGATTGACACATGGCCGCTCTTTTTCGCACCTTCTACACCTTCATGTGCTAGCCCACATGGGCCCTTTAATGGCCTTTGTCGTTTAGCCCGCTAGGCGGTGGTGAGGGGGGGGCGCACCGGTTTTGTCCATGCCAGGTGGAGATTTTGGAAGGCTCTAGTCCGGGGTGTTCTAGCCCGACCTTTGCCAGCTAATGTGGCTCGCAATTGCCCACATAGTTCCACGAGGGTGGTGACATCTGTCGACTCGTTACCGCCTTACTATAGGCGACACCTGCGGGCGAGCCGATCGCGTACAATCAGGGCGAGCTCCCAGATGAGCTGTGGGTGCTGAATCTTTTGAAGTGTTCTTTGAACTATGTCAGGAGCGATCTCTTTCGCGAGCGAGCCGATCGCGTGCGGTCAGGGCGAGCTATGGGCGCCAGCCACGAGCGGTCTCTTTCGCGTGCAATCTGATCGCGACGGTCAGGGCGAGCTCCCGGGCAAGCTGTGGGCACCAGCCACGCGCGACCTCTTCCATGTGCAATATGATTGCCGTAATCAGGGCGAGCTCCCGAGCGAGCTGTGGGCGCCAGCCACGGGCGATCGACCTATTTCGTGTGCTATCTGATCGTGGCGGTCAGGGCGAGCTATCGGCGCCAGCCACGGGAGACCACTTCTTCGTGCAAGCTAATCGCGGCAGTCAGGGCAAGCTCCCGGGCAAACTGTGGGTGCCAGTCATGGGCAAACTCTTCCGCGTACGAGCTAATCGCGTGCGGTCAGGGTGATCACCCGGGCGAGCTGTGGGCGCCAGCCACGGGCGACCTCTTCCGCGCGCGAGCTAATCGCGTGCGGTCAGGGTGAGCTCCAGGGCAAGCTGTGGGAGTTAGCCACGAGAGACTATTTTGCGTGCGAGCTGCTCGTGAGGGCGAAGGCCCGCCCCCTTGCCTATACCTCCCAAGCCGATAAATCTTCACTGCGCCAGGGCAGACTTCGTTCTCCGGTCATTGTCGAGCAGCATTCCACGCATGCAAGCATCCATTTGAGGAGCGAAGGAGTTTGCAGAACCAGCTTCGCCATTCTCTCTGATCTTGCGTTCCTGCAACTCCTTCGAGGGTCTTTATAGACAGAAGCCACTGTTTCTTGTGCCCAATTTCATGTCATTTATGGAAACTCAACCGTAATTCGCACCGACTCCGCCGCAATCAACCGCGAAGATCGTGTCGTTTGACCAATCGCCGGCTACATTCATAGAATCCCGTCCTTATTCCTTTGCATCGTTCTCGGCACCTCGAACGACGCAAAGGCGGGGGGCACTGTTTGCACCATACGGGTGGATTTCCACCAATCAGCGCGTGACATGTCAGTGCGGGTTCACGATTTAGCGAGAACCGAATCAAGGCAGAACCGCACGGCTTCGTTGGGAGTGTTCTTTGAACTCCAAGTCCTATTGCGATCGCAATGCTGCTTATCCAAAAATTGGGGTTGGTCTTGAATCTCGAGCTCACCCCCGGGGGGGGGCTTTTTCTTTGGCTATCCAAGGTTGCCCCTTCAGTTGTCCGAGGCCGCTTAAGGTGCATCCAAAGGTGAGAATGACCCCCCAGGGGGACCCTAATATCGCCACGCGTCGCCTCCCGTTACTACCACGTAGACAACGTGCTAGTGACAATTTTGGCACCATCATTACCCCCTCCCAGATGGGCGAGCATTTAGAATGGTCGAAGCCCGTCTGGGAGCTAATCAATGATTCCTTCTGCAGGCCAGGTCGCCGTCGACTTTGAAAACCATGAAGATCCGGATCTTTGCCCATATTATCTCATTAATAAGGCGTGAGATCGAGACCCGAAGTGCCAGACATCATCATGCGATATTTAATGGCTTTGTATGGTGTCGCGACACGTGTCACATAAAGATTGGTCAAAGATCAACGACACATCTGTCAGATGGGACGTTACTGGCGTTGTTGCTGTCAGTGCACGCGAGAAGGCATGCGTGGGGACACGTGTCGATCCAAGATCAGGAGAGAAGGGATTGTCTCGTCAATCGCTACTGCGCCGCATCACGTGTCGAGCTCTGCATTAAATGCCGATCACTTCTGTGCGTGCAAATTTTGGCAAGAAGTCTGCAAACAGCGGGACCCACCAGCCCTGCCTGGTGGGCCCACGAAGACTGCAGCGGGACCCACCGGCCCTGCCTGGTGGGCCCACGAAGACTGCAGCGGGACCCACCGGCCCTGCCTGGTGGGCCCACGAAGACTGCAGCAGGACCCACCGGCCCTGCTTGGTGGGCCCACGAAGACTACAACAGGATCCACCGGCCCTGCCTGGTGGGCCCACGAAGACTATCGCGGGACCCACCGGCCCTGCCTGGTAGGCCCAATAGCCTGTAAAATCCCCCAGGAGACGGTAGCGGGGCCCACCAATTTTACCTGGAGGATCTCCAGATCCGACATCAGAAAACCGCCATTTACCACCAGAGAATCCTATAAATAGCAGAGCCTTCGAATGTAAAAGGATCCGATTTCAAATCCAGAGAGAAAATCCAGAAAGAAAGATCAGTGCCATCATCATCTGATATCTGATTTCAGAAATCAGAGCTCTGGAAGTTCCAACCCTTTCAATCTTCAACTCTTCTCGATCTTCTTCTTATCCTCGAAGAGATTAGAGAGACTTCAGTGACACTCGGCCTGTCGAGGTCACTTAGATCAAAGTGTTAGTGAATTCGGGTTGCTCCCTATAGCACGGAGACGTAGGCTTCGGCTGAACTCCGAGATCACATCTCTCGCGTCAATTCTCTGATTGCATCTCTCTCTCTGCTTGCATATTGAGAGTCCCAACTTCCATCGACAGATCAAACAACAATCTTCAACTTCAATTGACTGGTGAGGCGAGGTCTTCGGATCGGCACGAAGATTTTCCCCCACAGCTTCGACTGCCTTTACTGAGCCTATAAATAGGGGGTGGGTAAGGGCCTTTACTCACCTTTACTGCGAAAGATCTCTCCCTTTCAGATCACCCTTGTCTCCTCTTTCAGATTCCAATAGCGACTTCTTCCGCTCTCGTCTCCAATGTGGCAACCTCCCATGGCGAGCCCATCGCCGCTGTCCCCATCTCCACGATCCCTCCGGATGATCAGGGCGAGGTCGACCACGCTCAGGAAGAGGAAGTCTCTATTCCACAGAGCGAGCCCGCCGTGGTCTGGTTCAAAGATGCAGGTGGCAAGCCCGTTCCGGAGAGTTTGCGCGATACCGCCATCATCGCCTCCCAGATTCTACTAGCCCCCATGCCTCTCTCAGGGAAACCATCTAATAGGACCATTGTTTCAGTGGGCTTGTTGTGGTCAAGGCTCAGGCTCCCCCTGACCCACCTAGCTGGCGAGCTGTTGGAGCTGGCGGGATCGTGCCCTGCCCAACTCACGGGCAACTCTTAGGGGATCCTGTACGGTCTCTATCGGCTCGAAGATGCTCTCAATGTGACGATCCCCATCTTCTACTTCTTGAAGAAGTGGTTCCTCAAGGCGGGCTACACATATAATGAGATCGGCTGCAGCGTTTTCTACCTTGTCGGACGCCCCGGTGAAGTGGTCCCTTTCTCTTCTATCGAGAACAAGGATAGGTACTGGAAGGAGTACCCGTTCGTGGTCGCCGGAGGATGACAAAGGCAGCAGACGAGCATCCCCTCTCATCCGGGCAAGCCACCGACATCCGTCTTCAAAGAGATCGGCCTCTATTGGACCGGGGCGAGGAAGTGCATTACGGCCTTGAGGGAACAGTCTCATGATGCTACAATCTTAGACTTCTTGGGAGGGCGGACTCCCGAGAAGATTATTGCACCAAACTTTGTGTTCCAACTGAGGGACGCCAAGACGGGGGCCGTTTCTACAAGGCAAAAGGTGGCCCAGAAGAAGATGGTCACCGTTCCCCGCAAAACCAGAGCAGGCAAGGGGACCCAGGATGCTGGGACCTCAGGGGACAACCCATGGAAGAAGGGCAAGAAAAGGGCCTCTCCTATCCGATTCGTCGACGCCAACACTGTAGAGATGCTCAACCAGGCCGAGAACATTCCGCCGCCGCCGCCGCCTTCGGTCAGCGTCTCCGTCCCAGGTCAGCTTTATGCTCCTTTTGTCATTCCTCCTGCTACCTCCACCATCGTTGCTACCGCGGGCCCTGCTCCAGAGGCTCCCATACCACGACAAAAAGTTATCATGGTTGAGCCCGACAATCCTCGTGTCAAACTCCTGCTTTCCATGGCAGAAGTGGGGTCTCCAATGACACAGGTCTTGATGCTGGACTTTCCCGACGATCTCTCAACGCCCCTCTTTGTTGTAGTGATGACTTCCGAAATGGAGAAGGGGAAGAAAACGAGGAAGACCCCCCAGCCCACTCCTCGCACCACAGGGGGGCAGGATGACTCCGTCCACCACGCTCAGGAGGCTTTTGCCAAGGTGCTCGCAGAGAAGAAGAAGGCCACCATGTGAGAAGGGGGGTTGGGATCCGATGTTGACCTAAGCTCGGAGGAGGACGAGCCCGCTCAACCGATCTCCATCGCCGCCTCAGCTCCGATCACTCCACCCCCGCACTTCGAGGGGTCTGTCTCCTCGGGCGCCAAGGTTTCCTTGCCCATAAAGTCCTCACCCTCGCAAACGCGGGCACCCCGAGGTCGCCATTCCTCTGGGGGACCTAGGGGACTTAGTCTACAAGGCTCCCACACTTAGGCCCATCGGATCCGAGTCTTCGAGCTCAGGCTCTGAGGCCTCGGGCTTAGAATCTGGATTCGATGGTGGGGAATTAGGCGACCCCTGTCCAGAAGGCGGGGAAGGACACACCTCAAAGGTTCCTCCCCCGGTACCAACGACTGAAGAGCCTGTGGACTCTATTCCTCCCGCCATGGGCTCCGGTGGACAAGGGGTTTCTGGGACCTCGCTCTCCTTAGGCGAGGTCGCCAGGGCTCCTTATTACCTTCGCGAGATCTTTGGCCGTAATATCTTCGCCAAATCTCCATTCGTGGCGAACTTCAACAAACTCGTCGAGATAACGCTCTGGTCTTTTTTCTTCTCCCCAACTTTACTCTCTGATTGCTTACTTGGCTTTCGCAGGTAGAGAAGAGGAACCGATCCCTTGCCGAGGAGGTTGTCGCCTCTAGGGGAAGTCTCATCGATCTATTCGACAACTCCCTCCTGGGCTTGGAGCGCCGGATAGACGAGCACATCCACATACTCCGCCAAGCAAATCAGTCCGACGAGTTGACGACAGATGTGGATTAGCTGCGTCAGCTAGTTTCCACCCTGACTGTCGAGCTGGCGTCGACCGAGGCAGCTTGCGCCCAATCAATCATCAAGCTTCAAGGGACCAGGAAGGCGGAGGAAGCGGCGCAAGCAGAAGCCACCCAACACCGGAGCGAGGCAATCGCCATGAAGGTTGAAGTTGTTGCGATGAAGGAGATACATTCCCAAGGTCTGCAAGCCCAACAAAACCACCTCCAGGCGCAACTGGACGGGCTCCTTCAAAAAGGTACAACTGATGCTATAGAAAGATAAAAGATCGAGAGGTTGAAGAAGAGGCACCGGGGGAACGATAGCGGGGCGGGCACAAGCAAACCCTGAGCTCGGCGCCCTTTCCTTTGTAAATAACTTGATGTAATGAATCTTCAGTTGCTTTTATTTTTGGCTGTGTCTTGGCTGTTTATTTGAGTTTGCTTGTGAGATTGTTCAGCGGTCTTGAGGGCTCTCCCCCGGGCGAGGCAGCTAAATTACGAAAAAAATTAAAAAGACAACGGTATGCAAGTGGGAAGCACGACATTCTCAGTAAAAGACAATTTGATCCTTGAGCTCAAAAAATTAACGAAACATAAATCTAATAATTCAAAAACTTCTAAAACTCAAGGGTTAAATATTTTATTTTAAAAAATAAATCAAGTGCTAGCTGCCCCCTGCCCGGTTAAGTTCCCTCTGCAACCCTGATTACTGGATATGTCCTCAGCTCGGCCATTGACAGCATTCGTACGTCGTGGTGTTCTCGCCTACTTCGAGCTTCGAGGGGTTACCAAGAGATTTTTAGGTTGCATGAGTGGGTGGTCGCCCATCCAGGTCCCCCTAAATCACCCGGGGTGATTCCTATCATGGCATATGAATCCGAAGGACCCCGGTCATGTTTAAAGTCCCAGTGGACTACCTCGGTGATCTCAAGGTCGTTCAGAACGGCCACTGAGAAACCCGGTTTTGCTTTAAGTTCGCATAACAGTAGACTGCTTTGGGGGGCTGCATGCGAAATGATCGCACACGAGCTGATCCTCTATAGAAGCATCGTGCGAGCTGACCGTGTGCGAGCTGATCCGCTATAGAAGCTGCGTGCGAGCTGACCGCGTGTGAACTGATTCTTTAGATCACTATTGAGCATAAATTCAAAAAACATTCAATCAGCTTAAAACACCCTTTATTCCATAAAAATGATCTATAAGGGGGAGCCTATGTGCTAAGGATAATATCTCTGAAGATTGACGCCATTCCAAGGTCACTCTAGGAGATCACTATCTGTGGTCATCAACCTATAGGCACCTGATCCTCCCACGTTGTGTACTATATAGGGGCCTTTCCAGTTCGCTGCGAGCTTTTCGGCGTTGGGCTCTTGTGTGTTAGCGAACATCTTTCGCATTACGAGATCGCCAGATCTGAACGCCTGATGGCGGACTCTCTTGTCGTAGGAGCACTTTATTTATTGTCTATAACTGGTGAGATGTAGATTCACGAGCTCTCTCCATTCTTCGAGTTGGTTTTGTTTAGGGTAAATTACACTTTCCTCCCCTGAAGTTTTGGCTCAAAAACACTTTACCCCTCTATAGTTTAAAAACTACACTTTGCCCCCTTCAATTCAGTTTTGATCAGATAAAAATTACCAAATGAGGAGTTTAAGTAGTTGACAAAAGATGATAAAGTGCTAACATTTCAAACTTTAGGGTGTAATTTGGAACAAAATAAACTACAGGGGGGTTAAGTGTTTTTGAGCTAAACTTCAGGGGGGGGCAAAGTGTAATTTACCCTTTTTTTTGTCTCAGCCCTAAATCATATTCTTGGCAGATTTTTTGACTTTTTTTTTATCTCAGCTCTACTAGATTTTGAGAATTCTCAAGTTATTATTTTGATAATTCCTCAAGGCTCAAGTTATTGTTCAATAATATAAAATTTTCCTGAGCAATCTCCTTTACAAGTAGAATGGAGTTGCCCTTATTATTCAATAACATAAAATTTCTCTACAAGTATAAAATGCTTAAGTCAAATTTGCCCTAAAATTTTTTTACTCACTTGATGATGACTTGTATTCTTAAAATTTGTTATTGTTTGTTACAATTTCAAATCATCATCAAATGCTCAAGTCAAAAAAAAAAGTATTATTTCATTCTTTAAGAAAAGAGATGATCAGTCAACAAATGAGAAGCCTTCTCCATCTACTATTGATAATCTCGATGAGCGACCTTCTAAGTCTTAAAGAGTCAAAATTAAAGAAGGCACTTCTTTTGAACGAGCTCTTTCAGCTATGAAATTTGTTAAAACAATATGGAGGATGAGTTTCTTGTGGATTGCATAATTTTTTGCATTGAAAGAGAACTTGTTGAAAATATTAATTCAGATTCGATAATTGATGAATTCTACTCTTTGAAGCATCACAGAGCACAACTTTAGTAATGTATTATTATATTTGCATTACATATTTATTTATTGCATTGTTGTTTTTTTTTCTAGTTTATGGTCTGCTTTATGTATCTTTTTTATATTAATAAAATTTTCTCGTACTATTGATGTTCGCTTAAAAAATTATACTCAGTATTTTTTTACTGTATACAATAAAATTTTCATTGTAAAAAAAAATTAGTTTAGATTTAGCTCAGCCCAAAATAAATTCTTGGCTACACCCCTGAACGTACCCTACTTCTATACCCGTGATAGTGAACCATAACCCTATCCCTCAAAAAAAAAAAAGTGAACCCTAACCCTAGACCTAACCCTAATAATATTATCCTAAATAGTGAATCTACTCCATGGAGAAACACATCTTTTTCAAGTGCTCCTACTCCATAGAGATCTGGTCACATCTTTTTCAAGTGCTCCTACTCCATGGAGATCTGGTTAAAATGCTGTGAGAAGTTGGGTTAGAACTCAGATGTTACCGGCCTCTCAATCAAGAAGGTCTGCAGGTATGTTTTATCCTTATTTAACAGTAATTTGAGGATTGTGGCAAAGGTGTCGATTGCTACGGTGGTTTTCTCTATCTGGGTTGAACGTAATTGCCGGGTTCATGAGGATGAGTATTGCACTCCTTTGGAATTATTTTCTAAAGTGGCCAATAGATACGTGAAAATTCTTAAATCTGTTAGCAAGAGGGATGTTATTCCTCTATCTAGTCACTATGTGTTGATGTGGGAAGAGAGGACTGCTGCAGGAACTTAATAGGGGCCAGACTTTCTTGTTCAGAATGGGAGTGTGGCCCAAGGTCTTTAGATCTTTTGGTTTCTGGATTTGTGTGTCTCAGTTGTTTTGGAGCTAGGCAACTTCCTTGAATCTGTTTTGGTTGGGATGGGGTGTAATGGGAGTTTTGGTGCGATCTAGTTGCTTTTCTAGACAATCTGTGTTTACGATCAGGTTTTATACCTTAAGGTGGATTGTAGGAGGCTCTTTGTAGGGGTGTCAACGGGTAGGGTTCGTGTCAACGGGTAGGGTTCGTGTCGTGTCCAGTCTCGGGTCGTGTCCAAAACCCCTAGATCCGGACCCGACCCGTTTAACTAATCGTGTCTAAATCCTAAACTCGTTCCCGGTCCGCTAATAAACGGGTAGACCCGATAAGACCCGGTAAGACCCGTTTACCACACGGGTCTATTCATTTGACCCGATCCGACCCAATCCGACTCGACCCGACCTAACCCGATAGACCCGCTAGTACTATATAATACAGTATCGGATTGTGGGTAGACCCGACCCGACACGACCGTTGAATTTTAAACAGGTCTTCCCGGGTCTACCGTGTCCAGACCCTAAACCCGGACCCGACCCGTTTATTAAACGGGTCTATCGTGTCGACCCGTTTAGCCCTGACCCAGACCCGCTACCTTCGTGTCGGGTCTGCCGTGTCGAGTCCGAATTTGCCAGCCCTAGCTTTTTGGCACCTCCTTTCTTCAGGATCAGTGCTTGGGCTTGCTGAGAATTGCTTGCATTTGGGCCTTTTGGCGCCAAGCCCTGTTATGTTTGGATGCTCTGGGTTCTGTAACCTCCATGGAGATTGTAGAGGCCGATCTATTTCCTTTGTGTGGGCTTGGGCGGGTAGAGGCTGGAGCTGGGTGCAGCAGTCTTGTGACTGCAATCTGGAGTAGTTTGGTAGTGGGAGGGTTGTTTGGTTTTGCTGATTGCTGTTTGCTGTTTGCTGTTTGCGGATTACTGATTGTCGCTGGCCAATGTTGAATGGCTGATCTTGGATGCAGTGATTTGCAGCAGCGGTTTTGAGTGCTATGCCATTCTCTGTTGTAGGTTTCTATGGGGTTTGCAGTAGCTGGTTCGAATAGTTGGGCTGTTGGTCCCTTGGTTTTTGCCTGATTGTTCTTGCACCAGAGAGGGTAGTTGGTACTGATGGTTTTTGGTGTTGGGACTTTTTCGTTCAGATTTGTGAGCATATCTTTTTGGTTCAGGTTTGGAGATGGCGGAGGGCCCAAGCCCTTCTAGTTCCTCACCTCTAAGTCTTGTGGCGGAGGGCCCAAGCTCTTCTAGTTCCTCACCTTCAGCTTTGTTGGGCCCTTCTGATGGTGGATTTTGGCTCTAGCGTGCTTCTTGTTCTTTCTTGTTCGGGCTGGCATTCACTATTCTTCGTTTGGGAGGAGTGGAAGTCTTCTTGGACCCCCAGTTATTGGGAGATGGTGGAGGGCCCAAGCCCTTCTAGTTCCTCAATGTCAAGTTTCTCTATTGGCGGAGGGCACATGCCCTTCTCGTTTCTCATCCTATCAGCTGGTGGTGAGATCTTCTGCTGGCGGCCTTTGGCTCTTGAATGTTTCAAGACCAGGTTGGCTTTCACTCTTCTTTTTTGGGAGATGTGGAGGTACCTTCTTCCTAGACTATTGGCTAATTTGGTTAGCGGTTCTTTCTTTGCCTTTGTTTGGCTAATGATAAACTGAGGAGCTCTTTAGGGAGCAAAACTCATTGGTAGTGGCCATGTTGCTGACTAACTATGGTTCTCCCCCCTTGTTTTGTAATTTCGGTTTGGCAAGTTTTATTTATTTATTTACCTTTCAAAAAAAAATAGTGAATCTAACCCTAATTCTATACCCCTAACAATAAACCCTAACCATATACCTAACCCATATCAAGGTAATGGACCAAAATCACTGTAACAACAGTGAAACAGAAATGCAATGATTTATGTGGGAGTATCTCATGGGCATATTTGGTATTTTTGTCAAAAAAAAAACTTAAAAAAAAAGTTTGCAAAGAATCCCTTAAGCCTACAAGATTCTCTTAAACTGAAATCATTTCGTGGACTGCATGTAAACCCAAACTATTGGCTGGACTTGATGTAACTCAACGCTGTTACAGTGGGCTTATAGCTAATAACCCCTAAAAATTATCTGATATTGAAAATGTATCATTTTATGGCATAATCTGTTACATCAACAGTGCGTTTCACCAGAAGGGTTATTGGAATAAAAACTGCTCACCGGATATCATAATTCTCAAGAATCACAATTACCATGACACAGCTCTTCGCCCCTCGGATTTGGAATCCACATTTCAGAACTAGAAATTCCTCTAACCTAAATAAATTACAAAAACTCCCCTGAACTATGCACCTCATTTTATACCGGCCCTCGACTTAGAAGCCTTTCTCAGAAATCAGTCAATGTCCAAGCTGGAGTACGGCTCGCCACCGACCTGGCATTAAGCGGAAAAAAAAAAAAAATACAACAGAGGGGTGCTCTTAGTGCTGCTGACATTTTGAAGCAATGATTTCACTAATCTACGCTGAAACGAAAAATTTGCAAAAAAAACAACACAATGAACCACAAAACCAGAGATGAAACTGGAAGGCCAGGCCCAACATAGCCCAAGTCTAGAGGGTTATATTCAAAACAGTGAAAGGGGCCCAGTGTATGAGAGGCATAGGGGAAGGGGGAGAGAAGGGGAAAAAAAAGAAAGAATAGAATTTACAAATTATAAGAAAAAAGGAGATGGATTTGATTAAATAATAATCCAATTTCACTGAAAGATGCTACTCACGGAGCAATCGTCGTAAACACGCCAAATGGTCTCGCCTAGAAGGTTGGCCACCGAGAGAACAGTCAACTGAGGGAAGCTCTTCTGCTCCAACACTGGGATCGTGTTCGTGATGATGACTTCTTGGAATAGTCCGCTTGACAACCTCTCGATCGCAGGAGGGCTGCCACATAATTAGGTATTGATGATCAAGATTGACGGACATGTGGATATCTATACATGCAACATCCTAATCATTCATTACATAACCATGGCCATAAATCAATAACCATCGAGCCTTGTCCCATCTATTTGGGGTAAGCCTTATAAATCCTTCGTGAGTCATTCGTTTTAAGGGCTATCTCTATTGTCACTGCAAGCTTTTCCATAATTGCATCACATAACCAACTAAATTAGGCAAGAAGAAGTGACGATACTTGTTTGGCAGTGCAATGCTGAATATGCCCATCATAGCACTACTCTTTATAGCATAGTAACAAAATTCTCTGATTTTTTGAAAAAAAAAATTATGAATAATTTGTGAACATAAAGGCAAACGAATTGTTTTCCAATTTATTCGGTGCCCTAAGGCTTGCCCGAATAATACCTGAATTCTTCACGAATTATACAAATAATTCATGAATTTACCTGTTTTTATATGATGTTTATTTCATTTTAATTATAAATATATGTTTTGATATCCATTTATGCAAAATAACCATTGTAATAGATTAATGTTTCTGAACTTTTGTCGAACTCATTTTGAACTTTTCGGATTTTTCCAAACTTCAAATTTTGCCCCATCACCAAATTATTCCCGAACGACGAAGTTGTTACTATGCTTTCAAGGACATGTTTTATAGGTTAATATCATAAATCTAGCGACTTCTATAACTTCATTACACTCAAGTTCTCTTATTTACGGGCTATCATGGATTGTCTCAAGCAAGCAAAGACACATATTTAACTGAGTTATCCTTATCACTGGTACACTGCTATTACCGTCTTAGGATCTACTTCATGAAGGATATATCAGGGTTACCGTAGGGTTTAGACGGCTACGACTAATTATAGATCAGACCTGAGTTTTAACTTGAACTACGAAGGTGGGTGTGAATTGTGATAAATAAATTACCTTAGGCTAGTTGATATGGAGATGTAAAGATATTGGTTGTATAGGTTGTTTAGGGGTTCAAGGAATTTTAGCAAAGAGTTCAACTTTGACGTTTCTGAAATTTCCTGTGAAAAATGAGTTCTCTCTTCAGGTGAACTAACTCCTTTAGGACTGACAAAATTAGTTAGGATAATATGTTCATGGTTGGTAATAAGAATCAGAAAGTACAAGCTTAAAATTACGGTTCTAAAGACAAAACACAAAGAAAATAAGGATCAAGGATACTGTGGAGGAGTTGGGACCATAGTCTCACCTATAAATCAGCACCTAGGGTTCTTCACTAAGTCATCACCAAAAAGGATCGATAGTAGAAATCTCTCCTTTTTTATTACCTAAACCTTTCAAGGGAGGAGTTTGATGCCGTCATTAAAAAGATTAATTTAATTTCCAAAGGTTTTTGGCACTACCACCCAGTACTTCAATTACCTCGTACTCCTGCATAACGATGTCATTTTGGTATTTTATGTGAGAAACTTTGGTGAAATCGATTTCCTCCCAATATCACAAATCTTTCTAGGTTCATCCTAAATCCAAGATATATGCTAAACATGCATTAGCTTTATTTTATTATGACGATACACGCAGGGAGTGGGGCTGCTATGGTACCTAAGACAATATTTTGGTAATTGAAACAAGCCACTTATATACAGGTCCATTTGAATCAGATTAGTTTGAGACTAAAAAATTTACAACAATTCTTCCCCATTCCCTAAGACACACCCAATTATCCAAACATGATAACATGTTCCTACTTTTTACCTCAATCAAATACTCCATCTTAATTCTATCCAACCCCAAAAGTTAATCAAAATATAATTTCAAATCTATTATTGTAGAAATTGAAGCTTAACCTGGGCAGTTGTGATGAATAAAAAATAAAAAAGATAAACATAAGTATATATGTTAGTATTAATACTGCCATTACCCCGATTAAATGAAAATTACTCTTTTCTTGACTCAGTACCATAACATTGTCCAAGTAAATAGATCAACAAAAGGAGTGGTAAAAGGTGCATCACATGATAAAGAATGAATCTGAGGGAATTATGAACAGTTAACTAAAACTACCATAATAACATTTATGGATAATTAACAAAACCTACCATAATTATATTCTTCTTCAGCACATGTAATTCATATGCTTAGCATTTTTCAAAAGAAAACAATATTATTCACATGTAATTCATATGCTTAGCCTTTTTCAAAAGAAAACAATATTATTTATATGTAAGTATTTACAGAATACCTAAAAACAGCATGTGTGCTGCAAGCATAGACTTCTCTTGCTCCTTCTTGATGTAAAAGAGTTGCACCTTTTGCAATTGTTCCTAGGTTTATACATATAATAGCAATTAGAATCTCAACTCTGGAATTTGAACTTCAAATGGAAGATACCCATGTGTGTTTGTGTGCACACACACCCCCATGCACACGATGCTAAAGCTTAACTCAAAAATTAATTCATCCATGAACAGAGATTTCATTTATCCCTAAACCAATGCTGCGAAAATTGATAGGGTCATCAACACAAATTTATTTTTGAAAACAAACAAAAATTAGAAGTGGATTGTCTAGTGTGCTCCAATATGCCAAGTATACTCGAGCAACAACAGGTCCACAGATCCATAAATCCCAACTTGTAGAAAGCAAAATAAACACTTTCATACAAGCAGTTGCGTGATTTCTAGCAGTAAGAATCGGCTCACCTGCCGTATCTATCATATCATCCACCATGATAGCCACTTTTCCTCTGACATCACCAATTAGATTCATTACCTGCACAAGTCGCGAATAACTACTTTTGATGTGATAAACATTAATATTTAAGGGATATATCTTTCAAATAATGACTACCAAACCATACTTGCACAAACAAACCCAGTCCTGAGGTAATAGTAGTCTAAAGCTAGAAGCCGCCAGCACATAATAACGGTTGAACTAACCAGCTTGGATCCACATAAAGCCATCTTCAAGAAGAAGTAACTTATAATACTTCATTTGGGGGAATCGCTGTTTCACAGCCGTCCCCTCAACAAAATTGATACCTATGCTTTCTTTCGCCTAACATGAGCACGAACGAAGGCAGAGAATTGCGTATATAGGAGGAAACAAACCAACCCGGGGCCCAAAAAGGGCAATGAAATGTAGCTCCAAATCGTATCAAATAATTGAATGATGCGAAATCAGTATTCTTTTCATACGATATAAGAGAGGTGAGATTTAAGTAGACCAATCATTTACTTGCATATCATTTCAAGAAAACATTCTGTAAAGTGAAGATTGTTCTGCTCATCTTAGTGTCCAGAAGAGAGAACCTTTTGATGGAAGGTGTAATATAGGGGAATTATATATACACGATTTTGTTTAAATATAAATCATATCTGCACCATGATTAGAAAGAATTTGTCTAATGATCCTCATCAAATTTACCTCCGCAACATTGTGTCCATGACGCCTTTTATCCACGATGGCTAAGGGTGCATCTGATAACTTTTTGGCAAAAGCACGTGCCCTGGTAACACCTCCAACATCCGGGGAGACGACTACCAAGTCATCTGAACAAATGGTCTTGCTAGCCAGGTAATCAAGTATCACAGGCTTGGGTGTTTCAGAAACCAAACAAATGTATGAAGTCAATTAAAAGAATTCGTTAAGGTGCAAAAATTAATTTTAGGAAATAAAGGAAAATAACATAGAAGTGAACTGCTGGCTAAGATTAGATACCTGACCATAAACATGATCCACCGGAATGTCGAAGTATCCCATAGATTGCCCAGAATGAAGATCACATGCAAGTACACGGTTTGCACCAGCTTCTGTAATCAAGTTTGCGACAAGTTTGGCTGCAATAGATTCACGACCTTGGGTCTGAGAAAACAAACAGATTGCAGCGTGTAAGGTGGCCTAATAGGATTAATCTTAGTACATCAAGGGAAAGGTGAAATACTCCTAAAGATTTCCAATGTTAATAAAGCTTCACTGCAGTGAAGATAATTGAGGCACCAACGTCAGCATCATAAATTGATGAATGGACTATCAACTATGGACACTGAAAAAATCTTTTGTTTAAGTTAGTAGATGGAAGAAAGTGAAACAAACAGTCAAGAGGGTGATAAGGAATTTAAGGAAGATTCCAAATGAGAACTCTTGAGTTTCCGACATTTGTTAACAATAAGAAAAATACTCAAGAGTTCTATTCAGAAGAAGCTTAAAAAAATTCAGTAGTCCACAAGGAAAATGTTACCTTTCTGTCAGCTCTAGCATAACCAAAATAAGGAATAACAGCCGTAATAGTTTTAGCAGATGCTCTGCGGCATGCATCAATCATTATTAAAAGCTCCATAAGATTCTCATTTGCTGGGGGGCATGTTGGTTGCACTAGAAATACATCACAGCCTCTGACACTCTCTTGCAGTTGAACATAAATTTCACCATCGGCAAACCGCTTTATCTTGATTTTTCCAAGTTCAAGTCCCAAATAGTTCGCGATTTCCTTCAGAATAATAGAAACTATAAATATATTTATATCCTTATATTTGAAAAAAGAACTCGAAAATCTAAATAAAAAATTTGTTAGGAAACGGAAAAAAAAACTCTTGAGCTAGTGTACACATTTTGTAAGAGCAACCATTTGAAAAAATCTTAAGAATGGACTATGGAGACCTTCATAGCTAGATATTAATTCAGGAATGTAGTATTTATTAAACATATAGAATACATCTCTGATTTCAGTCTAATTTTACAAAAAAAAAAGTCAGTAGGATGCTTGTAAATCAGTGATTAAATAAAAAGGACTCTACTAATCCATATTCATTAAGCAAATATACTAATTGCATCTATAACTCATTCAGCAGCTAGGGAGTGGATAGCCAGTCAAGTTCCCAAAAGTAAACGCTTTTAAATTCCCTACCTAGATGACGTGATGAAGATATTACATGAGATGCTAGGGGTTATCTTTACGTTTATTTAAGTCTATTTACTCTAAACTGCTGTCTCTCAGTTTTTAATGGAAATTTAGCACACAGACAGTGAAGTTTCAGAAATTTCTTATGTTTGCTGGGTGGATGCTATGTATATTTTTATCTTTATATTAATTTGGGCTGGACAATCACCTTGGTTGAGGATTCAACACTCTTTCTGCTGGTCTAATCTCCTTTTCTTGTCAAAATATGATAATAAAATGTAAGTTCTCTCGCAGATCTGATCTCTCAAAGGCTGGATAGTAATAAGCGGTATCAGAGTATTATTTTCTGCAAATTCTATGATAGCCAAAGATAATGCTGCATCAAGTCGATATGAGTTTGAACTTGCAACAATTCGGTTTCCAATGAAATGCCTGTTATTGGCAAGGTCAACAATCACATAGTGCGCCTGTATCAGCCAAGTGTAAGCAAGGTACCCAATACCCATACATTGCAATACCATGCTAATACATAGGGATCAGCCAATAAATATAGAGTAGTGATACATTGCGGCCGGGTAACGTACGGCCACCCCCTTCAGGGGTATTTTCGGATTTTTTTTTTTTGGGGGATTGATCACCCACCCTTGGATTGGACACACAAAAAATTTCAGCCCGATCCAAGACTTGTAGGCCGTCCAAATGTGTTGATCTTTTATCGGTCGTTCATTTTTTTCGCCATTTTGATCAACACATTTGGACGGCCTACAGGTCTTGGATCGGGCTGAAATTTTTTGTGTGTCCAATCCAAGGGTAGGTGATCAATCCCAAAAAAAAAAAAATCCGAAAATACCCCCGAAGGGGGTGCCGCACGTTAAGCCCGCACGTTACCCGGCCGCAATGTATATATGGGGATGCTTAGGTGAAGTCTGCGGTCCGCGGTCCGCAGCCGTACAATGCACCGGCCTTGTGCATCCGATGCACGGAGTGGTGCATCGGACGGCTGCGGACCGTAGACCGCACCTAAGCATCCCCTATATATATATATATATATATATATATATATATATATATATATATATATATATATATATATATATATATATATATTGGCTGATCTCTAATAAAACAGCAACACATCATTACCATCCTTTTATATTTTCTTGGACCATATTAATTATTAAACAGCAAAAATTGTAGCAGCAAAACAGCTTGTCCAACCACTATATACCCACAATCAGATGCAACAGCCACACAGAATAACCCCCTCCCCCCCCCACCCACCAACAACAAACACACACACATATACAAAGATATCTGAACAAACAGCTTACAAAGATACCTATTAATGTAAGAATTGGACAACACACATGGCTTTCGCAAAGATATGGTTGCTGACTTGCAGGATGGTCCATTTCTATAAGCGTGAACATCCAGAGCAGCATCAACCAATATGAATGAACGGCAACCTTCTGTTGACTACATTGTAATTAATAGTAAAGAGGAAGCTCATGATGCTACTTGATCCAAATAGTAACAGAAATTTTATGAGAGAATTAAGATATTTTATAGCAACTTCATTCGACACCCATTTGCATGATATAACTTTCAAAAATTGCCAACATAGCCATGTTAGCAACCTACAAATTAGTAATAAATTTACCTGAGCAAGTGAAGGATTGGCGGTACCGGAGAAGATGCGCAGCCTAGTGTCATGCTTATTCCCGATCTCTTGTAGATGTGGAGTTGTCAAGAAACTCGGAAAAATATTATCATTGAGGATCGGAATGCATGGTGGTCCAGGTAGTGCACCATTGTGAGACCTCAAAGGCTCAACCAATTTGCTTCTCTGCAGAGACTTCCAATGTCAATTGAAGAATTATTTATTAAATATTATTTTGAAGTGTAATTCCCTGTAGAAGTGATAAGAGTAATTAAGAACTAGTGTCACCTAGACACTTAATTGACAAGATGTCCAGAATTATCAGACACTTCTTTAAAAATATTGCCAGTTAGACATCTCTGTAACATACAAATAATTAAGAAAAATACAATTTTTATAGATAATAAAATATTGAATATTATCAAAGTTGGCTAGCAAATGGTACATTAAAATACTACAAAATAAAACTTCGAATTCATGCTGTGATATATGAAAATAAAAATAAGAATGTTTGTTACTCCAATATACTTGATCACATTATTGGGTATGAATATGCAGCTAATTCCAGTAACCTAAAACTGATTTTAGGTGTTGTAATTGTTGGATATTATAATATGATAACTAAAAAGAAAAAAAGAAACATTCAAAGTTGTGCAGTTTTTGAATGGTTCACCCATGATATTTCTACTATATCGGTTGTGATAAAAAGCAGAGGGGGCATATTTGCTTTCTTCCCTCCTTGGTTGCAGGATTGGGAGGAGAACTCCATGCCCGTTGGGTATGCAGGGGTCGGGTCTACCTTGAGCACAAGTTCGGGCCCATCTATGGTTTGTGTGGTTGCAGGCCGACAATGTATTTTGCATTGGGTTCATACCGAACCATTGCGAAGGTTCAGCCCCAATTTATCTTGAGCCAAGTGGTGCCTATACACCCCTTTGCATACCAAGATGAGCCCACACACCTCCAATGGGACGAAAAGTAGTTTAGTGGCCCATGGTATGCTAGGGCATTGGCTATATAAAGGGGCTCAAACCCCCTTAAGCTATATACACAAGAACTCTAAGTCGCTCAAGGAGTAGTGAATCCAAGAGGCTTTTTAAGCGGTTTTCCAATCCCTTCCCCTCTATGTTTAATCCTTTTATTCTAGGTATCTCATGAAAAAAGGTATTCTCTGGTTCGAGAAATTTGTTCTTTGTTACATGCACCATAAAGAGAAGTCCATAATAGTGGAGAACTACTAATCCTAAACAGGGTTTGAAATCTCGACCGATACCGGTACGTACCGGTTTTGGCCAATTCGAGACCGATACAGCATCCGATCTTGATTCCTGACCCATACTGGTCGGTACCGGTATGAATCAGCTAGTTCAGGCAGGTACCGACCTGTATGGACCAGTACCAACAGTTTTTTTTTCTCCAACCGGTATCGGCTGGTACATACCAGTCCGAGGCCGATCGATACCGTGATTTTGAACCTTGGTTGTTACCTGAGTACCTAGCTCTGGCTACATGGGTAGTCTATCCTTGGTGTACGGCCTGGACTGCACAAGTAGTCACAAGATGTGCATTGATGGTCCTAGTTTTCTCGATAACCCCTTGGTCTACTGGGTAATCATAATCCAACTACGTTTAGACCGGATTGAACCCGACGGGTACATGGGCCCCAAGCTCCTTTCAAGCTCTTACATTAGCCTTCCACTAGACCTATTTGTTTTGTGAACGCACCAGCCTAGCGCCCTCCTTTAAGGCAGTTAGGACTTGGTGATGTGGAACAGTGTGTGTTAACAGGGATTTCAATATTCGTTGAGCAGCGACAGGGTCGCCAATTTGCTCCGAGCCGAAACGAAAAATTAATTTAAACAGGTAATGTGGCTAATGGTTTTAACAAAGTCGAACAGGCACACAAACAGTTATTCCAACCCTTAAATGATTAAATAACATATGCTCGGTTATCAGCAGGGTTCCACGTGCAATATCAAGATTAGTAACGAACAGGGTTAAACAGAATCACACATCTCGCAGTTCATGGGGGAAACAGCAGTTTTCATAGATAAAACCTAGGAGATTTGATTACCGGGGCTACCCTCGAATATTGACCGGGGAAAGGAAAACTCACCTACTGAGGGTTGTGGGAAACCTCAGGGATCTCAGCTGGTGGCGGGGTCGATGTCGATGCAGGATCCTCGGTTTGGGGCGGGGCTTGAGCGAGAGCCCGAAGTGCCAACACGTTGGGGTGTACGGGCGCGCCGGGATGCCACCGTTGATGGTTCTCCGAGATCCCCAGCCGAGCTTCTGCGTCCTGGGCGACGAGGTAGGTGATGCGCTCCACGCATAGTTACCAAGTCGGAAAATGGAAAAAAAACGGCAAGGGAAAAATTGGAAAAATACGATGAAAACGGAAAAAACGGGAAAAAAACGTGAAAACATCGGAAAAACAAAAAAAATCTTAAAAATTATACCAAGTATGTATATATGTTATTTTCCAACATTAAGTAATCAAAAGTTTAAAACATATAGCATATGCGTTATTACGCACGAACAAAATAAAAACCGAACTCAATTTAAACCCAGACCAAACCCAACGTGTTTTATACGCGTTTTATACGCGTTTTTTCCGTTCTAAACGCGTATAAAACGTGTATTGACGTTTTTTTCAAAAAAACGAGTTTTTTTCCTGTTTACTACGACTTCGGATCGATACACGTTTTTTTTTCAAAAAAACTCCCGATTTGGTAACTATGGCTCCATGTACTCCTTCACGTTCTCGTCGACGCTGAACTAGAAGTCGAGGAATGGGGAACGGATGTCGAGCAATCCGTCTTCGTCGTCGATCAAGCCGTGATTAACATCCGGATCAGCCATGCATTCATGCCGAGGGGCTGGGCCCTGCTCGGGTGGGGAGGTGGGGTTCGGGTTGGGTCGCGTGGAAGGGAAGGGGAGGGGATGGGGGTATCAGGCCGGGCCGGATGGGGGAGGAGGGAGGAGGTTGGGTTGTCGTGCGGGGAGGGAGGGTGGCGGCCGGTGGTGGGGCGCGGGCAAGGGGCAGGGGGGTTCGGTCGGGCGGGCAAAGGGGCAGGGGGGGTTCGATTGGGTCGCGGGGAAGGGAAGGGAAGGGGGTGGGATCGGGCCGGCCGGGTGGGAGAGGAGGGAGGGGATCGGGGTGGGCGGCGGCACAGAGAGGCGGGCCGGATTGGGCGGCACGGGCGGGGTCGGGGATGGCTCGCGGGGAGAGAGAGAGAGAGAGAGAGAGAGAGAGAGAGAGAGAGAGAGAGAGAGGATGGGGGCGGTGGGCTAGGGAGGAGGAAAGGGATTAGGGGCTAGGGTTTCACACACTAGCCTGAACCTAGGGTTTCATACGCCTAGGATTTGGATTTGGGTTTCACACACCTCACCCTGGTTTCTCTCAACACACGTGTGGAGGAAACCATAAATTTTTTTTTATTCATTGCATACTGAAAGAAAAGACAATAGGCCTATATATAGGCTTACAATGACCAACAAAACAGCCCACTAATCGAGGTGGGACTAAAAGTACTCTAATAAGAAAAACACAACCCACTAATAATGCGGGCTTGACCCAATATAAAAATAAACAACCAATATGGCTAGACTCAGAACCACATGCTCAAGTGTCGCCTCCTGCGCTGGTACACCCGCCAGGGTCGAGGCTCGATGTCCCCATCATTCTCTCCAGGTGGGAGAGAGCTCGATCCCGTCGAGTGAGAATCTGCAAAGCTCTCGTACTGCTCCAGGGTGTCGGGATCCAACTGCTGAAGATCGCTGCGGTCAAGCCAGGTGTCATCAGAGGTGGGTCTTCCCTTCCAACGGATCAGATACCGTCGGGTGCCATCGTCCTTACTGGACACAATCTCATCATCCACAATTTTATCTATTTTATCTGCTGCATAATTTGGTGGAATTTCTGGAAGTGGAGGTAGGGAGGGGCTCTCAGAAACTGGGTCATGGGAAGGCTCAACTATAAGAGGATTACTAGGGTTAAAATCAGGACCCTTGTAGGCCACTAGATCCTCGATATTAAAGGTGGAACTGATGCCGAAATCTTCAGGGAGATCTATAACATAGGCATTGTCATTCAATTTCTTTAAGATTTGGAAAGGGCCCGCACTGCGTGCATGCAGGCTATGCAGCTTTTTAACAGTTCCCGAGGGGAACCGTTCTGGACGGATCCGGACCATTACATAATTGCCAACATTAAATGTTTTAAACCTTTTCCTGAGGTCAGCTCGTAGCTTATAGCTAGCATTGCTCTGCTCAATCTTATCTTTGATTTCCCTGTGTAGTTCTTGGACATACGATGCAAATGCAGATGCTGACTCAGAGACTCGATGATAGTCGGCCATAGGTTTGAGATCTATAGGCTGCCTAGGCTTAAAACCATGCACAATTCATGGGGACTCAAACCAGTGGTCCTATTAACAGATGCATTATATGCAAATTCAGCGATGGACAATTTCGAATCCCAAGACCCAACATGTTCACCTACCAAGGTGCGCAAAAGGTTCCCCAGACTTCGATTAACTACCTCGATTTGGCCATCGGTTTGTGGGTGGAAAGCGGTAGAAAACTGGAGCTTAGTGCCCAACTTGTGCCACAGAGTTTTCCAGAAAAAACTGATGAACTTGACATCCCTGTCAGAAACAATGGTTTTGGGCAGACCATATAATCTGATGACACCGTCGAAGAAAATCTTAGCAACCCTCGAAGCATCAGACGTTTTGGAGCAGGGCAAGAAGTGAGCATGGCAGTGTTTTGCTTGTGTTTTGCTTGTGTTGCTTGGCTAGCTGACAGGTGTGACATCTACCAACGTGCCTAACAACATCGCGCTTCAGGCTTGGCCATAGAACCGGTATTCCACAGCTTCGATCGTTTTCTCATTTCCAAAATATCCGGCAAGACCTCCAGCGTGCAACTCCCACACGAGAAACTTGCGTAAGGATGTTCGTGGGATGCACAACCTTCGTCCCCGGAACAGATATCCATCGTGCATGAGATAGCCATCAATTTCGGGCAGGGTCCCGTCTCTCAATAACGTATAGGTTTCGCTAAAGTTGGGACATAACTCATACTCAGCTTTTATCCTCGCAAACCCATCAACTGCCGTAATTAATTTGGAAAGGATGAACACGCGACGGCTGAGCGCATCAGCAGCTTTATTTTCAACTCCCGCCTTATGACGCAGACTAAAGGTGTAATCCTGGAGGAATTCAACCCATTGACCATGTCGCGCATTCAATCTCCTCTAGGAGTAAATATATTGGAGGGCCTCATGGTCAGAAAAAATGACGAATTCTTGCGGCAGAAGATAATGTCGCCAATGGCGAAGTGATTGTATCACCGCATAGAACTCCTTATCATAGGTAGAGTACCTCTGTCGAGTGTCATTTAGCTTCTCGCTAAAATAGGCTACCGGGTGGCCTTCCTGGGAAAGGACTCCGCCTATCCCAAGCCCAGACGAGTCGCAAGCCACTTCGAAAACCTTAGAAAAATCAGGGAGACGCATGACAGGGACCTCAACCATCCTTTTCTTAATTTCAATGAATGCTCTAGCGGCGGCACTTGACCAAGTGAATTCACCCTTCTTCAAACAGTCAGTCACTGGGGCCATGATGGTGCTGAACCCTTTGATGAATCGACGGTAAAAGGTGGCGAGCCCATGAAAACTTCTGACATCGCGAATATTCTTGGGTTCGGGCCACTCTTCGATCGCTCTGACCTTTTCGGGGTCTGCAGAGACTCCCTCAGTAGAAACAACAAATCCTAAGAATTGGACTTGAGTTGTGAGAAACGTACACTTCTTCGGATTCGCATCAACTCTTCTTTTCTCAGCACAGTACAGACTTGACGCAAGTGGTCTAAATGTTGCGCGGCTTGCGCCCAATATTGACTGTAGACAAATATGTCGTCAAAGTACACCACAAGGAACTTACCCATAAATGGTCGGAGTACTTACGTCATAACTCTCATAAAGATACTCGGGGCGTTGGTCAGCCCAAAGGGCATAACCATCCACTCATATAGTCCATCCTTAATCTTGAACGCAGTCTTCCACTCGTCACCAGGACGGATACGAATTTGGGATAGCCACTCTTCAGGTCAATCTTGGAGAAGATGGTAGCTCCGGACATCATATCCAGCATGTCGTCCAGTCGCAGGATAGGGAAACGGTACTTGACTGTTATTTTGTTGATGGCACGACTATCTACACACATACGCCATGACCCATCTTTCTTAGGCATCAGTACGGCAGGGACCGCACAAGGGCTCATACTCTCCTTGATGAAACCCTTTTGTAGGAGTTCGTCAACCTGCCTCTTCAACTCCGCATGTTCAGTAGGGTTTATTCGATAATGCGGCAGGTTGGGAAGACTTGCACCAGGAACCAAATCAATGGAATGATGTATGTCGCGCATCGGGGACAGTTGGTCAGGGAGATCTTCAGGAAAAATATCAGCAAACTCCCTAAGCACAGGGGTTACTTCGGGAGGGATCGACTGGCTGGAGTCCTTAGGGGTTTCTCTTGCTACTAGGATGATGATAGGAGCCCCCTTTTCTACTTCGTGACTCCGCTCTTTGGCACTGACAAAACTAACGCTCTTGGTTTTCTTTGCGGGGGCAGTCTTTTGCTCGGCTTGGGCACTCTTGGTTAGGGAGGAGATCAACTTGACTTTCTTGCCCTCATGTTCAAACAGACACATGTTCGAGCGTCCATAAATGAGAACATCTTTATCGAACAGCCAAGGTCTTCCCAAGATAACTTGGCCCACATCCATGGTCAGGACATCACATTAGATCTTGTCCTGGTAGATGTTGAAATTTATGGGCACTAGACATCTCTGCTTGACCTCCATGGCAGTGGAGTTGATCCAAGACACTTGATAGGGACGAGGGTGGGGGAGAGCCTTGAGGCCAGTCTTGGAGATTACAGCGGATGACACGGCATTGATGCAACTACCACTGTCGATGATGACCTTACAGTTTTTATCCCCAATCTTGGTGAACGTGTGGAAAATAGCGGTGCGCCTCCAGTCATTTTGATCCTTGCGTTGGGATAGTGCGCACCTAACAACTGACACGGTGGGAGACGACAACTGCCTAAGACAACTCAGAATGGCACCGTCATCATCGTCATCAAAATCTCCATCTTCTTCCGCCTGGTAGACGAACTCTGCTTCTCTGGGCTCTACCACTTCAATGGGATTGCCATTGACAATGTTGACTCTGACAGGGCTGGGGCAGTTGGCAGCTACGTGGCCATACCCTTGACACTTGTAACACTTTGTGAGAGGGCTGACTTTGGAGAAGTCTCGCTCGACACTCTTTCCTCGGGCGTCCCTCTCAAAATTCTTATTGGGAATGCTGGGTTTTGGTTGAGATGAGTTGGGGTAGATTCGATTGGAATTGCTAGGGGAGGGCTTGGTGGGATAGCTCCTAGAATCAGGATGCTTATAGGCGTGACTAGGCCTAGAGGCGTCAAGGTCTTGTACTAAAGCGTAAGCTCTTTCCAATTCCGTGACATCTCTGGCAAGGAGCTCATTTCTTAGGTCTTCTCTCAGGCCGACCGGAAACGAGAGAGGACCTGGACAGACGTCTCGGTCCCAAGAACGTTGCAGCGAGTGAGGAACTCATCAAATTTGACAACATAATCCTTAACCGATTTGCTACCTTGGGTAAATTGGTGCCATTGATCTAACAGTCGTGCTTGGTATGACGGCGGCACATACTTATCCTTCAGCTCATTCTTCATGGCGACCCAGGTATCAATAGGGTCCTGGGTTCGCGCGACTCTCAACGCTTCCACATTGGTCCAGTATTGGCTCGCGGGTCCGCTGAGCTTCATGGCTGCGAAACGGACCTTCTTAACCTCAGTCAATGGGTACCACATGAAATAACGATCCATGGACTGGAGCCAGTCCAAGAAAAACTGGGGATCATGTCTACCATCAAAAGAGGGTACCTCTAACCTGATACTCCGAAGGTACTGATCATCGGGGTCCTAGTTGTTTTGCCAGTTGGCCGGGTGCCCTTGAGGGGGATTAGAAAACTCAACATGCGGATCGGTCCGCACTTGTTCCATCCGGTTTAACCGGGCGTTGATGTCGCGCTGATACGCGGCGAGGTTTTGGTTCATGACGGTTATACCTTGGGTCAACTCAGCAAGTGCTCTAGTCAAAGTCTCGGGATCCATACTGCAATTGTCCGACTCGCTAGACTCTCCTAACAGATATGGCCTACCCCTACGGATTGACATGTAATGACAACACACAAGATGATGCTAATAATGAAAATAATAATTTTTTTTTTACTTAATGCACAAGAACTAAAATGAATGCAAGATGCAGGATCAGGTGTTGAATGCGAATGATCTAGCTATGACCATGCTCTGATACCAAAATGATATGGAACAGTGTGTGTTAACAGGGATTTCAATTTTCGTTGAGCAGTGACAGGGTCGCCAATTTGCTCCGAGCTGAAACGGAAAATTAATTTAAACAGGTAATGTGGCTAATGGTTTTAACAAAGCCGAACAGGCACACAAACAGTTATTCCAACCCTTAAATGATTAAATAACATATGCTCGGTTATCAGCAGGGTTCCACGTACAATATCAGGATTAGTAACGAACAGGGTTAAACAGAATCACACATCTCGCAGTTCATGGGGGGAACAACAGTTTTCATAGATAAAACCTAGGAGATTTGATTACCGGTGCTACCCTCGAATATTGACCGGGGAAAGGAAAACTCACCTACTGAGGGTTGTGGGAAACCTCAGGGATCTCAACTGGTGGCGGGGTCGATGTCGATGCAGGATCCTCGGTTTGGGGCGGGACTTGAGCGAGGGCCCAGAGTGCCAACACGTTGGGGTGTACGGACGAGCCGGGATGCCACCGTTGATGGTTCTCCGAGATCCCCAGCTGAGCTTCTGCGTCCTGGGTGACGAGGTAGGTGATGCGCTCCACGTACTCCTTCACGTTCTCGCCGGCGCTGAACTGGAAGTCGAGGAATGGAGAACGGATATCGAGGAATCCGTCTTCGTCGTCGATCAAGCCGTGATCAACATCCGGATCAGCCATGCATTCATGCCGAGGGGCTGGGCTCTGCTGGGATGGGGAGGTGGGGTTCGGGTTGGGTTGCGGGGAAGGGAAGGGGAGGGGATGGGGGTATCGGGCCGGGCCGGATGGAGGAGGGAGGAGGTCGGGCTGCCGTGCGGGGAGGGAGGGCGGCGGTCGGTGGTGGGGCATGGGCAAGGGGCAGGGGGGTTCGGTCGGGCGGGCAAAGGGCAGGGGGGGTTCGGTTGGGTCGCGGGGAAAGGAAGGGAAGGGGGTGGGATCGGGCCGACCGGGTGGGAGAGGAGGGAGGGGATCGGGGTGGGCGGCGGCACAGGGAGGCGGGCCGGGGGCCAGATCGGGCGGCACGGACGGGGTTGGGGATGGCTCGCGGGGGAGAGAGAGAGAGAGATAGAAAGAGGGGATGGGGGCGGTGGGCTAGGGAGGAGGAAAGGGATTAGGGGCTAGGGTTTCACACACTAGCCTGAACCTAGGGTTTCACACACCTCACCTTGGTTTCTCTCAACACATGTGTGGAGGAAAACATAATTTTTTTTTTATTCATTGCATACTGAAAGAAAAGACAATAGGCCTATATATAGGCTTATAATGACCAACAAAACAGCCCACTAATCAAGGTGGAACTAAAAGTACTCTAATAAGAAAAACACAACCTACTAATAATGCGGGCTTGACCCAACATAAAAATAAACAGCCAACATGGCTAGACTCAGAACCACATGCTCAAGTGTCGCCTCATGCGCTGGTACACCCGCCAGGGTCGAGGCTCGATGTCCCTATCACTTGGCTTGGTCATCAAGGGGTTTTAGTGTGAATACACCACCCCTTCATGGTATCTCCTCATAGAACCAAATGTCAGCTTCTCGTGTTCAAAGAACTTCATACACATGTGTATCCATGTACACTTTAAAGAAACAGGATCTTTATTGATAACAACTCTTCAAATTGGATACATTCCATGCTCTAAGCACAAAATACCCTTCCATGGTTTTAAACTAATGTGAATCGGTGAGTCTGATTGCATCCACGATGTAGTAACCTTCCCGGTTGGCTTAGATCTTATTGTTGTTCGGGTCTCTGAGGGTAGGCGTCATCTAACTTCATACAAGATAGCCGACTTAGAAAAATCGTTTGTGAACCTTCTTGTTGTATGCTCGTTTCAGCTTCTAGTGGTAGGATTCTAACCACACGATGGTACGTTCTCATCTCTCCTCTATGAGTCTAGGCTACTCACAAGCCAGTGTCGTGGCTTCCGATTTCTGCAGACATATTCCTCATAGTCGGAAAGATTCTCTCTGTTGGGATAACGGCTTCGGAGTCGTATACCAACTGCCAAGCAAACGGGGTATTCCCCTGTCAGTGTCCTTTCTTTCTACCAAGTTCTTCAAGTTACTAAGTAGGGTCCTTTTCATTTTTTCGTCATTTTGAAATTTTTACAACATTTTGATCAAAATTTCAATTTAGGCTTGAACCGAAACCAGACACAAAACAAAATTTTAAAACCTTGGTAGAAAACTCCAAAAGCTCTCCATCATCCATCCATGCAGCGTTGACGCCTATAGGACTTCCAAGTCTCCTACGAGTGCATTTGATCTCCATCATTAAGCCAACCCAGCAATGTATTCGCTTGTAAAAGAAATCGGAGTGTATTTGAAGTAGCCCACATAAAGAAGACTCAGAAGAGAAATCGATTAGAGGCACAAACACTTGACGATCTAATCTTTATGAGGATGAACCTTCATTTGAAGAAGACTATTGTGATTAAGGAGAATACTATGAAGCACATTTATTTGGACACACCAAAACTTTTCCTAAACAATATCAGTTGGTTGTTGAGGTAGAAGGAGAAAGAGAAAGTAATTATAAATTTAGAGCATGATAACCTTGATGACACTAAAAGAGATCATATAGGAAATGTGAATATTTAATTATGTTTTGATATTTAAACTTGAGAATTATATTTGAGATATAACCTTTGATCAAGCTTTATATTCCCCTTGATATAAATTTTGATTATACTTTATATTATCTTTTGTGACTTTGGTAAATGCTTTGATCGTTTTTTATATTATTATTTAATGTTTGTGAACTTGTGTGCATGTTGATAGTAAACCTATTCCATTACTTAAAAATATCCTTGAATTTTCTTGAATTTATTCGAACTAAACCGAATTGACCCCCTACAGAATAAGTGTATGAATATGAACCTTGTTACCAAGATAATAAGAAGTAAACAAAACATGTGCTAAAGATGTCATTTTCTTTCTAGTTTGTTGAAAATAATCAAATGAGTCAAAACTCCGAGAAAACAAACAATGCAAGTTCAAGAAAAGATCAAAATACAATATGAATGGATTATGGAAGAGAAAAATTGAACATATAAGGTTAATTGTGTTTGAAAACATCAGAATATGGGAAAATGAAGCAACTCTAACCATAGGGATACGACCAAAGAACAAGGAGGAGGAGGAGCATCGAAGGGGCTCAACCGGTGGATTGGTGGGAGGAGACCTTCTAAAGTTTGGGAAATCCCCCTCTTATTGCCTGCACCATAAGGAGAAGTCTATAATAGTGGACAAGTGTTAATCCTTAAAGTGAATTGTCATTTATAATCAAGTGCATCGGTGGCGGCAACTTCATTTAAGGACGGATGAACTTCTAGGGTAAGCTCCACATTTTGGAACAAATTTTATAATTTTTCTATTGGTTTAAATTTATTAATGTATTATTATGATCTTTTTATGATCCAATATATACTATACTTGGTACACTCAGCAATGGGATTAGGATTACAAGTAAACCTAGTATCGATGACACTAGATTAACATAAAACCTATGATCTGTAGACACGGACACGGGTGTCTAGTGTCGACACGGACATGGGAGTCAGACACGGCTACATCATAAAATATGGATACGGAGACACATGGGTGTATATATGTGTATGTGTATATATATATATATATATATATATATATATATATATATATATATATATATATAGAGAGAGAGAGAGAGAGAGAGAGAGGGCTGGGTTCCTATGACATGTCATAGGGAGTACCCTATGACATATGGTGAATTAGTAATGCTAGAATGTTTAGAATGTGCTGAATTTTTTAGAGGGTGATCACCTTACCTTAGATAGAATGTCTACAAAAAATCAAAGCATTCTAAAACTTGTTGGGGCATCAAATGCTAGAAGCTTTATCGGCCATCCATTTTAACCGTTAAATTGAAAATCATATTTTATGCCTCTAGAAGTTTTAGAATGAGCCGATTTTTTGTGGGGATCCTATCTAAGATAGGGTGATCATCCTCATAAAAATTCAGAACATTCTAAATATTCTAGGCTTACTAACTCACCATATGTCATAGGGTACTCCCTATGACATGTCATAGGAACTCATTTTTATATATATATATATATATATATATATATATATATATATATATATATATATATATATATATATATATATATATACACACACACACACACACACACACACCAATAAAATTATAAAATTGATATAAATTAAAAATTACTACCCCTTCGGAATTCGACTCCTACACAGTCTACCATTTTCCTCTGTTCACCCAATTGGAGAAGGAAGAGACTCGCAACATTTGGTTTAATAACATGGAGTGATGGTATCATGCCGTGTCGACACGGGTGGACACGGGAATCCGTGTCGACACGGGTTGACACGGCTCCGAGGGCTCAATTAGAGATGTCCCCCATATATAAAACACAATTATGGGCTACCAAAAAAAAAAGGGTTAATATGGTTAAGGTCCCTGACAACAGATGCGATTAGCCTAAAGGAACGGCATAAGATGCGATTAGTCTAAGGTTCCTAGGAATAACATTTCGGTTAACTAGAGGACGGTGCGAACAGCAGTGGCGGAGATGAGCACGAGTAGTTGAGGTGGCGGCCCCGGTGGCGAGCAGCGGAGGTGAGAAGCCACGTGCAGTGGAGGCGAGAAGCCACGAGCGGCGGAGGGGTTAGGTTTAGGATTTCTAGGTCTAGGGTTTAGGCAACAGCCTATAGATCTTAGGGTTTAGGGTTAGGGTTAGGATTTCTAGGTTTAGTGTTTAGGCAATAGCCTATAAATCTTCGGGTTTAGGGTTCGTTTTAATTTTAGAAAGTAGTGGCATGAAATGAAAATTTAAAGTCCAGCTACTGGTATTTTCGTCCACAGGGTTGTAATCAAAAACTGAGTTCATCTAGAAAAATTGAATCAGTTCTTAGAAGACAATCAAAAATCGTAGCCGGTTTCGAAATGGCAAATCCCCTGTCCACAATGATTTCAATATCCGAGAAACTAAGCCCATAAAGAATATTTTAATGTTAAGAGGTAAAGCTAACAGATTCTGAAGATTTCAAAACTCCCTTGTCCACAATGATTTCAAAAATCAACAAATGGATCGAAAATATAAGAATATGAACTGTGCGAGAAGTAATGGAATTCAAGAGAAATTTTAAACACAAGACGAATGGAAGAGAAATCTGGAACCCTAAAAGGCCAACAGCGATGAAAAACATCAGAATCCGAGAAGGAGCAGCAGCACTAACCACAGGGCTACGAGCAGAGGAATAGTAGGAGGAGGAGCTGCACCGGCGGGGCTCGGCCGGTAGGGCACTACGGAAGCTTCGATAGGGGCGGGAGGAGACCAAGTAGGAGGCGGCGGCGCCGGCAGCAGCGGGGGCGGAGGACACGATTGAGGCCATCTAAGAAATCGTGAAAACCCGCGGCGGCGGGATGGGGCGTTTTAGCTGGGCAGTTTGTGGAGGCGCGGATCCGTGCAGTCCGGGCGTAGCGGTGGACACGTTGGCCAGGTAGAGCTGCACTCGGATCGGATTCGGGTGAAATCTACCTACATGCGTACTTATCCATATCCGATCCATTAGCGGCTAAGACAATCAAGTGATATTACAAGGGGTGGCAATGGGTCGTGTCGGGTCGGGTTCATGTCGTGTCTAGTTTCGGATCGTGTACAAAACCCTAGACCCGGACCCGACCCGTTTAGCTAATCGTGTCTAGACCCTAAACCCGTACCTGACCCGTTTATAAACGGGTAGACCCGATAAGACCCGTTTACCACACGGGTCTATTCAGTTGACCCGATCCGACTCGACCCGACTTAACCCCGATAAGACTGCTGGTACTACATACTACATACTACATACTACATAATTGGATTGCGGGTAGACCCGACCTGACCTGTTTATTAAACGGGTCTACCGTGTCGACCCGTTTACGACCCGAACCCATTTAACCCAGACCCGCTAACTTCGTGTCAGATTGTGTCGGGTCTGTCGTGTCGAGTCCAAAATTGCCAGCCCTAGATATTACAATTTACCCTCCTAAAGTTATGCCCGAGGTTGAAGCTATAAATAGCCCACAAAATACCAAAGGCAGCTCCTGTCTAAAGGCAACATGTCTCCGCCACTTGCCACCCACCCCGCTGGCCACTGCCCATCGTACACGTCGTCATCGTCTCCTCTAGGAGTGGCAATGGGTTGTGTCGTGTCTAGTTTCGTGTCGTGTCCAAAACCCCTAGACAAGGACCCGACCCGTTTAACTAATCGTGTCTAGATCCTAAACCCGTACCTGACCCGCTAATAAACGGGTAGACCCGATAAGACCCGGTAAGACCCGTTTACCACCCGGGTCTATTCAGTTGACCCGATCCGACCCAATCCGACTCGACCCGACCTGACCCGAAAGACCCGCTGGTATTATATATTATAGTATTGGATTGCGGGTAGACCCAACCCGACCCGTTGAATACTAAACGGGTCTTCCCGGGTCTACCGTGTCCATACCCTAAACCCGGACCCGACCCGTTTATTAAACGGGTCTATCGTGTCGACCCGTTTACGACCCGAACCCGTTTAGCCTGACCCAGACCCTCTAACTTCGTGTCGGGTCTGCCGTGTCGGGTCCGAAATTGCCAGCCCTAGTCTCCTCCTCCTCCTCTTTCCACCTCCCTCCTCCCTCATACTCCCGAATGCACCTTCAATGTATTCTACCGGAGTGATCACACAATAGGTGCATTCGGACTAGTATGATCGAATGCTATGATTTCAGAAAGGACAAGGGGGGGAAAGAGGAGGAGGAAGAAGGAGAAGAAAAGGAAATAGGAGGATGGAGGAGGAAGAAAAAGAAGAAGAAGAAGGGGATGAGGAAGAAGGAAGATGAGGATGTGGTGGTGGTTGTGGGTTTCCGGCAGCAGAGGTGGGCGATGGCCTACACATGTCTGGTGACAGGGCGACGGGCGTGGATTGCCATCAACATAAGAGCATGGCTAAAATGGCGGCACGTCGAGTATTTTTTTCAGATTTAAATTAGGACTGCCTTAGCTACTTTATGGGCTATAATTAGCCCCACCCTTAGCCCAAAATCATGTAACCCTCCTGAAGTTTTTTTTGCTCCAAATCAGTCCCTATAGTTCTAAATGTTAGCACAATACGTCTTTTGTCAACTACTAAATTTCCTCTCCTGGTAATTTCCATCTAAACTAAATTTCCTCTCCAGGTAATTTCCATCTAATCAAACTAAATTAGAGACAAAATGTAGCTTATTAACTATAGGAGGGCTAAGTGATTTTGGGCTAAACTTTAGGGGGTTAAAGTATAATTTACCCTAGAAAGTGGAGGTTGATATACAAATAAAAGAGTTTAAAATAACTCATCTTCATCTTTGTGTCATTTCTCATTCCTTTCCCCCCTTTACTAGAAGTTTGCACGTGTGATGCACGCATGTGAAGTGGACGATGGAAATCGAGCATCGGACAGAGATCGTGGGTGGTTATCTCGTACTAATAAGACCGTTTCAATGGACATTGTTTTTGCACTCAATTTTTTACCCCGATTTTCAAACCATTAGATATAGGTTTCAGAATTTCTTGATTTTTTGTGAGCATAATCATCTTATCTTAGATAACACATCCGCAAAAAATTAGCACATTCTAAAGCCTCTAGACTTATTAAATGTGCTCTTCAAATTAACGATTAAAATGGACGGTCGATAAAGCCTTTTAGTTTTGATGTACTTGGAGGCTTTAGAATGTTCTGATTTTTTGTGGACGTGCTATCTAGGATAAGGTGATTATGCTCACAAAAAATTAAGAAATTCTGAAACCTCTATCTAATGTTTTGAAAATCGGTGTAAAAAATTGAGTGCAAAAACAGTGTCCATTGAACCTGACCCATATATATATGGGCAGGGATACTCTTACTTATGGAATAGTTACTTATGCAATTACATGTCGCCTTTTACCTACCCTAGACATTTCAGAATTTGATGAAACTTGGTGGGGATGCTATCTATGGTAAGTTGATCATCCTCACCAAAAATCATTAAATTATATAGCCTTTAGGGGTATCAAATATTAGAAGCTTTATCGACCATTCATTTTAACCATTAATTTAAATAGCATATTTGATGTCCCTAGAGGTTATAGAATTTGATAATTTTTGGTGAGGATGATCAACTTGTCATAGATAACATCCCCACCAAGTTTCATCAAATTCTGAAACTTCTAGGGTAGGTAAAAGGCTGCGTGTAATTGCATAAGTAAGATTCCATAAGTAAGAGTATCTATATATATATATATATATATATATATATATATATATATATATATATATATATATATATATATAGACACACACACACACACACTCTAGTAATGCCCGTGCCTGTTGGCACACAAAAGATTTTGAGGGCGAGAACAATATTTTGAGGAATGTGACAATATTTCAAAGGTGGCAACAAAATATTCTGACAACGACGATAATATTTCGAGGGAGATAACAATATTTGGAGGGTGATAACAATATTTTATAAGGGTTTCATCCATGCTTAGGTAGAAGGTAATTGAATTGCTATATAAATTGAGTTATGCATGGCTACTTAGGCTTGCACTGCACTATCCGAATTAGGGTTGTTCTCCTTAACACCTGTAGTACTCCATAGGCGAGCACATATTTGTTGCCAGCTCCGTTTGTTGCGTTTGCTTCTGGTCCAATTGTAGTGTGCCATGTCATTCATTTCAAGGATATAGTGAAAACTACCAGACTTATCTTCTCCATTATACCCTTTAAATGGACGACGTGACACACTATGATTGAGCCAGAAGCAAAAAGATCCTGCAGTAAAAATGCAATCTCCATCCAAGAACTGAGCCCTGGCCCCGCCATCACTCATGGGTCTGGTTTGTTGATCTGTTTGTCGATGGTGATTGTACAAAAAACATTGCTCTTTATAAAATCGGTTTACTTCATGATTAGTGGAGCATGATCCAATCATTGATTGCTACATTGGGTGGTGTTGGACATGGTGCTCGAACACCTTCCATTGCGAACCTCGTGACATGTGTCAAAAGATGAGGAGTCTTGATGGATCATGGGTGCTGGTATACTTGCACTTTATTTGGTTTTGCATTCGGCTTTAATTGTGGGGAACCATTAGACAACTAAAGAGAAGGAGAGAGGGCCATGTGGTAGCCATAGGAATTAACTCTAAGTAGAAAAATGTGTGAACAATTATAAAAATACAAAATTTATCCTATTATTTTATATAAAGCCCCCCAATTATGATCAAAAAATATATATTTACAATATGATCTTTCTCTCATTTATTTCTTCATCAATTTAATTTCAACCCTCCATTTCAACTCCATGCAATCTTAGCCTCTCCCCCCTTCCCAAATGATATGAGGTTTGGGTTCCTCCTCAGAACTTACAGTCCATTTCAAATCGAACAGAGTTGATCCTCTATGCAGGATCGGGGGCATGATTGATTGTTCATGGAAGGGTCGATTGATCGCAACACCAAATCATGCCCCCAAAACGTAGCCTCCATTCCAAATTGAGCATTGATCCTTCGTGGTGGATTGATGGATGGGATTGACAATGCACCAACCGCTATGGGCGGCCACTGCGTATTTCGGCTTCAGTGATCACCCTTGACGGGCTGCTCTAGATAGAGAGAGAGACCTACGGTGTCTTATTTTTAATTATTTTTTTATATAAAAATATTATATATAAATGTTAAAAATAAAAAAATAGAGAGCACACAAAGTGAGAGGGCAGAGAGAGAGGCGGTGATAAATGGGTAGGATCGAGGGACACTATTTTTACACCATTGCTTTCACAACAATCCTCAGCCATCTGATTGGGTTCTAATGGATGGCTAGGCTTTGCCCTCTCGGGCATACACAACACACAGACCCGTAGGATCGGGGGAAACTATACTCACTCTCACAACTCAAACTCAACCATAGTACTACTGATCACAACTCCAACAAACAGCACACCCATAAGACTCCACATACAACAAAACACATCCCAGTCGACACCTACATCATCAGTCATCACCCTCATCAGAGTCTCACAACACACACATCACCTGATAGACATCACCCATACACCACCTTCACCTACACACACGAAGTTATAGAGAAGAATAGAGGCAAGGAGAGAGAAGATCGACTTTGGTAGCCAGCGGGATAAGGGATGGTGGCGAGCCGTGTGGGGTGCTGGTGGTCGGGCCTCGTCGTCGGTGGTAAATCGGAGAGGTTTTCGGTCGGGACCGGCACCAGGTGTGGTGGCGGGGGTTTGCATAGGGCCAAGGCTCACACACATATGGCACTGACGTCAGAGAGAGGGATCACAACCGGATCGGGCTATTGGGATGGCCGTCGGGGTGGTCAAGTGGCATCGGTGGTAGGCCGTTGGTGGGTCGGCGATCGGGTGGCCGAGTGGTGTCGGCGTCAGGGCCGGGGTACACCTAAGGGACATAGGCCAGTGGCTCCAGGTGATAGAGGGGATATGGACGACGATTGGGTACACACACACTGAGGAGGGGTAGGGTGGTTTACATGCAGGCGGGGTTGTCGGAGTGGTGGCAGGTGGCCATACACACAAACACAAACAGAGATAGAAAAAGGGAGTATGAGAGAGAGAACGAAGGGGGGGCTTACGTTGGGTAGGATCCGGCGAGTTGGGCGGCGACAGAGAAACATGGTTAGCCGATTGACATTGTGCACGTGCTAATAGCCAAAGCAGAGGAAGAGGAAAGGGGGGACCACCGTATTAGAGGGTGAGTGCAATTATGGGGGATGGGGGGACCACATATAGATGGCAGCCATAGGAAATTAACCCTTGTTAAGAAATACGTGAACAATCGGATCAATACCGAATATATCCCTGTTTGTTTTACATGAATGCCCTTCAAACTATTATTAAATATTTTTTTTACAATCAGGTCCTTCACTAATTTATTACTTCCTCCACTTAATTTTATCCCTATATTTCAACTCGATTCAATCTTAGTCATTCCCCTCTTGCTAGATGAATCTCACTCGCCCTACACGCCAATTTATCTCATCCCCTCATTATATCTCCCTCTCATAGACAGATCCTGACCGTTCTTTGTTTCCCCCCACAAAACCCTCCCCTATTATATATAGTAATGCCCGTACCTATCGGCACACAAAAGATTTCGAGGGCGGAGATAATATTTCAAGGAAGAGTATAATATTTTAAAGGTGGCAATAAAATATTTCAAGAGCGGCGATAATATTTCGAGGGATGTAACAATATTTCGAGGATGATAACAATATATTGTGAGCGGTGACAATATTTTGAGGAAGGTGACAATATTTTGTGGCCGCCTTCGGCAGCTTTGGAAATGCAACGAAAAGATTTCGAGGGCGATAAAAATAATTTTGAGGGCGGAACAAAATTTTAATAGAGAAAATAATATTTTAAAGGTGAAAAAAATATTTCAAAAGCGGTGATAGTAATTCAAGGCATGGCTACGCTTGCACAACCACATCACTTGTGACCTGCAGTATTCCAATTGAGGAACTACCCCCTAAGGGGAGAAAATAAATAATAAAACATATGTGCCATTAGCAACAGGATGGACATTCAGTATCATAAAGCTTCTTTAATCGAGTTGGCCTCGATCCAATCCATGGGACCTTGACGTCTTGGAACGAGTACCATAGCTGCTCGGTATCCAGTCCCTGTCGTCGAAGTCCCTGCGCTTCCCTCCCAGCGTCTTCCACACGTGCCACAAGCGGTCGATGTTGGAATGGTGGGCGAAGAAAATCGGATCCCAGGTGGTGGAGTAGAGCATGCCCATGTCCTCGTTGTTGGGCAGTGTTCGGTTCCCAGTCGACACGTGCACCGGCCGTGCGGCTCGTTCTCGAGGGACCCTGCGCCGGGGTTCGGTTGGTCCCCGGCTCGGTACAGCGAGCCCATGAAGAGCCTAGCGGTTTTTCCATTGGAGACAACTGTTAGAATTGGTGAGGTCTATAGCTCGTAAAAACCTATAGTTTAGCTATGTATGGTTGATAGTATAGGATTGCATGTTGGTACGTACCTTAGTACGTGTTCTGATTACAGAACATAGAGCCATGGATACATGGTAATCCTCTTGAGTGGGAGACTCAAGGGACTGGTCCCATGTAACCTAAATACGTTCGCAGCTCTGATTAGGGTTGGTCGCCCTATCAGGTTAAGCTGTTGGGATGACAGAGCGTGGGTGTCTCCACCACGATCATTACCAGGCACAGTGTCTGTGGCCGAACGGAACCAACACGGTGCACAGATCGATGAGCAGACATCGGTGCACTAAACCGTGTTTCTGCTTAGGGCAAAACGGTCCTAAACCCTGAGGAGCCATGTCTGGTGGACTAACCAGTTGTGTGGTGCTTTGGCGCACCAATGTGTGAGGATCCGGATGCAGTGATCCAAAACCACGGTGTACTGGGTTACCCGGCTGGCGTTGCATCAGCGTGTTACTCCTGCAGGCTATCCACACCCCTAACGGGAGGTGCGTTCCTTGGTCTGACCTACGTCGTATTAAACCCTGGCCAGGTGGTCATCAGTTGGACTGGTGACGGATTCGGTTGCTCGTAAGAGTAATCGGAGGTACGATGTACGTGGTCAACCTGGAAGGAACCGAGTCATATGAGCACTCGAGTCTGACGGTATTCTCCACCGCTCGAGTTGCGTCATGGCACCAGTGGAGGGACAACGAGTTTACCATACTAAGCGGAGAGCAGGGGTATGAGGGAGAACATAGTAAGTCCGGGGGAATTGGAGTGCAGCCTGCGTCGCACTCTGGGTGGCTACGCAGGTTAACTCAGACTCAGAAGATCGATGGTACACTCGGGTAGTGTGTCGATCGAGTCTGAGTTGGAAGCCATAAACCCTGGTCCTTGAAGGTTCCACCTTATCGACATTATGTATGGTTCTTATACCATCTCGTCGAAACACAGAACGTAGTTAGAGGAAGCGAGAAGTCCAAGCATACGCTCCGTGAGTGCTTCGCACTAGTGCACGGTAGATGCGTAGCTACATGTGTGCACTAAGGGGAAACCCTAGGTTAGTGCAGAGACGCATGTAGCAATTCCTTGCCATAAGTGGACTTTGCCTCATGGGTGCGATGCACCGGGACATGTTGCGAGTTGACTAGTTGACTTCACTAGGGGCACCCTACGGGAACCTCAGAGAATAGTGAAATCACTGGTGCACTTCACTTATGTGTGCCTTGCAAAGTCTCGTACACGAGGAACGGCCAACTAGTGGCATAAGGGCGTTTTGGTCATACCATGCGCCACTATGTACTAAGGGGGCCGGCCCTAAGTGTTGAGAGACTGGTCAAGGCCGGCCCTATTAGTTTCAGGAGATTGTTGCCTCCGATGAAAGGGCCGGTCATGAGGCGCAGAAAACGGGCTGGTTTTGACCGTTTTCGAAAACAAGGAAAGGATAGAGATAAAGAAGAGATATATAGGGATAAGGTTTGAATCAATCATCCTTATCCATACTGTCCTTATCCATATGGATAGGCCGGCCCTATATATGAGAAGGAGAGAGAGGGGGCACGAAATTAGACGCATGGGCAAGCCCTAGGGCCGGCCATGCAAGCCATGGGGAAACCGAAGCCCCTCTTCTCTCTTCGCATCTCCTCTCTCGTCTCTCTCTCCCTCGCTTGCGCCATTGGATGGCGACTCGTCTTCCTCGCATGGTGTTTCGTAGTAGGATAAGGCTCGTCGTATGGAGGCACTCAGAGATCCATCGACGAGGTGCCGTGCATCGTGTGAGATCGGGTGAACTAGAAGGCGTCTCCCACAACCTTTTGCTGTCCAGAATCTGCACAGAAAATCAACGTTGTTTCTGCGATTCCGGGAGCTACAGAAATCCAAACGACGTGAAACTTGTTGAAAAAGTTGCGTCTCGAAGTTGGCTACCTGCAGTCAAAATTTCAGCCCAATCGGAGTTCGGAGTAGAAAGTTATGGCCGTCGCACCGAAGCTATGTCGAGCAGATCCGTAGCCCGTCTCCATCGACAAAGAAGAAATTTGTCGCGGTGAAAGATTCCGCACGCAGGTATGATCTCTAACAAGTAGATCTAACATAATTAGAACATGCATACATGCTAGATTGTTCTTTTGCGTTAGATCGTCGTTAGGGGTTCGCGTAGATGCCATGCTAGTTTCATACACACATATGTAGATCGTTTCGATGAAAATTTTGATATGTAACGCACACCGCTCACGGTCCTCGGACCTTCACTTTGCTTCCGCTGCAGGCCTCTACCATGGATTTACATCCAACAATTGGTATCAGAGCACGCTAGTGGTGTGCGTTTTATGTTTTTCATGAAACCGTCGTGTGCGCGCATGAATAGTATGTGCCGCCATCGGGGTTCTACGAGTAGATCATGCATAGTACATATTTTGTGTGTTCTATCAATTGTTCTTGCAGGGCGCCACTTCTAAAATAATTCTGGATATGTGAATGCTTGCTACCGGGGGTCGGACCCCGTGTTAGCGAATATTTGTCTGGATGTATTTTCTTCTATGTGTGTGGATAGTTTTTAGAGCCTTAATCGGGCAAGTGGTGGAAGTTGACCACCCTTGATTCCCAGGCTTTTAGCTAGGTTTGTTTTCCTTTTTGTTCTAGGAAATTGTGTACGAGCGAGCACTTGCTCGAAGCGTACTAGATCTTTTTCGGTTACAGATTGAAGAGGAGGACCTACCGTGAAGATCCACCACCGGGAGGACGAGCAGAACCTTGAAGGACGATGACGATCCGGCGAAGCGTACACGATGACGGCAAAGGGCAGAAAGCGTCAGGAGATCGTATACAGAGGCTTGCACCGGATCGAGGACCTTGCGAAGGAGACAGAGAGCCTGCGCTGTGCCAGTCAGGTTCAGGGGTCGGACCCTGAACTTGATTCAGTTGTGTGCTTGTTTCTTTCAGTAGTTCTTTATATTTCTGTAGAGAACCCCGATGCAATAATTTGATTATCTGTGTTAGAGGGATGCCCTTTCCCCTCGGGTCCTAGCGACCTTATTAGGATAGGATTCCACTAGTGACGTCTATTATTTAATTGACCCTTGATGATAGCATGAATTCCTCATATTTGGTTATGCCCCCATTAGGTCAACACCCGATTAGTCGGGTGTGCCTATTTGGCAAGCATCGAAACCTAGAATGAGTTGGAATTCTACTATGACATCATTCGTCAAATTTATAAGTAAGGCGCCATGGTAGTGGAAGACCTTTCCTGTCAGTCTGACCTTAGGCTAGGCTCCAGGGCATTAGCGTAATAGCCAAGTTTGCAAAGCATCGATGTTCTTGGGATATGTAATGTGACCCTTGAGTGGAGAAATCCACTCGAGGCAGGGACTATGATATTCCGAGATCGATTAATGCTTCACGAAAGGCTTAAATGATAGTGGGAGCACGGTATGACCAGGGTCTAGTGTATAGGTTGTCGTGACCTTAGTGTACACTCATACTTGCATTAAATAACCCTCAACTATAATAAGGGATGTGTAAGAGGACTCGTCGAGATCCTCTGGCCTCCACAACCAACTGCTTTGTGTCTGGGTGGAAGGGCGTAGCTCGATACCCCCTAGGGTGAGGGTTATGTTTTTCCATGCCAGATAACTTAGCGGTCTCCTTCAGGATATGGCGGTTACGGGGCCAGGAGAGAAGGGCTTTTTATCCCACCCTAGTGGGGGCCGCATGAACTCCCGTGCCGTAATTGCTTAGGCTTGTGGGTAAGCATTCGAAGTGAACGTGAGGCATCCGTTGCTTGCACAATGGGGATCACGTGGCACTGGCCAAAAGGACAACCATGGTCCATCAAAGCCCTTAGTTGGCAGATTTGGATAGGGTCAAGGAAAGACCCGTGTAAGCGGATTGACGCTGCATGATGCCCCCTAGGGCAGGTGTAGTCGATTTCGAGATCTTACATACATGGTTAATTAATCCATAGAGGTGTCTTCGCTGTGAGGGTAGCACTGACATTTGGATATAATTAGCTTGTTTTAAAAATCCATAAAATAAGTTATTTTTTGCATTCGTTTTTATTCAACCATATAGTTCCCCTATCCGCTATCCCATAAGAGAACCAGTTATCGGGTCTCTAACTACGTAGAGCGGAAGCGCTATCTTTAGCTTATGCTTAGGGTAGTAAACATACATTGGCTTCCAATCTAAATATCCCTGTACTAGACCTAACGGGTCCAGATATCACTAGGGCACTAACTAGGGCATATGACGACTAGCAAGAGTCTAAGGAGATGTGCAAGTGCTATGTTATAGCAGACTTGCGGACAACTCTTTAGAAGCGAGTCAGAGATATGCCGGGTCTTCTCTAATAAAGTTTTACTTGAATTAGATGTCTGGAAGGCGAAGTCAGTCGACTCATCACTTTTCTACTAAGATACTTGTCGGTACCGAGATGTCTGAGGGTATGCTTGTTCGGGAACACATCTTTGAGTTCCAGATCGAACTAGATTCCAAAGACATAGTACCGGATGACGAGGTGGTGGAAGACGTCTGTCTTGCATCCTTGTCTGGAACCTTCGAAGGCGTTATCAGAGACTTTAGCTTTAACAAGTTAGAGATGATAAACGCAGAACTTCTAAGGAGATTTCCAAGAGACAAAGGATGGGATCAAGATTAAAGGCAAAGCCTTTAGTGCTTAACCTAGGCCTTCTTTAGAAGAACCTAAGGAAGTAACTTATCAGAGATCGAAAACTATTATAGTGCAGAAACTGGTGTGGAATCCTAAGTCTGGTAACGCCAAGGACGGAAGTATTTCCGCTGTGGCGAGCATAGGAGGTATTTGAAGATTGAGTATGGCCTCAGGATGTTAGGAGTTGAGTCGCTATCTAGTAGCAGTTCTTATGCTTCTTGGAATGTAGACTTCGGGTCTACAGAGATTCAAGGAAAGCAGAAGGCTACTTTATAGTGAAGGAATCCTAACATAGGTACTGATGCCATAAGCCGCTGCGGAAGCTGTTAGATATGATTGTCTTAGTTTTTTCCGAAATACGGATTTTGATCTTTAGAGATGTAGTTCTGTTTTCTCCTTGGTAAATGAAGTTTTTAGTTTTAGACAGCACCGTTGGTGTGTATCTTAAACTGAATAGATAGCTTCATTACTAGAGGAATAGATCAGAATAATCTCTTTAAATTTAATCTTAATTCGGAAATAGATTTCATGACAGCTGCAGCGTCAAATTTAAATTCATCTAAATCCTTCAGAGAATCTATCCCATTTGTGATCCCTCTGATTTAGATATTTTGCCTCAGATAAATTCAGAGGTGACAGAAGGCCGAGTTTCTGTTCACAGAATCATCGGAGATCCTTCTAACCTATGAGTGTAATCTGGAAGGCAGAATAACTAAAAGGGCCATGAAGGTATGGGAGTTAGTTAATTTTGACATCTATGGTTCCAAGAGCGTTCAGACGATATGAGTCTCTTCGATTTAATCGAGGGAATGAGAACCTATCGGATGGGTTCCATAGGATCCTGAAGGAGCATGGGATTATCTCCCAGTTAAATGCTCCTAGGACGAAACGTCAGAATGAAGTCTCCGAGAGAAGAAATCGGACCCTGTTTGACATGGTCCGTAGTATGATGAATATTGCCAAATGTACTACCCACCCTTTGGTGGGGTTGTACCTTAAAACAGTAGCTTATATCTGAAAGTCTCTCTCATCTAGATCAGTGCCTCAGACCTATAGAGAGCTATGGTCTAAGCGAAAGCTGACACTATAGAGTCTCGAGATATAGGGTTGTCCTGCACTTGTGCAAAAGGACAAGAGAGATGAGATGGAGATGTAGTTCCAGGTATATCTGTTTGTAGGTTACTCTTAGGAGGCATAAGGTGGACTGTTCTATGATCTTGAGGTTTGGAAGGTAATTGTTTCTACGAATACCATCTACCTAGACCAGGATTATATTATAGACCATAAGTTTACCGGTAAGGTAGTTCTGGGTGAACTACTGGGTACTGGTAGAGAGTGCGCATTTGAAAAACGTAGTGGGAGTAGATGATACAAGAAACTAGTATACCAGACACTGTAGAAACAATTCACTTTTGTACCACCACCACTTCGTCGTTGTGGGACCATTAGAGCTCCTGAAAGATACTATAGAGAAACTTCGATAGTTAATCCAGAGTTTCAGGAGGATGATCCCTAGAGCTACGAAGAAGTAGTAGGAGCTTCCTTTGTACCACCACCACCTCGTCGTTGTGGGACCATCAGAGTTCCTGAAAGATACTATGGAGAAACTTTGATAGTTAATTCAGAGTTTCAGGAGGATGATCCCTAGAGCTACGAAGAAGTAGTGGGAGCTTCCGACAACTCTGACTGACAAAAGACCATGGAGGCAAGCTTGCATCAATGTCCCTTGGAACAGTCTTGACACTTATAGCACTATCACCCTTCGGGGTGTAGGAGGTGTATAAGAAGAGCACCCGATTAAGACTTAAGTAGCTAGATTAGTTACCAAAGGAGAAGGGATTGACTATGTCAAAACCATCTCACTGGTAGCTATGCCTAAGTCTATAACGGATCCTCTTAATCCATCACAGCCCATTATAGTTGGGAGATCTGGTTGATGGATATCAAGACAGTTATTCCCTAACGGGAATTTAGAAAGGACATATGGATGATGTAGCCCCAAACTTTATGTCAGTAGGTTAAGAAGATTTGGAATGCAAGTTGCAACGGTTCATTTATGGATTGATGCAAGCATCCAGGTTGGAATATCTATTTTGATCAAGGGAATCCGCTAACACGGATTTGATCAGAATGAGGATAAACCAAGATGGTACAGGAAAGGTGAAATAGCTACAAGGGTATATTTAGTACTTTACGTTAACGATATTCTACTGATTGAAAATGACGTAGGAATATTGTTTACGGTAAAGGTTTGTAGTCATCACAATTCGATGTGAAAGACCCTAGTAAGGCGAGTTATGCTTTGGGAATCAAGGTAACTCGAGATAACCAGAGCAAGATTCTCTTGCTGTCACAGGCTACGCATGAAGATAAGATTCTAGCCAGATTCAGTTTACGAGGCTAGATATCTATTGCGCAGCAGGAAGATGGGTCGGTTTCAGTCGAACCCGGGTCCAGATCTCTGGACCGATGTGAAGGGTATACTCAGAAATCCTCATTAAGTAAGGATTGTGAGTTAGCTTGCACTTCACAGGTCCTGATATCGATTGGACACACAGGATCTGACTTTAGTATCAGATGTGTGTACCAGAGAATCGATTTCAGGGATTATTTTTATCTTGGGATTAGAAGCGGTAGTTGGTAGAGTGTGAAGCAAGAGTGCATCACAGGCTCTACCACAGAGGCTTAGCACGTTGTTGCGTGCGAAGTAGTATATCAGGTGGTAAGGCTTAGGAAGTTCTTAGAGAACTTGGGACGCGTACCAGAGGCTTAGTTATCTGTTGTTACAACAGAAGAGCTGTAAGCAAGGTCCAAGGAGACTAGGCACCGCCGTGAGGGGAAACCCATCAAGTACAAACTTCACTTGATCTGACAGTTATAGGAGGAAATGCAAGTAGCGGTACTGAGGTGGAATCTACAGACAATGTTGCCAATTCCTTTAAGGAATTCCTGCAAAGGCTTTTGGGCAGCATGTAGAAGCTACAGAGCTCAACACCGTTATTCCTCGTTAGACCTAGTGGGAGATTGTTAGAATTGGTGAGGTCTATAGCTCGTAAAAACCTATAGTTTAGCTATGTATGGTTGATAGTATAGGATTGCATGTTGGTACGTACCTTAGTACGTGTTCTGATTACAGAACATAGAGCCATGGATACATGGTAATCCTCTTGAGTGGGAGACTCAAGGGACTGGTCCCATGTAACCTAAATACGTTCGCAGTTCTGATTAGGGTTGGTCGCCCTATCAGGTTAAGCTGTTGGGATGACAGAGCGTGGGTGTCTCCACCACGGTCATTACCAGGCACAGTGTCTGTGGCCGAACGGAACCAACACGGTGCACAGATCGATGAGCAGACATCAGTGCACTAAACCGTGTTTCTGCTTAGGGTAAAACGGTCCTAAACCCTAAGGAGCCATGTCTGGTGGACTAACCAGTTGTGTGGTGCTTTGGCGCACCAATGTGTGAGGATCCGGATGCAGTGATCCAAAACCACGGTGTACTGGGTTACCCGGCTGGCGTTGCATCAGCGTGTTACTTCTGCAGGCTATCCACACCCCTAACGGGAGGTGCGTTCCTTGGTCTGACCTACGTCGTATTAAACCCTGGCCAGGTGGTCATCAGTTGGACTGGTGACGGATTCGGTTGCTCGTAAGAGTAATCGGAGGTACGATGTACGTGGTCAACCTGGAAGGAACCGAGTCATATGAGTACTCGAGTCTGACGGTATTCTCCACCGCTCGAGTTGCGTCATGGCACCAGTAGAGGGACATCGAGTTTACCATACTAAGCGGAGAGCAGGGGTATGAAGGAGAACATAGTAAGTCCGGGGGAATTGGAGTGCAGCCTGCGTTGCACTCTGGGTGGCTACGCAGGTTAACTCAGACTCAGAGGATCGATGGTACACTCGGGTAGTGTGTCGATCGAGTCTGAGTTGGAAGCCATGAACCCTGGTCCCTGAAGGTTCCACCTTATCGACATTATGTATGGTTCTTATACCATCTCGTCGAAACACAGAACGTAGTTAGAGGAAGCGAGAAGTCCAAGCATACGCTCCGTGAGTGCTTCGCACTAGTGCACGGTAGATGCGTAGCTACGTGTGTGCACTAAGGGGAAACCCTAGGTTAGTGCAGAGACGCATGTAGCAATTCCTTGCCATAAGTGGACTTTGCCTCATGGGTGCGATGCACCGGGACATGTTGCGAGTTGACTAGTTGACTTCACTAGGGGCACCCTATGGGAACCTCAGAGAATAGTGAAATCACTGGTGCACTTCACTTATGTGTGCCTTGCAAAGTCTCGTACACGAGGAACGGCCAACTAGTGGCATAAGGGCGTTTTGGTCATACCATGTGCCACTATATACTAAGGGGGCCGGCCCTAAGTGTTGAGAGACTGGTCAAGGCCGGCCCTATTAGTTTCAGGAGGTTGTTGCCTCCGATGAAAGGGCCGGTCATGAGGCGTAGAAAACGGGCTGGTTTTGACCGTTTTCGAAAACAAGGAAAGGATAGAGATAAAGAAGAGATATATAGGGATAAGGTTTGAATCAATCATCCTTATCCATACTGTCCTTATCCATATGGATAGGCCGGCCCTATATATGAGAAGGAGAGAGAGGGGGCACGAAATTAGACGCATGGGCAAGCCCTAGGGCCGGCCATGCAAGCCATGGGGAAACCGAAGCCCCTCTTCTCTCTTCGCATCTCCTCTCTCGTCTCTCTCTCCCTCGCTTGCGCCATTGGATGGCGACTCGTCTTCCTCGCATGGTGTTTCGTAGTAGGAGAAGGCTCGTCGTATGGAGGCACTCAGAGATCCATCGACGAGGTGCCGTGCATCGTGTGAGATCGGGTGAACTAGAAGGCGTCTCCCGCAACCTTTTGCTGTCAAGAATCTGCACAGAAAATCAACGTTGTTTCTGTGATTTCGGGAGCTACAGAAATCTAAACGACATGAAACTTGTTGCAAAAGTTGCGTCTCGAAGTTGGCTACCTGCAGTCAAAATTTCAGCCCAATCGGAGTTCGGAGCAGAAAGTTATGGCCGTCGCAACGAAGCTATGTCGAGCAGATCCGTAGCCCGTCTCCATCGACAAAGAAGAAATTTGTCGCGGTGAAAGATTCCGCACGCAGGTATGATCTCTAACAAGTAGATCTAACATAATTAGAACATGCATACATGCTAGATTGTTCTTTTGCGTTAGATCGTCGTTAGGGGTTCGCGTAGATGCCATGCTAGTTTCATACACGCATATGTAGATCGTTTCGATAAAAATTTTGATATGTAACGCACACCGCTCACGGTCCTCGGACCTTCACATTGCTTCCGCTGCAGGCCTCTACCATGGATTTACATCCAACAACAACCTGCCGGTACATGATCTTGAGATTGTGATCGATCTGCTAGGCTTGGGTGAAGGAAGGGTCCTCCCCGTTGAAGTCGAGGTCGATAAGGGTCGGCGGCTGGTGCTTCGCATCCCAGAGCTTGTCATACAGAGCCAACGACTTGTCGGGGTAGATGGACGGTAGCCTCATGCCGGCTGGGGCGTCCTAGTTCCAGAAAGGCGGGCCGATCGCAGAAACGAACGGCTGTGTGAAACCTGATCGAAAAATGGACGGGTGTGATGATTTCTCTCGGTTTTTTTTTGGTAATAGCTAGACCGAAAGGCTAGATTAGGTCATTCCCTCAATTATGGGGGAGGGGGCACCACGTACATATAGATGGTAGCTATACGCATGAACAATTGGATCAATACCAAACATGTCCTTATTTTTTTACATGAAAGCCCTCAAAACAATTACAATTTTTTTTATATACAATCGGGCCCTTCCCTCATTTATTTCTTCATGAACTTAATTGCACCCCTCTATTTCAACTCCATTCAATCTTAGCCGTTCCCCTCTCCCTAGATAAATCTCACTCGCCTTAACATCAATTTATCTCATCCCCTCTTTTCTATTCCCCTCCCAAAGACAGATCCTGACCATTCTTTGTCCCCCCCATAAAACTCTCCCCTATTATATATATAATATATATAACAAATATAATATATATATACATATATATATATATATATATATATATATATATGGGGGCGGGGAGCCTGCACCCGGGGTGCAAGGTTAACGCTGCACCGCCCCCTTGTTTTACCTACCTAGAAGTTTTGGAATTGGATGAAATTTGGTGAGAGTGTTGTCTAGGGTAAGGTGATCATCCTCACAAATTTTCATCAAATTCCAAAACTTCTAGGGGGTTCAGATGGTCGAAGCAAAATCAGCCATTCACAGTCACCGTTAAAATATGCAGATTTTGCTTCGACCATTTGACCCCCTTAGAAGTTTTGGAATTTGATGAAAATTTGTGAGGATAATCATCTTACCCTAGACAACACCCTCACCAAATTTCATCCAATTCCAAAACTTCTAGGTAAGTAAAACAAGGTTGAGGTGCAGCGTTAACGCTGCACCCCGGGTGCAGGCTCCCCGCCCCCTATATATATATATATATATATATATATATATATATATATATATATATATATATATATATATATATATATATATATATATATATATATATATATATATATATATATATATATATATATATATATATATATATATATAGAGGCTTGTTAGGTTGCGCTGTGCGCTGCCCGCGCTGGAAACTGCGCTGCCAATTCCCAGCCGTCCGATCGCACGGATCGGGTGCGAAACAGTGCGGAATCCCCGGCCCCGTCTGATCCTCCCCTGATCCAGTGCAGCGCGCGCTCGCCCAGCCGTCTGATAGATCGGATCGGACGCTGGACGTCCGATCCCATGTTTTGCACCCCCGACCGGCTGTTATTGCTCGGTTCGATTCCCATCCGTTGGATCGATGGGAATCGAACGGGCAAAAATGATTTTCGCTGTTACTGTAGCGGCTACAGTAACAGCGAAAATTGATTTTGTCCGTTCGATTCCCATCGATCCAACGGATGGGAATCGAACCGACCGATTATACGCCGGTTGGGGGTGCAAAACACGGGATCAGACGTCCAGCGTCCGATCCGATCTATCAGACGGCTGGGCGAGCGCGCGCTGCACTGGATTAGGGGAGGATCAGACGGGGCCGGGGATTCCGCAGTGTTTCGCACCCGATCCGCGCGATCGGACGGCTGGGAATTGGCAGCGCATTTTCCAGCGCGGGCAGCGCACAGCGCAACCTAACAAGCCTATATATATATATATATATATATATATATATATATATATATATATATATATATATATATATATATATATATATATATATATATATAGGGAATAGGGAATATGGTCCTCCTGACTAGCCAACACGCCAGTCCTCTCTTTAATTTAAGTGCCACATGGTATTTTTTAACAAAGGTTAGAGGTTGGTCAAGGTGGGTACACCCCTCTTAACAATGATTATGAAAAAAAATTTGAAAACAAAATATGCCAAGTTGCATTTTTAAATTAACCATAGCAAACGCTATTTGTCCGCTACAGTTTACCATTAAATTTGTCGACTGTTGATTGGATTGTTTTATATTTTTTTTAGAATTTTTTTTAAAAATATTGATCTAAGTAGAGTGGATTGACCATCCATAAAAAAAAAATTTGTTAAAAAGTGCCATGTGGCACCCAAATTGAAGGGATGACTAGCTTGTTGGCTAGTCGGGAGGACCATATTCTCTCTCTCTCTCTCTCTCTCTCTCTCTATATATATATATATATATATATATATATATATATAAGTCGGGATCGGCTGACCCAACAATAACCTAGCATCCTTTGATGCACCTAGAGGTTTTAGAATGGGCTGATTTTTTGTAGACATGTTGTCTATGGTATGTTGATCATCCTCACAAAAAATCAGCCTATTATAAAACCTTTAGGTGCATCAAATGCGCTCTTCAAATCAACGGTTTTCGATTGTCAATTTTAACCATTGATTTGAAGAGCGCATTTGATGCACCTAGAGGTTTTAGAATGTGCTGATTTTTTGTGAGGATGATCAACATACCATAGACAACATGCCTACAAAAAATCAGCACATTCTAAAACTTCTAGGTGCATCAAAGGGTGCTGGGTTATTTGCTGGGTCATCCGATCCTGACCCTATATATATATATATATATATATATATATATATATATATATATAGGGAAAAGGGATGCTGGACCTGAGGTGCAGCGTCGTTGCTGCACCTCAGGCATTGTTTGACCATCCTAGAAGTTTTGGAATTTGATGAAATTTGGTGAAGGTGTTGTCTAGGGTAAGATGATCATCCTCACCAATTTTCATCAAATTCCAAAACGTCTAGGGGTTCAAATGGTCGAAGCAAAATCAGCCGTCCGTAGTCACCGTTAAAATCTGCAGATTTTGCTTCAACCATTTGACCCCCCTAGAAGTTTTTGGAATTTGATGAAAATTGGTGAGGATGATCATCTTACCCTAGACAACACCCTCACCAAATTTCATCAAATTCCAAAACTTGTAGGGGGGTAAACATGCGAGAGGTGCAGCAACGATGCTACACCTCGGGTGCAGGCTCCCCGCCCCCATATATATATATATAGGGGCATGCTATAATGCGGCATGAGGTACGTGTGGCAATGCACCGCAGTCGTCTGATGCACGCGCTGCATGCATCACAAGCACGCATCGGCGTATCAGACGGCTACGGTGAGGTGCCGTACTTACCGCATGCCACATTATAGCATGCCAATATATATATATATATATATATATATATATATATATATATATATATATATATATATATATATATATATATATATATATATATATATATATATATATATATATATATATATATATATATATATATAGAGAGAGAGAGAGAGAGAGAGAGAGAGAGAGAGAGAGAGGAATGGGATGCTGTCTATCAAAGCAGCGTTTTTGCTGCTTTGAGACATTGTTTGACCAACCTAGAAGATTTGGAATTCGATGAAATTTGGTGAGGGTGTTGTCTACGGTAAGATGATCATCCTCACAAATTTTCATCAAATTCCAAAACTTCTAAGAGGGCCAAATGGTCGAAGCAAAATGCTACAGATTTTAACGGCGACTGCAGACGACTGATTTTGCTTCGACCATTTGAACCCCCTAGACGTTCTGGAATTTGATGAAAATTTGTGAGGATGATCATCTTACCCTAGACAACACCCTCACCAAATTTCATCAAATTCCAAAACTTCTAGGATGGTCAAACAATGTCTCAAAGCAGCAAAAAATGCTGCTTTGATAGGCAGCATCCCATTCCTCATATATATATATATATATATATATATATATATATATATATATGGGGAGGGATACTCTTACAAATGGGGCTTACTAATGATCCCATCCATCGGATCGGATCCGATGGATGGCTCGGATTTTCCCTATCTCCCACTCTTTCTCTTTCTCTCTCTCTCTCGATCGAGTAAAACCCGGCCCCCCCCGACCCCATAACCGAGCCCGACCCCCTCCCCGACCACCTTCCCCTCCGGCCTTCGGCTGCTTCCGACCGGCGGCACCGGTGCCCGACCACCACTTCCGGTGATTGGGCTGCCAGAGGGGAAGGGGGTGCTGGAGCCAGGGGGAAGGGGGCGCCGAAGCCGGAGGGGAAGGGGGCGCCGGAGCCAGAGGGGATCAGGATCTGATCTGGGGTCGAGGGGGTCGGGGCCCGAGGGGGGGTGCCGAAGCCGGAGCCGGAGCCGGAGGGGATCGAGCTGTGATCGGGCTGTCGGAGGGGGGGTTGGGGGGCTACCGGAGCCGAAGCCGGAGGGGAAGGGTTCGGGGTCAGGGGGGTCGGAGGGCTACGATGGAGGGTTGGGGGAGTCGGGGTCGGGGGTTACTGATTGAGAGAGATAGAGATAGAGAGAGAGGGGGAGGGATTATTCCATCCATCATGATCGGAACGGATGATCCAGATCATTAGTAAGAGGCCATTAGTGAGAGTATCTCTCCCCTATATATATATATATATATATGAGAATACGGGGTATGAGCTGATAGCCTATTTATCCATTTGAGCTGTCAGCTCCTACCCATCCGATTCAAATGATCCAGCCGTTCATTCCCTTTTAGCTTTAAAACCATTAAAGAAAAACAAAAAGCCAGTTGTATTCCCCCCATCCCCCATGATCTCTCTCTCTACTTCGCTGGAAACCCGCGCCGTCATCCTCTCTCTCTAGCACCGGAGCCAGTGGAGGCGATTGCAGTGGTGCTCCCTCCGGGCCTGTTCTCATTCCCTCCCCTCTGGCAACACCTGAAAAAAGATGAACGACACTCAGCCCCCTTCCGGCAGCCACCCCCCCGACTTCGGTCCCCTTCCACTCTGACAGGCCATCTCCGATCCGATGATGAATCACACCCTCCTTTGCAATTCACTGGTTGGGTGTCCAGATGAAGGAGAAGGGGGACCGGAGATGGAGGGGGTGAGTGCGATTCATTGTTTGGGGGGTGCCGGAGCCGGTGAGGGTGAGTGTAGCTCATTGTCGGAGGGGGGCTGCTGGAGGGGGTGATTCGGTGAGGGGGACTGCCGGAGGGGGCGATCCGGTCAAAGTGAGTGTGATCCATTGTCGGAGGGGGGCTGCCGGAGGGGGCGATCCGGTTGGGGGGATTGCCGGAGGTGGTGATTCGGTTGGAGGGGGGATGCCGGACGAGGAAATCAGGTCAGAGAGGGGCTGCCGGACAAGGCAATCAGCTCGGGGACTCTGGTGCGAGAGAAAGACAGAGAGAGGATGAGGGCGTGGGGTTCTAGCGAACGAGAGAGAGAGATAGAGATAATGGGGGATGGGGGAATACAACTGGCTTTTTGTTTTTTGTTTTAATGGTTTTAAAGCTAAAAGGGAATGAACGGCTGGATCATTTGAATCGGATGGGTAGGAGCTGACAACTCAAATGGATAAATAGGCTGTCAGCTCATACCCCGTATTCTCTCTCTCTCTCTCTCTCTCTCTCTCTTTATATATATATCTATATAATAAGGGACAACGGTTGTGGGGGGGACAAATGAACTGAGATAAAGCAACGGCTGAGATTTATAGGGAGGAGGGGGATAAACAGTGAGACTCGATCACAGTCGTCTGTTTCCTTGCACCAACCAACAACCCACTCAGGCTCATAGATTCCCCTCTTAAATCACCCTAACCCACCCCCATTCCTCCATTAAATAAACCTCTTAAATCCCTGAGAGAGAGTGAGAGAGAGAGCAGCAGCAGCAGTCGCCGCCCCCCCTTCTCTCATCCGTCCGATTCGAACCCCTTCTGATCACCCGTTTCACCCAAAGCGAGTAATTAACCCAGCCCCGTCACGGCCAACCAAGTAGAGAAAGGGAAAAAAAAATCACAACCGTTCGATGCACCAATGCAAATAAAAACATCCGATACACCCAAGCCAATAACCTCCCTTGAACCTGGGTACCCTCGGAACTCAACACACAGAGAGAGAGAGAGAGAGAAGAAGAAGAAGAAGAAGAGGCCCCTAATAACAACGATTGCTCCGATCCGAGAGAACGAAGAAAGAGAGAGGTGGAAGGGGTACTCGGTGATGGGGGAAGAGAGATAAGAGAGGTGGAGGTGGCTGACGGCTACACCTCACCCTTCTTTTCCGATGTCACGGCTCCTCCTTACCCCTTCTTCTTTGACGGAAGGACAACGAGGGGGAGGGGTTGATCGGCTCCCCCCCCCCTCTTCTTCTTCTTCTTCTTCTTCTCTCTCTTTCTCTCTAGGCATCAGATGGGAGGAGCCCTCAGCTGCCATGCGCCGCCTGCCGATATCAATTACAACCGTAGAAATTTCAGTCCTTTTTTTTAAGGTTCCTGAAGAGGGGGAAATCCTAGGGGGTTCAGATTTGCAATTTCATATTTGTTTTTTTTATAATTTTTTTTATTTAAGGTTGTTGTAGAGGGGGTTCCTGTAGAGGGTGAGGAGAGGTGGAGGAAGGGGAGGAGAGGGGTTCAGATTTGCAGAATTGGAGGAGAAGTGGGATTTTTTTTTACTGTTCCCGAGGAAGCAGGGAGGAGGGCAGAGGAGATGTGGAGGAAGGGGAGGAGAGGGGGAATTCCGGGGGTGATGGTGGTCAATTTCTTTTCAATTTTTGATGCTCTCCCTCTACTTCATTTTTTCATTTTTTAACCATCTCTCTCTCTCTCTCTCTCTCTCTCTCTCTCTCTCTCTCTCTTCCAGGTGGTCGAGGCCGGGGTTGTTGGGGCTACCGGACGGAACACTGCCTCAACAGGAGTATGTATTTATTTCTTTTTTATCCTCTCTCTCTAGATTATTGTTGCTCTCCTAATGTTTTCTTTGTATTTTTTCCATCCCCTTTCCTTTTTTTTCCCCATCCCTTTCTCTGTTTCAGGAGGTCGAGGTTGCCGACAGAATGGTAACTGGGAGATTGCCTATGGCGGGGCTGGAACATGTCATCCTCATTTTCTTTTCCCTATCTCAACTTATTTTTCTTTCTCCCCCCCTGTTTTAGGATTATCGACTCTCCTTTTGTTTCCTTTTTATTTTTTCAGGGGGTCGAAGTTGTTCGTGGAGTGGCAACTAGGGTACCGCCGGTAGCGGTACATTCATGTTTTTTTCCCCTTCATTGTTTTCTATTTTTTGGGGTTGTTTAGCAGCAGTCAGTAAGAGTAGGGTGAGGATGAGAGAGTTAGAGAGAAAGAGAGAGAGAGAGAGAGAGAGAGAGAGAGAGAGAGAGAGAGAGAGAGAGAGAGATTCCACTGAGAATTAAAGGAGTGTAGTTGATTTCCGCTCCAACAGTCTCCCACTCCAACAGCCAAATAATGAAGAGGAATTTGGCTCACCCGTGGAGTCCTCGCTCAAACGATCGAACAAAATTCCCTCCAAAATTATTTGCTGGATTTCAATTTTCTTTCCAAAAATTTGTAGAGAGAGGGTTAGGGCATTAAAGAGAGGAAAAATACGGATATTTTTTTGTTGTGTAACGAGAAAAACATAAAAGGTGCTTGATTTGAAATGGGAATGTAAAATGTTGTAGTTGCACCCATTTGTTTTTATTCTTCTAAAATTGTCATCTCAATTCTCCTGATGTTTGTTTCAATTGTTTTAATCTTTCTATATATAGTTTTAGCACGAGCTCTTTCTTTCTGCTTATCAGCATGGAGATTTGTTGTCATTTTGAATTTGCCACCATCTGCTTGTAGGGATGTTATGGGTTTCTTCATCATTTCAGTTTCCTATTCTTATAATTGAGGGGGGGGGGGGGGGGGGGAGTATCGGCCAACGCTTGGTTTTTATGATGGCATAATGCAATCATGTTTAGTATAGAAGAGCACCACCTATTGGGTTTTATGAAGAGCACCACCAATTGGGGGAGTATCGGCCAGCGCTTGGTTTTTATGATGGCATAACCACCTAATAGGACAAAAATAAATTGTTGTTACTGTAGCTGCTACAGTAACATTGAATTTATTTGTTCCGATGGATCAATTGACTTTGTATGCCCATGCAAAGAAAGCCTCAATGTATGCTCCTCTATTAACATATATAGATGTTTTCAAATTTACTTTTTTTTGTGGATGTGATATCTATTGGGGGAGTATCGGCCAACACTTGGTTTAGTATAGAACAACACCACCTATTGGGGGAGTATCGGCCAACGCTTGGTTTTTATGATGGCATAATGCAATCATGTTTAGTATAGAAGAGCACCACCTAATAGGACAAAAATAAATTATTGTTACTGTAGCTGCTACAGTAACATCGAATTTATTTGTTCCGATGGATAAATTGACTTTGTATGCCCATGCAAAGAAAGCCTCAATGTATGCTCCTCTATTAACATATATAGAGGTTTTCAAATTTACTTTTTTTTGTGGATGTGATATCTATGTTAAGGCGATCATCCTCACAAAAAATCAGCATGTTCTGAAACCTCTAAGCATTTCAAATAAGCTCGTCAAATTAATAGTTGAAATGGACAAACGATACAACTTATATCATTTTGATACACCTAGAGATTTCAGAATTTATTGATTTTTGGTGAGGGTGATCATATTGCTATAGATAGCATGTCCACCAAAAATCAACAAATCCTGAAACATCTAGGTCTATCAAAATGTTAGAAGTTTTATCAGCCGTCCATTCAACCGTTAATTTGAAGAGGTTATTTGAAATGTTTATAGGTTTCAGAACTTACTGATTTACATCCAAAAAAAATTTGAAGAGGTTGATTTGAAGAGGTTTTTTGTGAGGGTGATCACCCTAATGTAGATATTACATCCAAAAAAAATTAGCAAATTCGGAAACATCTATATCTGTTAATAGAGGAGCATACATTGAGGCTTTCTTTGCATAGGCACACAAAGTCATGCTCCACTCTCTCTCTCTCTCTGTATATATATATGTTTGTTGCACCCAACCAGATTGGTCGATCGCACTCAACCCAACCAGCAGGCAAAGGGGTACGACAGTGATCAGGTACAACCTTGAGCATAGTCAGGGGGCCAATCACATCCGTTTCTTTGCATGCCGGTTGGGACTGAGTGCGATGCATGGGTTGGGTATGGGTGCAAAGGACGATTGTGACTTTGGGGCAAACGATGGGGCAGAGAAATGGGACTGAAGATTTGGGTTTGGGAGTTGGGGGGTGATGATCGCGCCGAAGGTGCTCGCTTCGTGCCAATCGGCACGGGTATGTACTAGTATATATATAGGGTCAGGATCGGATGACCCAGCAAATAACCTAGCACCCTTTGATTCACCTAGAGGTTTTAGAATGGGCTGATTTTTTGTAGGCATGTTGTCTATGATATGTTGATCATCCTCACAAAAAATCAGCCCATTCTAAAACATCTAGGTGCATCAAATGCGTTTTTCAAATCAACGGTTAAAATTGACAGTCGAAAATCGTTAATTTGAAGAGCGCATTTGATGCACCTAGAGGGTTTAGAATGGGCTGATTTTTTATGAGGATGATCAACATACCATAGACAACATGTTTATAAAAAATCAACCCAATCTAAAACCTCTAGGTGCATCAAAGGGTGCTGGGTTATTGCTGGGTCAACTGATCCCGACCCATATATATATATATATATATATATATATAGAGAGAGAGAGAGAGAGAGAGAGAGAAAGAGTTTTGATCGAGTGAGAAACCTCTTACGTGTGAAACCTAGATGTTTCAGAATTTGATGAAACTTGGTGTGCATGTTCTCTATGACGAGTTGATTATCCGCAGCCGTCCGATGTGCCACTATGTGCATCGGATGCACGCAACCGGTGCATCGGACTACCGCGGACCACGGACCGCACAAACCACAGGCCGTACCTAAGCATTCCCATATATATATATATATATATATATATATATATATATATATATATATATATATATATATATATATATATATATATATATATATATATATATATATATATATATATATATATATATATATATATATATATATATATATATATATATATATATATATATATATATATATATATATATATATATATATGAGGAATGGGATCCTGCCTATCAAAGCAGGGTTTTTTCCTACTTTGATTCATTGTTTGACCATTCTAGAAGTTTTGGAATTTGATGAAATTTGGTGAGGGTGTTGTCTAGGGTAAGATGATCATCCTCACAAATTTTCATCAAATTCCAAAACTTCTAAGAGGGTCAAATGGTCGAAGCAAAATCTGCAGTCACCGTTAAAATCTGCAGATTTTGCTTCGACCATTTGACCATCCTAGAAGTTTTGGAATTTGATGAAAATTTGTGAGGATGATCATCTTACCCTAGAAAACACCCTCACCAAATTTCATCAAATTCCAAAACTTCTAGGATGGTCAAACAATGAATCAAAGCAGGAAAAAACCCTTCTTTGATCGGCAGGATCCCGTTCCTCTCTCTCTCTCTATATATATATATATATATATATATATATATATATATATATATATATATATATATATATATATATATAGGGGGCGGGGAGCCTGCACCCGAGGTGTAGCATCATTGCTGCACCTCTTACTTGTTTTCCCCCCTAGAAGTTTTAGAATTTAATAAAATTTGGTGAGGTTGTTGTCTAGGGTAAGATAATCATCCTCACCAATTTTCATCAAATTCCAAAACTTCTAGGGGGGTCAAATGGTCGAAGCAAAATCTACAGATTTTAACGGTGACTGCGGACGACTGATTTTGCTTCGACCATTTGAACCCCTTAGAAGTTTTGGAATTTGTTGAAAATTGGTGAGGATGATCATCTTACCCTAGAAAACACCCTCACCAAATTTCATCAAATTCCAAAACTTCTAGGATAGTCAAACAATGCCTGAGGTGCAGCAACGACGTTATACCTCTAGTCTAGGCTCCCATTTCCCATATATATATATACTAGTAATGCCCGTGCCTGTCGGCACGCAGAAGATTTCGAGGGCGAGGACAATATTTCGAGGCAGGTGACAATATTTCGAAGGTGGCAAAAATATATTTTGAGAGTGGAGATTATATTTTTAGGAAGAGAACAATATTTAAAGGAGATAACAATATTTTGAGGGGGACAACAATATTTTTTTAGGGGAGTAATAGCAGTAATGTTCGCGTCTGTCGGAACGAACATTTGGCTAGGGCACCCGCATTCGGCGGGAGCATCCACATTTTGTGAAGGGAGCCCATATTTGTTAAAGACATACAAATTTGGTAAGGCCACGACTCATTCGGTGAAGGAGCTCATATTTAACGTGAGGGTGTCTATATTTTTTCATTGCAAACATTTTCAGAGAGGACAGCCACATTCGACAGGGGGCGGACACATTTTAGCGGGGCGTCCACATTTGTCACCACTCGGACAACCGCCTTCAAAGACATTAGCACTGTAGCGATCACCTTCAACGACAAAGGATAGTTGGTTGCCCTCACCCTCGACAAAATCAAGTTGTTTGACATAGAGCGCATTGAAAAGATGCACACTCCACCCTCAACCTCTCCCCATCTGCCTCACATATTGGATAAGAAAAAAAAAGATTAAAAAAAGACATCTCTCTATCTCTCCCTCTTTCAAAATAAATAATAAAAAACAAAGCAGTATTTGAAGAACAACCAAAATAAAAAATAAAAAAACAGAGCAGTATAAACCAAGGTGTTAGCCGACTGCAATAAAAAAAAAATGGAGATAAAGGTAATAAGATTTAGACCAAATGAAAACAAACAGTACGACCTCTCCACTTTCGCTCCATCCACCCTGAAGGATCGAGATCCAACATCTACATAGAGATGCATCATCTCTGTAGAGTCCGTACAGCTCATCACCAGGTCAAATGTCTGGTTTCGACATACCCACATAAAAACCAGTACTCCTAACTGACCCACATTATGAAACTCCTCCATTCCCGGAACAGAACGGCAAAGAACCAACATAAGTTGAGCTTGGTTTTCAAGAAAACCCACATTAAGTCCAGTCGAAGTATCTAAGAAGAAAACAAACTAAGAATCGAAGTATAGCTCCTGTAGCAAGCGATCCAACGTCCAAAGCATGATTTTAAGTATGAAACCCGGCTAGAGTGAGAGAGAGAGAGAGAGAGAGAGAGAGAGAGAGAGAGAGAGAGAGAGAGAGAGAGAGATGAGCACATATATACATAAAACTTGTTTTTTTTAATAATGTCTTAAGCACATAGAGCAGAAGGCTAGCTAGACAGAGTTATGAGGCAGCCTTCGATATATTTACAATTAGGTGAGGAGAAGGAAAGAAGCAAATGCTAGCCAAACAGGTTTCTGAGGGATCAGCTATGTCTGATCGATTTTTTTGAAAAGTTGATATGTCTGATCTACCATAATCGATCTTATGGCATCTCTCTCTCTCTCTCTCTCTCTCTCTCCAGTATATGGTACTCATATGGCTGCTGCCTTCATGCTTCACAGGAGCTTTATGTACCTCAGCCTGAAAAAAAAAAAGAGAAATCAGTTTGGTGGTACCCATCAAAGACTATTTTAGTCAACCAAATAATCTGAAGCATTGCAGCATATGAAGAGAAAACACATAAAACCCCAACTTGGGTTACTGTTTTGGCCTTTTAGCAACTGCAAGCAACTGTCTCATGGAATTCCTATTCCCAACCTTTCAAAAAAAAAATTCCTCAATTATTCCATCATCCTCCTCACCCATCAATTGCTTTTGAATCTAGTAGTAGAGTAATATAGAAATAATTTAACATTCACATTAGATACTGTTGTTCAGTGTACAGAAAACTCCTCTCTCTCTCTTTGAGCACATGTGAATAGAAAACTCTTCTCTATCTCTTTCCGAACTGCGATGTTGAGTAAAAAGAGGAGAAGCTTTATTCCCGTCGAGAGTCTGGTGCCTCAAGAAGGAGAAAACTGCAATCCCGTTGAATGTTGGGCTTCGGACAACAGCGGCTCCGTCGGGCAGAGGACAGTAGCCAGTCGATGGATCGCGATCCTGGCGGTCCGCGATGATGCAATGGTTCAAGATCTCGTCAGGTGTCCGGTGTCTCAAGGAAAACAACTGCAATCATCTATGAGAAATAATTAATCAATGAAGTTTTTTAAATTCACATAAAGCTTACATGTTATTGAGTCTGACTGAATTTGAGATAGGCTAAGGGAGAAGAAAAAACAAAATAAAGCATAGAAGGAAAAAAAATTGCAAGTAAAAAAAAAAGGAAAATTGAGATCGAGTAAAAAAAAAAACAGAAACCGAAAAAAGGAAATTGAGAGAGGAAAAGGGATAAAAAACAGGGGGGAAATTTAAATTGGGAAAGGAAGAAGCACGTAAAAAAGGAAAGAAACAGAAGAAAAAGGAAAATTGAGATCGGGAAAGGAAGAGAAAAAAAAGAAAGAAACAGAAGAAAAAAAAAAACCCCAGCTAGAGAGAGGATGCGGATTGAAAGATGCGGCGAGCGATTACTACAATAAGCTATCATTATGTCTTGACTTTGTGAAGATCTTAGAGAATAAGAGGTTGATTCACCTAAACCTGTGAAGAAAGTAGTGCTTCACTTGGTTCATTTTTCCCCCCCTAGTCCAAATTAATCCCCACCTTGCATACCAAATGTGAATATAACAGAAGTAAAAAAGTAGCTAGAGCAAAATGATGACTTAAAATTTAATGTCCACTAACTGAAGTCCAGTACAAAACCCCCTCTTTGTCCCTTCACCAGATACTCCAAAGCATGCAAGGAATCATTGGCCACATGGTCGGTTGACTGGCCCACCTCGGTCCTCTTCATGCAAGCTCACGATCTGCACTCTACGATCTTAAGTCGACGCTGCAACATATTTAAAATGATTAAAAATCCCTACCATGCTTGTGTGATGCAACATATTTAGAATACAAAAATCCAGGAAATAATTTGAGCGGGCAACAAATAAGTTGGAAGGAAATTACAATGAAAACAACTGCAATCAGAATTTAATTAACCCGTCACAAATATATGAAAGAAATTCAATCCAATCAATACACAACTTTCCATCAGATCCATCAGTCAGCAGCCACTGTTGCCTCAGCCTAATGCTGTCTGCCTCATTCCCCCAAACCTGGCCGGTGAATTGCACTCAACCCCAAATTTCATACAAAAGAGAATGCTATTTAGCTCGAAGCGTTCGTCTAAAATGATCAGCCTGATTGACATGGCATCCAATCACAACATCACTTTGGCTGACAGTTCGGGTTGAATGGATTCAGCTAATTGTTTCACTAATTGGTGTTTAATTCAACACATCACTGATTGGACCGAAAGGAAGTGCAACAAATGATATCCACAAAAAAAAAAACCAAAGGCAGAAGAAACATTCACAAACAGAGGAGGTATGAAGGTATGAGGAAGAAGCTAAATGCAATTCAAAAACCTAAAGCAGAGAGGTATGAAGGTATGAACCTGATTGTTCAAACACAAAGTAAAAATTCTCAACACTGAACCAAGAAAAAATCAAAAGGGTAAAAATCTTCAAACACTGAACCTCATTGCAGAGAGAGAGAGAGAGAGAGAGAGAGAGAGAGAGAGAGAGAGAGAGAGAGAGAGAGAGAGAATGACCCAAGAGAAACAATCAAGAAGAAGAAGGGTTTCATTGCCATAACAATCAAGAAGAAAGAATTTCCTCTCTCTTAAAAAATAAACAAAAGAAGAAGAAAACTCCTCAATTTAGGGATTTGAAGGAGCAATGACAAACCATCTCGATCTTGAAATCCTTGGTTGCATTCGGCACGCTCCAGTTCCTTCCCTACTGCATCGATGCATGTTGAAATTTTGAAGGCAAGAGAAAAGAAAAATATCTACCATTGTCGCAATTGTCGGATAAGAACGGAATGCACCCTTCCAGCATGGAACTTGTCATCCCATTGTCCCAATACTTTAAAGATCTTCCCAATACTTTAAAGATCTGAATAACAAAAAAAAAACCCAAACAGTCCCCTGCCATAAAAAAACAAAAACCCCAAGATGAAAAAAATCTGATGAACAATCAAAATAAAGAATAAACTTGGAAAAGCAAACACAGGAACAATCAAAACCCAAGAAAAAAAATGAGAAACGATCAGTAATAGAAACATGTTGGTTGGAGTGTACCTCAATGTATCATTGATCTTTGAAAGGATTTGAAGACAATGATCACTGAAAGATCAGTGATCCATTGAACTTTTGAATATCACAAAATTGAGATGAGAGAGAGAGAGAGAGAGAGAGAACTTGATACCTGCATCAGATCTTCCTTTAGATCAGATTTTCGCCATTTTAGATCACTGATTGCCTCCTTTAGATTAGATCTTCCCAATACTTTAAAGATCTGAATTTCTTCTTAAAAAACTTGATACCTGCCGGAGTCGATGAGCGCCGACGGCAATGCCTTGGAGAGCCTAGTACCGCTGTTACCATCAGCGTCCCCGCCCTCTATGCGCGCGCGTACGCGCAGACACACACACACACACACACACACACACACACACACAGAGAGAGAGAGAGAGAGAGAGAGAGAGAGAGAGAGTAGCCCGACCGGAGGGGAATCGACGGCAAGATCTACCGCCGGCAAGATTCCGATCGGAATCCCACTTTCATCGTCCCCGTTCCGGCTAGTGATAGGTCGGGTTGTTGGGTGACTGGGATTACGGGCAACCAGAGGGAGCCGACAGAGCAGTAACCATGGTGGAGGGAGGTAAGAGCAGAGAGGGGAGGAGGCCGGAACCACTGCTTCCACTAAAAGATCCTTCAAAGGCTCAGAAATCTGATGGCGAGTGACAGCCGTGTGGCCTCCTATTCCTCCTCTCGCCGGGATCGTTTCGCGTCCGAACCTGCCGCACTCTGCCTGGGGTCGGATCGGGGCGTCGGCTTCCACGGCCGGTCGGTGAGCAGCAGTTTCAACGGACGGATGGACGGTGTGCAGCGGCTTCAACGGATAGATAGACGGATGACCGTAGCTCTGATCCCCAATCCGCCTTGCCTCGATCCAACAGGTGAGCAACAACCCTCTTAATCCTCCTTGAGATCGCCGGAGGTGCTCAAGGTCGACAGGAGAGCAGAAGGATCGACGCCGCGGGTTCGGAGCAGGGTTCCAAGGGTCATAAAAGGAGAAAGGGAGAGAGAGAGAGAATCAGATAGAGAATGAAAGAGATCTCGTACGCGGGAGAGAGAGAGAGAGAGAGAGAGAGAGAGAGAGAGAGAGAGAGAGAGAGAGAGAGAGAGAGAGAGGTGGGGGGGGGGGGTTGGCATAACTGACGGGGAGAGAGAGGGGGAGAGAATCAGGGAGGGGGCGTAGGGGACTTTACTGACGGAGAAAAAGAGAGAGGTGGGGGAGAGGGGGTCGTGTAACGGACGGGGGGAGAGAGAGAATCCGGGAGGTGGGGGGCTTAACTGATGGATAGAGAGAGAGAGAGAGAGCGAGCGAGAGAGAGAGAGAGAGAGAGAGAGAGAGAGAGAGAGAGAGAGAGAGTGCGGTGAGGAGGGGGGGGTTGGCATGCGGAACAGTTGGTTCCCTTGATCCCATGGGATATTAGAATCGGACGGTTTGGGCATAAAGTTACGACTATGATTTGGATCATCTGTTGTGCATAACTACCCAATAGGCAGAGAGTCTTTACAAATTCGCAATTAGATATAAGCCATCAAATTCTCTAACCGCCTCTTATGTTTGTATCGAACAGCTCTCTTCATCCATTCCTTGTGAAATATTATTTATATATATATATATATATATATATATATATATATATATATATATATATATATATATATATATATATATATATATATATATATATATATATATAGGGTCAGGATCGGATGA